>CADEBD010000494.1:4382377-4982377 GCA_902825455.1 Arctia plantaginis
ATCCCCGACCAAAAAAAATAACCCCTTTACTAAATTTTGTAAAATATAAAGGCGCAACTACAAAGTGTTCTACGTAACACAAAAAGTTAAGAAGAAAACTCACCTGTTTTTTGGCACAAACACGAATAGAACAAAGTTTTGACGGTTCGCTTTCGGCAAATATGGACACGTTACTGCTTGTGATATTGTAGCACTAAAAAGGGAGACGAGCGGGGAGAGGCACAAATATATCTACCAAGTCATTATTTTTCTTTCTCTGTTAATACTGACTAGTAGAGAATTTCATTTTGTGCCCTTAGCGTTTAAAATCACACTTCACAAAATTTTTGACTTAAGACCTTATATTATTGAGGGTGCGATATATAATTCACCTGAATCCAGATGCATTTTCGATGTCGCAACGGTATAAAATTCTAATGTCTAACTTATTGATATGATGTAACTTCTTTTTCAACTTTTTTTTTATAGTACAAGGGGCAAACAAACAGCCGGTTCACCTAATGGTGAGTAACCACCTCCGCCCATGGACACCTTTTTTTTTTTTTTTTTTTTTTTTTTTTTTCCGTGCGGAAATCCCCTCGGATACCACCTGTCGGTGGCATGTCGGACTCGAACCGACTAAAACCGCACGCCTTCGCCGGGTACTAATAGCCGGGGAACCAGGTATACCCTAGAAAGGAAGGCCCTGGTTCCCCGACATACCTCGGGTCATCTACAGACGAGTAGACGACCCCCGCCCCGTGTGGGAACCCCATGTTCCCTGTGCTCCCTGGAAGCAAGCGCGCTTCGCAACGCGCTCGCCGCCACCCCGGCCTGCTTCTGCTAGGGTGACAGATGGCCTCACCTGTCACCCCCAGGCCTGCGCTTATGGAGGACGGAGGTCGTTCTGCGACCTCCGGCGCCTGAGTCGCCTGCGCTGCCTGGCCCGTGCCCGGGCCTGGCGGGCCGGGAGAGTTCTAAACCTCTCCCGGTCCCGCTCCGCCGTCTCCTTCGCGAGCATAACTTGCTCGCAGAAGGAGACGGCAGAGTTCCACGCACTCTCGCTCCGCACGATAGCCGCAATCAGGCTATCGAGCGAGAGAACTCCCACTCCGATGGCCGCCACGAGGTCTCGCCTCTGCTCAACCCACGCCTTGCACTCTGCCAGCGTGTGGAGAGCCGTGTCCACGGTCTGGCCATCGCAGTGGTGGCACTCAGGCGTTGGCTCCTTGCGGATCAGACACAGGTGATCTCCGAAACATCCCTTCCCAGTGATCACCTGCGTCAATCGGTATGAGAGGGTCCCGTGACGCCTCTCGAGCCAATCCTCCATAACGGGTCTTACCGCCGCAATGACGGCGTGCCCAGCCCATGGACACCTGCAGTCATAAGTGCGTTGTTGCCCTTTCAGTCCTGCCCCCAAGTGTTAGGGGGAGTGAGGGTTTCATTAGATTTTCCACGGTTAACCACGGCTATGTGGTTTTTAATTTTCTATCGTGTGATATATACAGTAAAATCGAGGTAAAGTTAGTAACTATATATAACTTTACTTCCATGACTTGCAAATATAAATTAACAACGTTTAATGACTTAGAATGATAAAACTCTTTATGAAAAACAACTATGAAAGATTAAATAAGAATTACTTCACAAACAAGAAGTCAACAGGCATGCTCAACTTCAACAAATATTTATTTTCTTGTTAGGGTTATTTTATTTATTTATTAAGGTATAAAGGTACTTGTGAGTTACTCATTTATTTTTAAATAAGCTATGAAATGTAAAATTTATTAAAAATAAGATACATGAAATAATTGCGTGCAATGCATGCAAATAAGAAGGATCTTATGACCAATAATGCCGACGAATGACGGCATTCTCGCTATATTTATTTATTTTGACATAACAGATAGTTAATTGGTAATAAAATTATTCGGTTACTTTAATATTGAATAAAATCGATTGTTATAGGAGGTCAACATAACTTGACGATTAGAAATTATGAAATGGATTCAAACACTAGTTGGAGTATATTATCCAAGCTTTGCATTTTAAACATTGGCTAAATTTGCCAAGAATTAATTTATATTTAACCTCGGAATACCTGTTACTCGCACGTATGTTTCTGCAATACTGCGGTGCCACATTATTGAGAAGGGTCTAAATTACCAGGCCATGGGTCGGTTGTTATACAAAACATATTTATACAGTACCATGAAATGTCAATCGAGGGCCGCTCATATTTTCGGATAATATTTGACAGGCCGTTCGATTAAGGGAAATTGCGGTTATTAACCACCGATGTGCTTGTTGATCAAGTTAATATTGAAATAACGTTAATAGATTTTGTATAAACAATTTTTGAAGGTGTATTTAACAAGCTTTTTTGCAACATAAACGCAATATACGGGTACACTAATAGGTATAATGAAGTTGAATTTTTTGTTGTTGATCGTTTATTAGTTTAAGCGCGGTTATCTCTGGCACGACTTGGTGGATTCGAAAAATTATTTTTGGATTGGATAAAATATTTATTGAGGAGGATATTTGGTATAGGTATATTAGTATATAATCTACCTGGACATAAACACGGTGAAGTTGCGGCAGCGTTAGTTAATAGTTAATTTATTTAACTATTGTGGAAGGTCACGAGCTAAGTGAATAAGCTAATAGCAGGAGACAAGAAATCAATAAATATAAATAAGCTGATCGAGTTTGAAATTCAAAGTCAAACTTACATAACCAATACTTAATTAAACCAAGACCACGACACAAAAATGTTGATTGTAATCCGTATTTTTTTATATTTGCATGCTTCTAATGCTATATCTTAAAATCATAATATAATAAAAACTGTATCAAGAAAAACGGTAATATTCGCTGAGAAAGTATTTATACCGTTTCATAAACCTCTGTATGTGTATGATTTTGCTAATATATCTATAGGGGTCAGGATACAGGTACTTAAAATGTCTGATTTTAAATTCTAAAATCTTAAATATAGGTTTTGCGCAACCACTGTTGAAATTCTATTAAAATTGATGTCATTTTAATAAATACTTAGAATCAAAAGTAACGTTCATAAAGATAGTTGAAGTACCTACTGGATGGCGATGCGTAACTATACAATGAATATTTTACAATCTTAATACCTATTCATCAGGTATGCCTTAAAAAAATATAATTATTATTTATTATTATTAATTTATTGCCTTTATTTATTATTATAAGATTATTATTCCCAAAAATGAGGCATTTGGTGAAAATAAAAATTCAGCGTTTAGCAAACTAGAATTTATTGAAGTTATGCACAGGACAGCGTCTATTGGGTTAGCTCGTTAGATATAAATCGCATATCCAAAAATGTTTTATTGACATTTAGACAAAGGTCAAGTTAATATGGATAGGTTGTTGAAAACTCTTGTGATAAACAGTGGTGATCAGTGACTTGAAACGAGAAGAAGGGAGAAGAATTTAATTTTTGCATGAGATTGAATGCATCTTTCTAGCCGTTTCACTGACCACTTCGTTACTAAAAAAAAAAAAAATAGTAATATAGATAATAATATTTTTCTATTGTATACTGAGGCATTGAGACGGCAAAATTTTAAAAAAAATACCCTGGGTTGCATCAGTACCTACTAAACGAAATCATTTCTTAATCTATAAGTTATATTTTTTTATTCTGTTCCAATTGATAGAGATTGAGATATCGTATAGGCTATAAAAAAAATATCCTTTAATCCTTAGAAGATTAAATGTTGGGAACGGGGAGTACCTAGGAGGACAATATCTCACGCATTGCCACCTTCGCACAACTTCGGCCGGTGTGACATTCAGAAAAAAATATTCGGAGGATTAAAATACAAATATTAGGGTCAAATGTCAAATCTGTGGTGCTATCATCAACAGCCTATACTAGTCCACTGCTGGACATAGGCCTCTCCTTAGAAAGGAGGTTTTGGCCTACTATACCACGCTGGCCAGACGGGTTGGTATAGGGTTTGTTTCAAGTTTTACTTCTCTTTGCAGTACTGTTGTCCTGCTTCGCTTGCTCCCTTAGTCGGCTCTTACGACACCCACGGGATGAATTGGGGTGGTGACAATTTGTATTCTTAATCCGTCACCACACGGACATGATATATTTGACTGTGGTGCTATATAGGTGCGAAACGTGAAGGGTATACTTTGGGGTATACTGGCCCGAGAATATCTCCAACGACTAAATGTTGGAACGCTGCCACAAATCTCCGATCGACCATCAGATCAGGCTGAAAGTGGACCTGGATTGGCCACACTCTGCGTAGGGACTCCGATCATATCGCCAAACAGGTGCTGGAATAAAACTTAAACGATTACGGGGACAAAGGACATTAAGTCAATTCTTAGAAGAGGAGCAATGAACATAAACGCAAGTAAAACTGCGAAGAACAGCTAGTTAAATAGAATTCTCGTATGTAATGTATCTTCGTTTTTTATGAGAGAAAATAAGAGTTAGACAGATGTCGGAAATTCTCACTCTTCAAACGTACTCGTTCAAGCAAGACATATTGAAAATTACTCACGTCCTGAAGAGGAAAAAAATTCCTAAGACTTATTTCAAGTACATTATATATATTTCGTCGTAAGTGACATAAGTTCCGTAATTTGTTGAGATCAAAATTTATTTGGTAGAAAATAATACTCAGGTTTTTGACGTCGTAAATATTGTAATATATTTTTTTCGTGTTGCAACAGGTTATCACCTCATCGGAACTGAAGGTAAAGCGGTACATCCGACTGGAACCTCTTAAAACTTTACAGTGTTCCGTCTCAATTCAGTTTATTGTTATATCTATAGTTATATACTGGTGACTGGGAATACCCTAACAAAGTAGCCACTGAGAACCCCTACAACCACAAGCTGCCTGTTGAACAGGTGACCATAGACTTGATAGTCTGTAAATAATTACTGTCTATTATTTCACAGTTTTTTTACAGTACGTTAACAAAATAGTATATTTATGGTTTTGGTAAGGAAGCCGACAGGGTTCTATTAAAAACTAAGACATAAGGACTATTATATTATTTTACTTATTGGTTTCTCATGTCATTTTTTAACATTTCTTCTACCATTCATTGAATGCTGTAGGTATATTGTATTACAGATATTTTTATATTTTGTTTCAGAAAATGCGGATATTAGCTCATATAAACCATCGAGGTTGCTGGTTTAGTGGTTAGTGACCGCTAAGCTTCGTGTATTCAATTCCCACCTACGTCAAATAATTATATTATATGATGAGCATCGTCATTTGTTTTTTGTATAAGAATGATTGACTTAGAAACAGTATAGAATACATATAAGTGTAGTATGTGTGTTTCTAAGCATAATGTGTATACTCGTAAGTAAATTTGTAGCAGTTTACCATAGTACAGGAACTTTTTTTTTTTTTTTTTCCTTGCGGAAATCCTCTCGGATACATGTGGCATGTCGGACTCGAACCGACTAAAACCGCACGCCGTCTCGGGTATTAATAGCCGGGGAACCAGGTATACCCTAGAAACGAAGTCCCTGGTGCCCCGACATACCTCGGGTCATCTACAGACGAGTAGACGACCCCCCCCCCCCCCGTGTGGGAACCCCATGTTCCCTGTGCTCCCTGGAAGCACCCACGGCCTGCTTCTGCTAGGGTGACAGATGGCCTCATCTGTCACCCCCAGGCCTGCGCTTATGGAGCACGGAGTTCCAAGCAGTCTCGCTCCGCACGATAGCCGCAATCAGGCTATCGAGCGAGAGAACTCCCACTCCGATGGCCGCCACGAGGTCTCGCCTCTGCTCAACCCACGCCGGGCACTCTGCCAGCGTGTGGAGAGCCGTGTCCACGGTCTGGCCATCGCAGTGGTGGCACTCAGGCGTTGGCTCCTTGCGGATCAGACACAGGTGATCCCCGAAACATCCTTTCCCAGTGATCACCTACGTCAGTCGGTATGAGAGGGTCCCGTGACGCCTCTCGAGCCAATCCTCCATAACGAGGCTTACCGCCGCGATGACGGCGTGCCCGACCATAGTACAGGACCTGCCTAGATGGTTAAAAAGTCGTTTTAGTCGATATTTACAGGGTAGTACTTTCCAATTTTATATGTTAATTAGAAAATCGTCTCAACATTGTACAATAAAATTACAAAACTCAAGTAACGTTTAAATGTAACATTTTGTTACTTTTTTCTTATTGCTTACATGTCGTGGCATCAGTAGTTTTAAATAAACAGACGCTTAACTACTCTACAACTCTTTAGGTATTTTTTAATATTAATATATAATATTTAATAATATATAAGAACGAGGTATCGTGACTATTAGCCTAATATTAAAATACTCCAGTTATCTTAGTTTATTGAAACCAGCAGTGAACTGCCGTTGAAAATTATAGTCCATTGTTAACTTTGCCAAAAAATAGTGGGTTTGAAGCAATGCAGTTTCAATAAGATTCACAAAAAAATATAACATAGAGAAAAAATATTGTAGAACAATTTAAGAAAAATATTTTTTTTTACCAAGTAAGGTTCTTAAACTAATAGCAGTATTTTTACGTCAGAGTAGAAAAAAAAACTCACACTTTTAAATAAATGAGAGACGACACTGGCCCTCTAAGAGGTAGGCAACTTAGTTGTTTTTTTTTGTCGACGAAGAAAATTAGGGCACGATCAACTTTTAAACAGCCAGCATCGAATTCGAAAGGAGCCAGGGCCGTCAGTAGCCATGTATTGATTTAAATTTTACTTAAAATGTTTTGATAGATTCGGTTAAAAGGTTATTCGGTTAATAGATTTTGTTAATAAGCTGACTTTGAAGATATTGCCCAACGTTTATCCTTTTATTTACTCTAGTAGACTTATTAGAAAGGTTTTAATTTTGTTTCAAGATGATCGGCAGTATTACGGTAAATAAACACGTAGCTCTTGAAATAGGAGCACTTGATATTAAGTATAGATATTAATTTATACCCACTCTAATATTTGTTAGGAATGTAATGTCAAGTGTAATGTAATGACAATGTCAAGTACAAGTAACATTTATTTATTATTTATTTATTTACACATAACACTTTATGAATACAAAATATAATAAATCTTTGCTTTAATAAACCTATTAGTAACCACCATTACTCTAACCTGGTATCGAGGTGCCATTACTATTTCTCCATACACACTCTGGCATTTACTGCCCATTATCCTGGCATTTTTCACCGCTGATCTGTCAACCCTGGGACTCCATCGTAACTTTTCGTTTTTGCGTAGGTAGGTACTTGCCTTTTCTTTTACCAGAGCTTATCAGGATTCCACGGTATTTATGATCTGTAACGGGGCGAAGAGGGTTACCTAAGTATTAACGGTAAGTCTTCGACTTTATCTTTTCCTATATTTTTATAACACATCCATCATTTTTATACAACACCTAACTTTCAAGTTATTGTTTTGGAAAACGTATTGGGATTATATGAATTTTGTGTGAGCGATCTATCAAAGAAGAGTGATTATTGTTTTAGCGTTTTATCGTGTAGCTAGTTTTACAAGCAAAATTGTTTTAGAATTTGCTTTTGTTGTACTATAGAGGAAGGATATTTTAGGGACTTTAAATAATTACGTCCAGAAGGCTGATTTACAGCGGTTATGTAGTAATTATGTTCCTTACAAATTAAAATTAGTTTAAATTGAAAACGGATTCAACTCGGATTTGAAACTCGACTGTGTTAGAAGTCTATGTTTGGATCCACCATGTTTTATTTTGTGTTTGTCATTGTTAAATATTATTTAACGTTTTCACGTTATTTTGTTATTGTGTTTCTTTTTATAAAAAAAATTATAAAAGATAAAAGTTATATTTTTGGAATATTCATTGTGTTCAGTATATTTTATTCGTACTAAAATACACAATAATAATAATAATATAAAGTGCAAAGTGTTTACCAAAAAAGTATTACCACCCGTCCATCTCCTATTGACTTAAAATTTGGTAAAATTGACAATGTTGTTACATTTCATGGACTTGGTAGGCAAAGCGTAGGCAAAGGCAAGGCTTAATTAGCTTTGCTAGTTTAAAGTTATAGTCACCTAACTTATAAAATACAGTTCCTTGGCAAATACACTATATCTTTAGAAAAACTTACTTAGATAAAGAAGTTTTTAGCAGATAATATGTGGATAGGCGAAAAGATAAGATAAGATACCATAATAACTACGAAAACCGCCAGGGAGGCCAATTTCTAGCAAATCATTATTTTCGTTACTTTTCACCGAGTTAGTTTGGTTACCGGAGGCTCAACCCCTCTAACCTTGGAGGAGCATTTAAAAGGCGGCGCTGATATTACGTCTCTTGATTTGTAGGCGTTCATGGGCGGCGGTAGCCACTTACCAAAAGCTGTTACCCCACCACGTGTTTGTCTGTGCGTGTTAAAAAAGTTCCCACAAGTATTATGGCATTTATTGATGGTATACGTGGCCGTTGGCCAAGATGTTCCCGGCCGGTTTATTTAACACGATATAGTAAACTAAACAGCAATACTATTATAATATAATTATTTGCCGTGTTTTGACGGATTAAAAATACGGAATCTCATCAACCCTATTCATCCCGTGGGTGTCGTAAAAGCCGACAAAGGCAGCAAACTATGCAGGACAACAGCACTGCTAAAAGAAGGAAAAATGAGACAAACCCTCTACCAGCCCGTCTGGCCAGCCAGGTATAGTAGGCCAAAACCTCCTTCCTAAGGAGAATCCTATGTCCAGCAGTGGACTATTAAAAACTGTTGATGTAATGATGTGATAATTATTATCATATAAGTGTTAATAGTAGTAGAATATTAGTATTCTATTAAATATTTGTAAGTACTTAATACCTTACCTATATTATTGTTTTATTGTAGAGAAAATCCCAAATATGATACATTTTGTGTGAAGTAATAAATGTATTAATTCACCAACAAAGACGCCCAAATTAATATTTGTAGCTCATAACAGGCTTCATCAAAATCTTGAGAGTTAATTTAATGTGTTTATTAGTAGAACGTAATTTTACACATTAATTACATTGTGTAATAGAGACTTCAAAATGCTTAATAAACAATGTTAATTCGACAGCTGTCTAAATTCCATTTTAGTTATTTAGTGTACTAGATATACACTGATATTATTCTCTATCGAGGGAATATCATGCAAAATAGGATAATGTGTCATCTTTGTGAGAGTGAATTTTCGGTTTTATTTGTTCATAATTTGTAAGTTAAAATATTAGTGACTAATTGTGTTTTATATATGTATGTTTAAGCTACAATTTAGCCAACACGAATGTATAGCGCATGACGAATGAGGAAAATCGTCAAAATTTATAGCAGCATCGGTGGTGCAGTGGTAAATGTTTGAATGATCTACAAATATATAAAATTTTTCGGAGTTTGTATGTTTTCTATGTTTAACGTGTATGTATTTACAATAAAACAAGTATTCTATCAGTCTATCTAGCTTTCATAGTACAAGCACTGCTTATTTTGAAACTAGATGGCGTTGTGTGACAGATGTCCAGAAAAATAATTAGTTAAAGCTAGGAAAATTGCATACCACTTCTGATTAATTATTAATGAAGTTCTGACCATAATTTTCTTAGACGTGATTTCGACTAGTTAGATAGGGGACGTATACAGTACAAATGCCATTTGGTAAAACCTATGCGGTCTAGAACACGTATGTTGAATTTATCTTTAGGTCCCATCTGTGCTTTTAGGCGGCTCTCGTCTTATTCATAACCTAAGATAGCGCCGTGGTTTTATTGTATAGATATTTTATAAAACATTCGTACATCGAACATTCAAACAGTCGTCATAGTAAAAGTTCTTGAAAATCTTAAGTATTATACATGTATTAATCCTTTGACCATACAGTTGTATGATTAAGTAATCACAGTTTTTTAATAATCCAAAATGTAAAAATCAGATGGTTCCAACTGATTCTACACGAAAGAAAAAATATTAACTACAATGTAACAAGGAATCCACAATAGCTTAATATTATTAACCTACCAATATATTATTATGAATATTTTAATAACGAAGCTTCTTAGACTAAATTTCAAAATTATAAACAGCCTACCACTAAATTTCATTAGGAATTTGCTGATTAAACAAGTCAATCTCAAAATAAAAGAGCGTGATGAGATAGTGGACGGGTGACGTCTTATAATTAGTAAGTAATCTCTGTTTACTTTACCTACAGCCTTCATAACATCGCCTCTACTAAGATGTAGTAATTCAGATTTAGTATTGCTAGTCGGTAGCTTGATTTCTTTTAAAATAATGTAATAATATTTCATACAATACTTACTTTTTGTAGGATGAGGATTGTGGGAATATAAACAAGAGATACTCCTAAATATGTAATTTGTGACTATCATTAAACGTCTTCATGAGAAATTTTAAGAAATCTATACCTAAACTAGTACGTTGCAGACGTTCATTGTACGTACATTACGTTGCTCCTGAGTTACAGACGTTCATGGGCGGCGATGGAAACTTTCAATCAGGTGAGCCATCTGCCTCCTCTAACAAAAAAAAAAATAAAAAAAAGCGCGAAGAAATTTTTGTACCCTTTTTTAAATTTATTTGTCGCGGTGTTCATTAATTTTTAAATACTCAAAAAAAAAATATGGAAGAGGAGGCAAACGAGCAGAAGGGTCATCGGGAAGGGGATCGAAAGTGACTACCTGCAACTCAGCAGTCACAAGCGCGTTGTCAACCTTTGAGGAAAGAGTACGCTCTATTCCACAGATTGGTGGTGCGAGGCAAAAACTGTCTTGAAAAGCGCAGGTGCTTCGTGGAGTTCCAATTATCCAAGTGATAGGGATGAAAATTTTAGTCCAGCATACCTGATGTGATGATACCTTTATATTTTGACCTATCATCATAGTACAAGTCTCTATGAAAAACAGTTCAAGGCAAGAAATATTAGGTCTTTACCTATGAAATTGCCGTTTTGTATGCAATAAGTGAAAGTACTGATTTAAGTGAAAAGAAAGTGAAAAGTAATAGTCGGTAGGTGCAAGGTCTGGTGAGTATGGCGGATGAGGGAGAGCTTCCAACCCCAGGTCTTGCAGCTTGGAGACTGTCTGTTGCGCAGTATGGGGTCGCGCGTTGTCGTGAAAGAACAGTGGGGCGACCGATTGACCAAAGCTGGTTGCAGATGTGACCACCAGACCCTGCACCTACCGACTATTACTTTTTCCAAAATTTAGACAACTTTTTAGTGGGTAAAAATTCAATTCCCGAGAGGCAGTAAAAAATGCCTCTGAAGAGTTTGTTGCCTCCCGTCCAGCTGATTTTTACAAGGGCATCAATAAACTGCCAATGCGTTGGCAAAGATGCGTCGATTGCATGGGTGATTACTTCGAATAACAGAAATAAAAAAGATTTAAAAAATAAGTACTTTCACTTATTGCATACAAAACGGCAATTTCATAGGTAAAGACCTATTAAAATAAGATATTAAAAACTCGTCTGTCTAACTTTTGCGTAAATGCGTTTGTCTAAATGCGAAATCGTGTCAGTCTGTCTGTATGTCTGTTATCTCTTCACGCTTAAACCGCTGAACAGATTTAGATAAAATTTGGTATAGCGATAGTTTGAGTCCCGGGAAGGACATTTTCAGTATTTTTAAGGTAAGTATTTTTGGTGGTTTAACGGATAACCAACATACGCGTGGACAGAGCCGCGATCAAAAACTAGTTTGATATAAAACCTCAAAAGTATGTGTAATAAGCATATATTTGACTCCTGGCATCAGAGTGTAATTAAAACGTGAAAGGTGAACTTCTATGGTGATAACTTTAGCCGTAATTATGAACGTGACACATGGTAGGGGCGTGGGTTATGAAGATCCACTAAACTGTGTACCAACCAGGCCTGTTTTATTAAGGCTGTACCATGGTCGTTTGAACGGGTCTTTTGTTTGAATACCTTAATTTAAATAATAAATTTCAGGTGTTTTACAGGTAATTTTCGGACCCCGGATGACCTGATTAGATACCCTTTTATTTCTTTAATGGTTAATTATTTTTCATAGTTTGGTGTTGGGTAATAAACACGCTCCTTATATTAGACTATAAAAAGTGGCATTTTTTTGCCAATATTTCTAAGGTCTTGCGATACGAGTATATCCGAAATGGGATGCTCAGATAGATAATAATAATAATATTATACCACATTCACACAACGCCATATAGTCCCAAAGTAAGCAGAGCTTGTACTATGGGTACTAGACAACTGATATAAATACATGTATACTTTTTTTTTTGTAAATACATACATATTATACATAGAAATACCCAGACCAAATCAAACATTAAATGTTCATGCACACAAATGTTTGACTTGCGCCGGAATCGAATCCGCGACCTTTGGAATAGCAGTCAGTTACACAAACCACTACGCCATCCGGTCGTCATGTATAATACAGCTCAAATGTATCAAATACATTTTTGTCCTTTTTAGGGCTACAACTTTCAAGAAAAAGGATTCTCTCTCAAGTCTATGTGTTTGCCTGTCATGACCCCTTTTCGCGAGATAGCGTATTGGCATCAATTTGAAATTAATGTTCGACATGAGAGTCCATTGAACATGACCAATAAAGCTTTTAAGTAAATGCATTCAAAAACTATTTGAGCCTTATATTAAAAGCCTTCCATTTCGCAAGTAAATAAAAAATCGTGGAGTTTGTTTTTCTCGGGAAAAAAAAACTGTTAAAGTATTAATATACAGAATAGTTTTAGAAATGGATGATAGCGATGACGAACAATTATGGACGAATTATCTCACTACAAGTTGGCTCGGCACTATTTATGCGTCAGTGAGGTTTGTATTTAATTATATACACAAACTCCGTATATAATAAGGTCTATAAGCATTTGCTGTTTGCGAGACGTCTAAGTAAATAACTATTCTACATCAAAAAACACTTTTAAACTATCTTCGAAAGCTAGTTAAGTTACTACTTACCTTAAATTTCAAACTTCTGAGTTTATTCCTACTATTTAATATGTATATAATACTCAAGCATCGGATTAAAATGGACACTTCAGTAATATTAAATCGGTTAACTTTCTACTTTCATGATCTATATTATGTAAGAGAAGTGGCCAACTGGTAACGATATCGTTTTCATTTTATAGGTTTCATCAGATAAAGTCAACTAATCGTACCGAGTTTTAGTAGTAAGTCACCTGTGTGAGATCATTGAATTTTGGTGGCAGTGTTTTTTTATTATTGTCTTATTAACAATGGATTTTTATCCTCAATTGCGTTTATCATTATTATACCTACATATGTCACTCTTAAAGAGTTGAAACTTTTAAATTTTATCAAACCGTTTTGTCATTTAGTCATTAATAAAAACAATTGTCGCATCTGATGAAATGTGGTTGCGGATCTTATGCATTTCTGGGCTACAATGCATCACAACCAAATCTAAGGAAAATATTTGTATCCTACTAAAGATTTATAGTTCACTATGCATATGTTAAGTAGGGTAGAACCATAGGATACAAAACTAACGAATTAAATCGTGTGTGGATAGGTTCAGTTACACTAACTAACGAGTGTAGTTAGGCCCCGGTAACAGCTTAACATTAGATGAGCTACTTTTACAAGTCAAATACATGAAGATAAACTATGAATACTTACTCGAATATCAACCTTAATAGATAGCAAGATTTATGAGTTAAAAGTTTCCTGACGTTACCATACTGGGAACAATGATCCTCCGTCTAATTACTTCAACAAAAGTGAGACTCAAATTGCGTCGACCTTTGCTCGAGTGCAATTTAAACTGCTGAAAAATCGTCGCCACTGTTTTAATCTTTTCGAAAAGTGAATTCATAATGTAAAACCGTGGAGCTGAAAGCAGACTATTATGATTAGCTATAAAATGCAGGATGTAAGCGTTGGAAATAATTTTTTGTTGTTTGTTATTGGGTTAGTTTGTTTAGCAAGAGTTCTTAAGAGCTGAAGTCTGGAGACATAAAAACTTTAAATTACGTTTTACTTTTGATACAATAACTACGTCAATTATTTTTTTGTTTATAGCTACGCTGCGTTGTAAAAAAGAGGCTGATTATAAAAAAAAAAACTTTATGATGCCTGAAATGACATTTAGTTAGGAAAAACCCCAAAATGATTTGTTGTTTTTACTTACTCAGCCTTGCTCTAAATCTACTCAGCAAAAGGAATACAAATGTCTATAAAAACTTAGATTATGTTTACAAAGTTCGGAAACAAGAAAAAAAAATCCCTTTATAAATCACATTCAATTGTATATCAAAATTATTAAATTGAACATTACTAGTCATTTCTTTATTAAAGATGTGGAGATTTTTAAGTTGACACATCACACACACGTCTGGGTCTGGTCTGGTTCCAAATAAAGCAAAGCCTGTACTATGGCAACCATACTGCTGATACACATACTTATCAGACAGTAAATACACACATCTTTTTCTACTTTCCCAAAGTAGGTTGGGGTCGGTCGGTTCAGTTCTGTAGAAAGACTGTTGTCGGACTTTTTAGAGCTTTAACTACCCATAAAGATTGCCACAAACGTTCCTATGACAACCGGGACCGACAGCTTAGCGTGCTTTCTGAGGCACGTCCCTACGTCTCTTTTCTTTAAAAAAAAAAAGACAACTCACGCATTAGGAATATATCCTGTATCGCGGAGGGCTTTACAAACATACATGAAACGGACACAAAGAACACCCAGATTCAGAACAACAATTTGTTGATCACACAAAGTGCCGTCCCATGTGGGGTTTGAACCCACAACACTCGGCGCAGTAGGAAGTGGCGTGGCGAACGCTTAAACCACTACGCCATCCGTGTCGTCTCAATGTGTTAAGATCGTTAAGTACGTGGTGTACGGCAGTGCTGAAATTAAACTCTTCTAAAATACAAAAATCACGCTAACATTGATGTTTCCTTAATTCTTTAGAAAGTAGCACGCTAATTTTGCAAATGGATCTCTGAATTAAATAATAATATTCACAATCACACAATAGTTTTGTAAGACCTGGACTGGACGGACAAATACAATTTCGCCATGACATGATGAAGTTTCATGGCGAAATTTCTATAGGATCCTTATAGGGATGAATATAGGGATAAAAGAAAACCTAAAAACCGATAAAAATAATGTATTGTATGTATGTATGCAAATTTAATCATCTCCTCAAAGTATAAAGAAACCATTCATAGTACACCAATAAGTTTCCCGCGTAATCGTTGAAAACAACTTAGCTAAAATATCATCAGACCAAATTCGAGCGAGGTGCTCAACAAAATGACTACGATTAACTGAAAAGCTATTTTGCCAAGTTTAAATGGTGTGCCGTGAACTTTGACGATTGTATTTGAGAACGAATGGAGGTCTTGCATTGTACCTGTCTTCCGTCGAAACTTTTAGTTATTATTAGTTTTGCCGATTATGAGATAATATGTTAGAATTGTTCAAGTTGAATGTGCTGAAATGAGTTTAATTTCACAGTAATTATATTTATATTAGACATTTGTAAATGTTTGGATTCCATTGTTCACTATATTACCAGGTTTATCAAAAACTTAGTGCTTCTAGTGACACACCGTAGTTGTCTAAAGCGATTGTTTTATCGAATACTACTACTAGCTTTTGCTGTTATTGCGACAGTGCACCGTCGCAATAACGTTGATTCAGTCAATAAGTACCATTATTTTTTTTAATTAACTATTTTATGTATTGATAATGTCCATGTGTGACATTTGATTCGTTGATCGAGATTTTGCCATTAACGCATTACTGCTCCTAAATGCTCAAATGAAGGTTTAATACAAATTCATGAGACACGTAGTGAGATAAATCAGAAATTGAAAATTGATCAGTGTGATTTTTAATAATCCTATCGTAGTCACCCGAGCAATTCCATCCTACAAAAGATCATAGTTAGACAGCAATGCACAGTTTATACTATTAGTACACAAAGTGCCTGATATCCACTGGTAAATAATAATGAATAATTGCAGCATCAGACATGTTGTAAGTTCGTTGCAATTTCAGTTTAAACCAGAAGGATTCATATTTACAGCATTGGCTGAGAAACAAGTTTCGAGCATTCTAACGTTACTGTCTCATCATAGATATTTAAACGATTGACTCAAGGTTTCCTCGGTGTTGTTTTCCAAATTGCTTACGTTTAAGTTTTCGTCTATCTAAAAGCAATCGTGTGTTTATTTTCACTAGAAGTCAAAAGAGCTGAAAATTTCTTAGTAAAAATCAATAAGATTAAACGCGTAGCAACTTAAAAGACAATAATGTATTATTTTATTTTGCTTTAATAAAAGTTTTGATCTAGTTTTTGGTGCTTTTGAGTGCTGAGTCGGAGGTTGTGGGCTCAATTTTACTCAGGAAAAATGCACTTTGTGTGATTTATCTAAAATATGTATGTGAATATTTAGAGGGGCTAGGTTAGCACATTGCAAAGTTAAGCAATCCTAGTCAGGTCAGTTTCTGGATTGGACGCAAACCCTAGAATACAATCGTTTACAGTAGACATACAGTAAAAGTTAAATTAAGGTAAGAAAATGAATAGGGCGAGAGGCGCTAGGATGTCGAATACCACAAGTTTGGGAAATAAAGAGGCTGAAATCAGAATACCATTTGCTGAAGATAGGTCTCCTTCAATGAAAGAAGAAAACTGGTTATTACTTTCCATTTCGATGTATAACTGTGATAGTCATTCCAAGCTTAAGTTTATCAACAGCTTTTAATAGTCCAGTACTGAACATAGGCAGCTCCTTAGAAATGTGATTTTGGCCTACTGTACCACGCTGGCCAGACGGTCTGTATCAAGTTTTCCTTCTCTTTGCAGTACTGTTGTCCTGCGTTATTTTCCTAAGAGATAAAATCTGGACCTTCAATATACGAGTACGAGTAAACAGCTTATTACTCGTACGTCTTCCGGGTTACTTAGAAAGCAAATAATCTATATAATAATAACTCTAATAATAAACAAATTTAATGAGAATTAATAATATAAAATGAAATAGTTTGATGCTACAATATTAATAAGAATATGTGCATATATTAAGTGAAATGTAATGTGAATATATTAAGTTCCATTAAGGTTATCACGGTCAAGCCTAGATTAGACTAGTTCGGTATTCGGTGTACTTATAAGCTCTAGTAAGTTCAGTTGAAGCGTAAATTTGGTTTCCAATGGTTGTGCGCCTTTAGTTTTATAATTAATTTATGCAAATGCAAATATAATTAACATTTTGATACAGTTTCACTCGCCTCACATAAATCATCCAACTTGTACCACTTTACACTGAATATGTATATAAATTATATAAACAGTTCATATTTAATTAATTCCATTATAACTCTTATAAGCTGCGATGCTTTGTGATACATTTATAAAACTTACTAAGTATTTTTCTCTACACAAGGCTGTTTCATTTGTAATAATTCATTGTTATATGTTTATTTTATTATAAATGGCTAATTTAAGCTATATGAATCGTGAACTTGAGCAAATAATAGTGGTTAATTCATATAATTGTAACCCAGAGGAATGCTTAAATTATGACAATCAGACTGGAAACAATATAAAATTACTACACTTAAACATACTCAGTTTAAATAAAAACCACGAATAGCCACAAGTACTACTGCACTCAATAAATATAGATGTTGATATAATTATTCTTACGGAATGTTGGTTTAGTAAAGTTAAGTATATGCCAGTAATAACAGATTTTCAGGCACACGCAACTTCAACAAACTGCAACCAAAATGATTTCATCATAATTTATTCGAGATTAGGGTTGCAAACAACAGTATGGGAACCAAATTTTAAGGGTGGGAACTGTCTAGTATACCAAGTCAAAAACAAGCTGGTACTAGTAGCAGTATACCGTTCCCCGTTATACAACTCAAAAGAAAATTTCGATAGTTTTCTGGATAGTTTAAATAATTTTTACGACAACATTTCTAACCCAAACAATGCTTAATTGGTGATCTAAATATAGATAAGACAGAACAACTTAAGCGATCGAAGTCTAGATTATCTCATCTTAAATGCCTCTCATGGACTCCTGCCAGTCCATTTATTTTCCACGCGACTAGAAAACAGTATATCTCATATACTTTTAAAGATGAATTTATACCTGCACATATTTCGTCAGTCTGTTCTGACATGCAAAATTTTAAACGTACATGCATATTATTTTTCAATCCGATAATTTATTTCTAATATAGAGCACAACATACAATAAAATACTATCAGGTGTGTATGTAATTATCGCTCATTAAGGTATTCGGTTACTGAGTATATCCTTTTTCTAAAAGCCATATTTTCAACTTCCTTTTAAATTTCAGTTTCAAGGTCTTTATGGTTGGTGGCAAGTTATTAAATGTTTTGATACACATATTCTAACATTTTTTTTTAATAGTGTAGTTCTCGGAACAAAATCCAGGACTAGTCTTTCACTGCCCCAAGTGTTGCGTGGGAATATAACCCTTTGCCTTTTTAAATAAACTAGGGTTACTTTTAACAAATACACTTCAAAGATGTACAAACAGGGCAACGGTAATATTTCATATTTTCTAAAATAAAGTTTGCAAGATAAGGAGGAATGCCCACAACGCATCTCTTCTGTAGTATTAGATTAGCATTTAAGTTATTATTATTTAGCCATTCTATTACGGATTTTATTGTATTATTAATATCAATTTTATAATTTGTACCAATTTTGGATGTCAATATAATTGAAATGTCGTCAGCAAATAATATACATTTATGAGTAGTAATGTCTGGTAAGTCATTAATATAGACTAAGAATAGTAATAGTCCCAATATACTTCCTTGAGGAACTCCATATTTGTTAGTTAAAAGTGTGGATCTTGGATCATGGATCTTACCAAAGCATTTGACACGGGTTCTGTTTACAAATTTCTTTCGAAACTGGAGTGCCTGGGTGTGAGAGGCATTTTACTAGACATATTCAAGGATTACTTAAAATAATCTCACTCAGTATGTTAAAATTGGTATGTACCTAAGTGATGAAGAGCTTTTGACTTACAATATTCCGCAGGGAAGTATCCTTGGGTTTACTCTCTTTCAGATTTATGTTAATAAACTATTCACGATGGACTTACCAAACTCCAAGCTATAGGCTTATGCCGACGGCACGGCAATAATAGTTTATGGAATACTTGGGATTTTATTAAAACAGAGGCAGAAACTACTCTTGCTAAAATAATGAGTTGGTTAAACTCTAACTTGTTAATCCTAAACTGAACAAAACTGTTTTCATTAAATTTACCATTCGACGCAACACCTCCCCGCCTTCTACTTTTTTACTAACTGTCCATTCATGCAAAGACCGATCCGTGTCTTGTTCTTGGCCGATACTCGACTCAACACACCGAAATAGGACTGATAGCGTTAAGTACCTAGGTCTATTTATTGACGATAAACTAAAATGTGATAAACAAATAGATGAACTAACCACTAGTGTAATGCGTCTCATTCACATTTTTAAGATACTCAGGAAGACTGTGAACAGAGCTACATTAAACTTAGTATATAATGTCTTATGCAAATCAAATATAGGATACTGTATCGTTGCTTGGGGAGCAGCAAATAAAACCAAAATAAATTAGTAGAACGAGCACAAAGAGCCATACTTAAAGTTATAACCAAAAAGCCCAGAAAATACATAATCACAAAATTATATTCAGAATGTTGAGTACTAATAGTACGTCAGATCTTTGTTTTCAAATCGATCCTTAGGAAGCATTCGAGACTACATTTCAAACAAACTTTCTCCCAGACACCCACATAATACCACATTTGCTAAACAGCAGTCATCATCATCAACAGCCTATACTAGTCCACTGCTGGACATAGGTCTCTCCTTAGAAAGGAGGTTTTGGCCTACTATACCACGCTGGCCAGACGGGTTGGTATAGGGTTTTAAGTTTTCCTTCTCTTTGCAGTGCTGTTGTCCTGCTTAGTTTGCTCCCTTAGTCGGCTCTTACGACACCCACGGGATGAATTAGGGTGGTGACAATTTGTATTCTTAATCCGTCACCACACGGACTTAACAAACAAACAAACACACGAAACAGCAGTACTACTCGTATACGCAAATCACTCATTTATATAAGCAAATATATATAAAGTAACCCTACTTTATATATATTTGGAGATCTTTTAGAGATCTTAACATGTATGAAGTAAAATTAAATGTGACAGAGTGGTTACAAAATCAAGACTATTTTCAAATAGAGTCTCTTTTAAAATACCTCCTATGACCCCAAAAAATACACACACATATACACACACTATAAATATATCTACACAACTTTAATATATATATTTATTATATATAATAGATTAAGAATTTGTTTACGCTAATGAAAGATCGACACTGCTTTCCAACCTGTTGTATTCTTTTAGTGTGAACTGATAAGAGCTAGTGTCCAGCTCTTAAAATACAGGATTACCTAGTTTGAGAGATAGCGTTTATTATTTTAGTACAGATTATAGCAACTAAGGATAGGAACTAAAGTTTGTCTTCATCGAAGTAAGCGTTTCTAAGGTAAAACTATAATGTAGGTGGGATGAATATATTAAACATCTTTCATACACACTTGAACTTATAAAGTAACTAATAACTCAGACAAACTTTCACCTTATTAAATGTAGAATACTCACTTGCTTTGGTTGTATTCCATGATAATTCTTACGTGTTAACGGTACTAGATGTTTGAAGTATGCTATTTGAATATGGTTATTTGTACTGAGCCTCATATTGTGCAAAAACTTTTTTTTTTGCACAATATGAGGCACAATATCGAAAGAACCTTTGTTCTTACGACATAATTTCCTTCAAACATTTGCAAGAAAAGAAAAAAACATTTTAGTTTAGTGCCGAGTGCCGCACGAGGTATACAGGAGTGCGCGGGCGACTTTACGTGGTCTAATCACTCCAGTGCTGTATTTAGCATTTTAGCTTTTTAGTTTTATTGGAACGAAGTTCCTTATCGCGCGTTGTGAAAGGGGGCTAGACGGAAAAAATTCGTACGAAAATTTGGAACGACACTTTTTTATTAATATAAATTGACGTCTAACTGTGGATACCATACATTAAATTTGCTTTAACGTTCGCCAACGTCCATACCATGTTGAATACACCGGTTCTCGTCCGATCACCGAAGTTAAGCAACATCGGGCGTGGTTAGTACTTGGATGGGTGACCGCCTGGGAATACCACGTGATGTTGGCTTTTTGCTCTTTATTTTCGTGTCATCTTGTCAGACATTCAGCGCCATCTATCGAATAGATAGGAAATCATTTCGCAAGGAGATTTTACCAATGTATAAATTGTTTTAATTGTTTTTAATATGTAGGTAATAGCCGCTTTTATAGATGGCGTTGTAATTAAAATCGTGTCAAATCAGTTTTACTCGATCGTCACAACTTCTTTCCTATCGGGTGTCCCACGACACCACACGGCTTTTTTTGTATCTGAATCGGATAAACCTGAATCCAACCGGAAACATAATAATGTATAATAGTATTATAAGTTGTGTAATGCTTGCTTGCTTACACATCCTTTTGTACATTTTCAATCTAATTAGACTTTCATAAAATCTCTCTGTTATTTAGAAAAGGTCATTGATAATTATATGTATAATTTAGGGACGTCCCGAGATGGGCGAGAACCTAGGTCATTTAACACCGGCAATAATTAATTCTCCAGACGATGTGGTTTCTGCCAGCCTATTACTTAGAAATTTACTACTTATACTGACAACTAAATCCACATTTTGTATTTTGATTAATCCCTCCCACTCTACTGTAATTCACCAGAATCAACAACCCACAAACACACTAAGTTATAACACTCGGGAAATATCAGGAAAAGTTTAACTGTATTAAAACCCGCAACGACATTAATCAGAAGTAAATTCGAGGAGTTACATATTATAAATCCAGTTTATTTATACATACATTTCTCAAATTACCTGTCCCTATTTAACTCATAAAAATAGTGACACAATTGAGAAATTGCTCCATTTTTACGCAATTCATTTTGTCACCCGACATCAATCGTTGTATGATTGATAGATGATGATGGAAACTGAATATTGTATCGCACGAAGAAATAAGCACACACACGGATGATTGAATACGGCTACACATTAGCTTATCAAATCCTTTAGACGTCTTAGATAAAAATATTATAAGGATGCGCTTTTAAATTTTGTGCTTTGTTAAAAATGAATTTAATAAATATGATGGAGTTTAGAGTTGTCAAATATCAACATATCGTCCAAATCCTATCCGTGTGATGACGGAGCAAGAATACGGAGTATAACCACCCCTACCCATCCCGTGGGTGACGTAAGAGACGACTGAGAGAGCAAACTACACAGGACAACAGTGCTGCAAAGAGAAGGAAAACTTGAAACAAACTCTTTACCAACCCGTCTGGACATCGTGGTATAGTAAGCCAAAACCTCCTTTCTAAGAGGCCCATACCCAGAAGTGGACTATTAAGGGATGTTGATGTGTGATGTGTCAAAATCCTTCGATATCTGTAAATTAAGTGTTTTTTAAGTCGAATAAAAACTGATTACATAAATGTATTCTCACAGAACAAACCAATTAAACATCATTTATTACTGTATTTTAATAAACAAACTAATTTTATATTTAATAAAACCACGTCACCTTGTCAGCTGGACTTTAGATATGTAAATCCTTGTTTTTATGTTACTATAATATTAATATAAAATATGCGGACAAGTGATATAACATTTATGTTACAAAAATAAGTCGCATATGTTAGAAACTTTGTACGTGGTCTTTCACTTGAATCTCATTAAAAATTCCCTGAGTGATGCCCCTGATGTAATTAGAATGAACATGTTATGAGTACAGCTAGAAAAGTTCACTTTGTTTTTAGGCGAGAAAAATGGTTGCGTAGGTTTTACGAGAAATGGTGTTGAAAAATAAATTAGTAGAATATTTACCAGTGCCATAAGCTCGTGTTATTAATTTTTTTAAGGTCCATTAATTTGCTGACAATGCTTTTATATCATTCATGCCATTTCCTGGAATATTCGGTAATGCAATATATACATATAGAAATAAGATTATTATAGAAACCTAGTTTTGGCCGAGTATCCAGAGTACCTGAGGTCGGCCGTCCTGGTAGTTTATAGTGGAATCACCAAAAATAGAAAATAAATTTTAATAAATTTGAAAAAAAAGCGTGGGGTGCTTTTTACTATTGACAACAGGCACCAAACGCTTTTTTTTATTTATTTTCTATTTCTTAGTTTGGTTTTCTATAAAAAGCGTGTTTTTTAGTTTTTTAAATCTTTTTTTTTCACACAGATATCCAAATCCCTTGGGTGATTACAAATTTAATGAATAACGTAATGTAAGTACATTTTCTCGACTTATATTTGAGGTCACAATTATTAAATATATACCTACAAATTTTATTAGCGTTAATAAACTGTGTTAAATTAATAATTGGACGGTACTACAAATTTCTAATTAACCATCAAATAGTCTAGTCTAGAGTTTATTCAATCATATATAACACTTTTGTATCTTATTAAATAATTTAACTAAAGATCGTTATTCGTCGAAAAAATTAAGTTATACCAATGTTATAACAAATGGATTATTCAACGATTCTTAATATCACAGAACGTGGTTTTTATGCAGAACAAAAACACTTTTTCAAAGTTAGCAATTATGTATTTTTAGTTAAAGTTAGCAATTATCCTTAACTTCGGCATAAATCCTGAGGATTAGGAATCGACGACAAGTTTTAATTTAAAACGACTTACTGTGCGATCGCTGACGGCAGCGAGGATTAAAAGTTGTTCAGTAGGATGTATCGCCTCTAGCTACCTGAATTTCAAGATCAAAAGGAGGAAAGGCAAATAAAGAACTCGCCAAGTCAAACTTGGTCGTCGGATTCGTAGCTCGGTTTATTTTTAATTTCCGCCATTAACTGTTGAGTGAGACACTCAGTGTTTACTTAAACCTTGATATTAATAAACGTAAACTTAAGCGTATTCAAATAAAAACATTGAAAGGAATTACATTTCTAAATAATTTTGTAATAAAACCGGCTGTGAGTCGAAGTTTACCTTAAGAAATTGCCCGTTTGTCTAAATCGAATCTGATCTGCTTCACACTAAACAATTAATTGGTATTTTTCATCAATATTTGAAAACTCAGAAATGTTTTGTTGAACTATTTTTCTCATAACTACAAACTGTAGTGTGTTATGTTACATTACACAAACATGTTTCATTAAATTTTGTATTTGCTTATTTTAAAGATTTTTTAAATAATTAATTGGTCTGATACTAGTAGTCAATTCAATTAAAGTATAACAGAATGTGTAAACCTATAATGTTACACATCTAACTGTGTATTTTCATTATAATGTGTAAGTTATTAAGTACAAAATGTATCAATAGATGGTGTGGTAACAACACGCCCAAATGCATCACGATGTTAAGATTCCACTGGAGTTAATCGAATTATTAGGTTTTGTGACAATATTTTCATCAAGTGCTTTCGATTATATTAACCTGAAATAATCCAATGGCTTGGAATGGAATGGATACTAAAGTATTAAATACTGCGAAAGTGTGTCTGTCTGTCTGTCTGTTACCTCTTAAACCGCTGAACCGATTTAGATGAAATTTGGTGTAGAGATTGTTTGAGTCCCGGGAAAGGAAAAAAGATAGTTTTCATGCCAGAAATAACCTTTTAAGGGGGTGAAAAGGGGTGTGGAAATTTGTATGGGGAATCAATAATCGCTAAATTGATTTAAATGAAATTTAGTCTGAAGAGTTTTACTTGTGGGAAAAGGATATAAAATAGTTCTTATAAATAAAATCATCCCTTAAGGGTGTGAAAAGGGGTGGAAATTTATAAAGGGAATCAATAAACAAAGAACTATACGAGTTTTATCATTTAGCTTTAAGTTAGAACTAAACACTGTTCATGCATTTTTGACCAATTAGTCATCTCTTGAAGGGGGTAACTTATTGGTCAAAACTGAAATAATTGTTCAAAAGAGAATCTCAAAAATAAAAATATTTTTTAAGTAACTAATTTAACTCAATATTGACATACATATAACACGGTAATATACATAAAGGAAATAAAAGATTTAAATGATTTGGTACTCAAGCATAACTGTACAGCTGATAATTGCTTTTTACCTGAAATAGTTATCTGACACTCGATTTATAGATACAATATGAACTCGTTACAACTGCAAAATACTTGAAATATAGGAACGAAATATTAAGAGAACTGCTTTCTAGTAAACAAATTGACCTTTCAGTTATGTTAAATAATATAAATATTTTAAAGCTATGCTTATCAGGTCTATGTTTATTTGATGGCAGGTAACTTGCGTATTTCCTGTATGCCTAGCATTTTGTATGTAATATTTCATTAAGATCACCATCACATTAACAGTCTATAATAGTCCACTGCTCGTCATAAGCCTCTCCTTAGAAAGGAGGTTTTGGCTTCTATAACACGCTGGCCAGACGGGTTGGTATAGGGTTTGTGTCAAGTTTTCCTTCTCTCTGCAGTGCTGTTGTTCTGCGTAGTTTTCTCCCTTAGTCGGCTCTTACGACACCCACGGGATGAATAGGGGTGGTGACACTCTGTATTCTTAATCCCTCATCACACGGACGGACGCTATAACATTGCATAAAATACAAATAAATAATCGGAATTATATAAGATGTTATTTTTATAATGAACTTGTTTCTTGAACTTTTACTAATCTGCTTTCTATATGGATCCAATCTGAAATAAACAGTATAATTACATTATAGATAAAATAACCGCGTATAGATAAGGAGGCCTATTGAAAGCAATTTTTCCAAAATTATAGAAAGTATTCTTCAAAGGAAGGGAAAGAAATCTAGATGGAAATAGAAAAATTGAACACAAAGACTTGGCTGAAATAGCAATTTCAAATGTTCCTTAGAAAGAAATATTAAAAGCATTTGGAAAAGATTCGTTTCTACCGAAAAATATAAAAGCAACACCAATAGTTTTCCAATAAATTTTAATCCGTGCACCGCAGGTGATCGCCCTCTAAATTCCTTTTAAATTAAAACTACCTGCGCCACGTCACATGTTGGACTTATTGGGATTTGAACGAAAACAATTCAAGTTTCTTATATTTGTAGATTCAGTTAGAATTATTTTTGGCAGACAGTTTTCATTATACATACAGCAATAAAATTCGTTACAAAAAGAAAATAATTTTACAAGAATAGGATAGATTTTGTTGCCATTAGTTATATCAAAGTGAAATATCAAATGTTTATTTTAGTAGATGAACTCAACTTAATCAATATAAAAATCTTTTGAGGGTGCGAAACGAAAAACGTAACATTTGCCATGCTAATTTCTAGTGAAATTTACTTTTGAGACAAAATTTATTCATTTAAGTTTAATGAACAAAGGAGGCATAAAGACGGACTTAATTATTTTTTAATTGTTGCCAACATAAGAGTGATGCAGAGATGAAATAAAGAAGGAAAGCAAGCACGAAAGTTATTTCGATACATAGATAATATTACTCGCTTTCTCGTTTAGGCAATGTTATAGTTATAGAAACCAAAACTGGAACTATGGGTATAAGCATCAAATGAAATTGAGACTTCAACTGCGAAGAAGTAAAAAAATAAATAAGGTACCAATCCATTAACATCAAGGCCGTATTCCACTCTAGGAAAACATTCCCTAAAATTATATTTTAATATCTCACAAGGCGCTTCAATAAAGATTCTCACAGGACACACGTGGCGCAAAGATATTAAAAATACGAAATACAGCACCCCAAAGAAATGTTACATGTATTTATAAACATCGTTCAGCTATATATTTTTAAAGAATAGTAAACGCTCACACGACAAAGCGGCCCGCTGCGCTTCCATGTCTACATACTTGTTACCTCTAAAATAATTCAGCACCACAGTCTAAACATTGACGGTACAAAGTAGTTCACCCTCTAAAGTTTTCATTCTGTTAAAGTTTGTGCTTTTTTAAGCTGTGTGAAATAATATGGGTGTGGTTATCTGTAATGTACGAGGACCAACCAGTCCTGCCTCCGGTATTACATTTACATAATGTACTTAGCGAGAAGAGCCGCATACAAAGGCTCTCTCGGAAAGTGATGAGACAAGTGCCCCTCAAAGAAAAATGAATTCTTTCACACACGTTTTTAAAACATATATTTGTATGTTTAGTTTAAGTATATTAAATTATTACCTACTCTTTTACTCAAGAGAACTTAAGTAGGGAATTCTTTTACGGTTCTAAACAGTACGGGTTTTTAAATTATATTATCAGATGTTAGTTCAGTCAACATTGAATAAAGTTACCCTAGGAAATGTCTGGACTCCATTGATGGTACAGGTTTTTAGAATCATATGGTCGTATATCTCTAAACAAATAAAAATATGTACATGAGTGAACAAAACTAGATTTAACATTTCGATATTTATGATATCTATTTAAGAAAAATAACCGCACAGGTGCGAGTCATACTCGCCCACCGAAGGTTGCGTACAAAATTGTAGGTACATATTATAAATAATTCAGGAATCGATTCTCGCAGTTTTTTTCCAAGCTTTTCCCGAAATTCAGTTTCCAAAATCTATAATTATCTATATTACTGTGTTTAACAAGTGAAATTGTGAGTATACTAACACTTCATACCTAAATTAGATAACCTAATCCAAGTTGTTTTTACTTAAATATAAAAAATATTATTCTGTACTTGAACGTCTGAGTTGGGACCCCTGACACATCCGTCAATCGATGATTAATAACGTACTTTTAATAAAGACCTTTTTTTTATAAAAAACAACTCCTGCACTAGAAATAAATCCTGTGTCGCGGGGGAGTTTACAAACATACATGAAATGGACATAAAGAACACCCAGACTCAGAACAACAATATGTGATCACACAGTGTCGTTCCATGTGGGGATCGAACCCACAACACACAGCGTAGTAGTAGCGTAGTAGTACTACGCTATCCGTGCAGTCATTTTATGATTTAATTACAATTTATAATTTTCAGATTATTCCCTGTACTTGTAGCATAAGAGATTGTTGCTTGCATAATATTACTACAGGGATAGTGGCTTTGGCTTTTCTTTTGGTGTACGGAACCTTTAAACCGTCTTATAAAACTTTCCACTATATTATTCTTACATTTGGTAGGCTATTAGTTACCTCTCAGATATAGAAAAGTTCAAATAAAATTTCTGATTTCTTAAATAAAGCTTTGAATTTTCATTTCTTGGCGTCGGCAGGGTGGTACACAGTGTTCCGACCTCTGACTGAACCAAATTGAATAACGCTTGAGGAAGCATCCGTATCATCTTTATGGGTCCCGAGCTAGTGTTACACCGTAACAAATGTTTTATAAATTTACTTTAAATGATGTAGTCTAAAATATACCCCGTAACACACTTTAGTTTTATATTTTTTTCAGATGCAATATTACAAGGAAGTTATACTGCAAAGTTACCATATAACCAACTTGTAAAACGGCTTTTTTACAAAGCAGTCCTTCCATAAATAAATATATATTTGAATCATAAAGCGAAATCGCAAGACTCGTACATTTATTGCTTTTGCAGTTAAAATTATTTTGTTGATAATTCTCAAAATTGAAAATATAAATAGTACTCGTATATAAAAGCTAATCTAAAACAACAACTACAACAATAATCCGACCGTACATTTCTTAGTTGCTCAGTCCGGTGTAAATGAAACTATTATGCAAGACTGGCACCGGATTGGACTGGCTTAAGTTTCATTGTACAGTTGAGCTTGTTTTAGAGTGACGGTAAATCTTCTACGATTTTACGGTTACTGTGAAGCTAGATCGCACTTGTATCATAATAAAGCAGATGAATTTGCATACTGCAAGTCTTTATTGTATGAAATTCCAAATTTGATCCTTCCATTTGAAGAGTGGTTCGTGAAAGTTTTTGTCATTTTATTTTCGTTTTTATTTTAGGTTGTTACTTTTTCTAAAAAATGCAGCAAAAAGACAATACAGTGAATCACAATGGGTATTTTTAGTGAAAATATATCATTTTTATTTTTTAAATAAAAATGTATATATTATCTGCTTTTTTAGTCAATTTGTATCTTGAATTTCGTTTCTTAATTTTTTCATCATCAATAGACTGGTCAAATTATTATTGAGGTGTATCATTGGCAGATTTAGGAAATGAACTATCTTCTCGCGCTTAGGTTTGTTGTAGCTCACATATTTTGCTAGTATTTTATTAATAAATCGAAACAACAATGGTTGGTGAAACTCATAAAACCCTTCCCTATTTAGTAGATCATCACATTGGTTTTAAAAATTGTCTTAAATGCATATTAAATTTACTAATAATTACTATTAGAGTAGTTTTTAAGTGGGCGCAGAAATCTTTGAATTTACTTGAAGCTCCTTAAGCGCGCTGAAATCCGATGAAAAATTAATGATTTTTGTATTTACTACTCTATTTTAATAATAATAATAATAAAGTAAATAATAAATAAATCATAGAAAAAATGTAAATGATTTTTGTTAGGTATAACGTTTTTAAATTTGGCATTAAATACTTTCAAAACGTCGAACAGAACATTGGCACAATGGTACATCAATAATAATCATCTTTTGTCAATGATGTCTTGATCTTTAATCGCCCTAAAAAGTAGCCTATCTCTTTTCTCAAGAAGCTTCATACCAAATTTCATCTAAATCAGGTCATCGGTTTAAGCGTGAAGAGGTAACATACAGACAGACACACTTTCGCATTTTTAATATTAGTATGAATTTAACATGACCTCATTATGAAGTTCAACAGCGGTATAATAATAATAAAAGTAATGACGTCATCTTCAAAGCTGAATTGCTTAAATAAATGAAACAGTAACTCGAGATATAGCGCATCGATTCTCTGGGAATACGGTCAAGTGTTAACGTATATTACACGCCTTGTAATTGGCCCGCGATAATGAAGTTGTAGCGACACTAGATAGTGATGCGCCGTAGTCGACTCATTGGCAATCGACTAATGGTACTAGGTTAGAGAGCTGACTAATGAACTGCATAATTAGAAGAGAAGTTTAATTATTGAGGATGTGAGGCTTATGGAGTATATATATATATATATAAAGTTTCTGTTAATTCCTGTAAATTTTAACCTAAGCTATTCAGTGTGCCAGCCATTTAATAGTTTGTTTTATTGAAACACTGCTGGAAATGGTAATGATAATTATGTTGATACAGGTCTGTATGTACTGGAGTTGAAGTTGCTACATTTATAGCTAGAATACTATAGACAGGCTTGATGCTAATGTAACCACTAGAATGATGAAGTCTAGTTGGAAGATCCTCTGTATTAATTCGAAAAAAATCATCCCGTTTTAGATCACACTGACGTCCATCAAATACCTCGACTTTCTGAATTCAATGGGTTTAGTGAGATGAGTTGATTACGGTTTTCTCTTACTAGCAGTACTAAAAGTTAAATACATACATTATGAAAAAATGATGAAAACCAAATGATTACTACAAATAATTGTTAGGGGCAAGTTTAAGAGCAATGTGTTTCGATACTATTTACTTGTCAAGCGCTGTGTATTCTATCTCTTTTTCACATTCAGATGTCGCAGCTCGGAACCTCCCGTCACTCGTCTATGTACGAATTAAAGTTATCGTTAAATTTACAAAACATATATTTCTTTGTAGGTAAAGGTTTCATTCAACTTGTTTATGACATGTTTTTTTTTGCAATTTCAACGAAAATGTTCTAAGTAGTGCAACAAAAGCCGTAACAACACAGTGCCGTAAGTTGATGTAAGTAACTCTGCTATGAACATTTCTATCTGCCACAAACCTAAATTAATTTACTAGTGATTTGGGACGAAAAATAGTTACTTATCGTATTTTGAAACACATCCATTCATCTTACTTACAGAACGAAAACTTTTTCTTGTTTGAAGATAGACTTTAATAATGAGCTTTGGTTTCGAATAGAATTGTTACGATTAAATTGAGTAATATTTGGTTTCTTGACTCTGGCAACACTGAGAAATGGCAAGGATATGGGCATTCAGGACTGTTTTTAAGGCGGAAAGGGGAAAGAGAAGCTGATAGTCAAACAGATCGCAACAAGTTTTGCTTTAGATACCGTTCCGAAGTGTTGTTTAAACAGTTTTGAGTAGGTGGTCGGTTTCTCTGAAACTAATAAGTTTTGGACCACCTACAACTTTTTTTTCAGCTACCTTTTTAAATTTTTGAGTAGGTGGTCGGTTTCTTTGAAATAAATAAATTTGGACTACTAAGGAGCTTTATTTCAGCTATCTTTATGAAGTTTTGACTTGGTGGTGAGTTTTTCTGAAATTAATAAGTTTTGGAACACCTATAAGTTTTAATGCAGGTACCTTTATAAAGTTTTAAATAGATAATAATAATAAATAATGTTTCTTTCAATTCCACAAATAAGTTGCAAAAAATATTGAAAAGGTTTAAATGTAGGAACATAAAAGTGTTTAAATAGTTGCGTTTGAGGTCCAGATATTTGTGGGAGTCAGCAGCCTAAACTAGGATACCCTGTGCTTTGGACTCCTGGGTCGCCCGAGAGGGATTAGAAAATTATTTTAGAGTGTTCACAGTGGGCAAATAAATTAATATAAAGGAAATACAAACTTAAAAAAAAAACAATAATAAAAGATAAACAAGTAATGTTGATTCGGCAATAGTTGTACCCATAGTCATATCGGCCCATGGATTGGTTGCTAAGTGCCTCGACATCTTCAGAGGCTCGCGTTAGGCAGTTGGATTAAAGCCCTGATGCAGAAAGCAGTTCTCCTCGATACGGCGCGTATTGTGAGGAAGCTTCTGTCTCTGGAGTCCTAACCACCGATATCTTGGTCCCTGTACCCGATACCGATGGGACACTATTTTTATATTTTTAAATGTATTTTTTTCTTGTTTTTGTTTATAAATATATTTAAAAATGAAATTTATATGTATATTTAATGAAATAAAGAGGATAATAATAATAATAATTCTTATTGAAACAAGAAACAAAGTGCATTAGTAGTATGTCTGTGCGTGAGCTGTGTTATGTTGTGTGTGCGTCCGTACGGGTCCTAGTATGTGTGAGTGCGTGTGTATGTTATTGTGTGACTTTATTTCTACACTCTACATTGGTCATATCTGTAATTGCCAGTTGCGTATTAACTTTATTGTAAAGAAAGTTAACCCTAAAATTATAAAATTTATGAGCAAAAAAAATTATACAAAACACGGGTTCACGTGCTTTCCCAGATAGATACTCGTATACCGTATGAGGTAATCGATTGGCAAATAGATGCGTACACTGTTTTAATAATTTTCCAACTTGCAACATGTCATAGATCCTTAAAGATATAGATTAGTTTATTTTTTTTTGCATTAAATTTAAAATGTGATTTTTAAAAGATAAGCGATTGTCAACTACCTATGTTTAAATAGATTTATCAAGAGGTGGTTAGTTTCGTTGAAACCTAATAAGTTTAGAACCACCTACAAGTCTTGTTGGAGCACGTTGAAGGTTCAAAATATAAGTTTTAAAAGATTACTTGATGGATTATTTCTAAAAGTGGTACACCTTACAGTAATAAAATACAATAACAAAAACACATTTAGGTAATGGTGTATCCAACTTGAACATCATAAACATTGCCACTGTAATAATAATATCCTGGCTTAATCAACAATTCTTTTCTATACAATTAACTTATCAATAATTTTCTTTTACTTTACAAATCATTGTCTAGTGCACCTAATCACACATTTCAGCACCACCCTAAGGTAGACTGGGAGAAAATGCCTGTGGCATTAAGTCCGCCATTGTATGAGTTCATGCTTGCGAATAAAGAATTTCAATAAAAAATAAAATACCGTTACTTTTCTATGTTTACAGTACAGTTAGGTAGTAACGAGTACTTAGTTTATTAGAATTTATTTACTCATACACGTGTAGTTAATAAAGGATGCTAAAATGACATACTGAGGGATTCGTTATTCTACTGCGACTAATTTAGACTCACAATATAGATGGAATTGAAGCATAAAAAGATACGATAGAGTTAATATTCGCTTTAGCCTGTGTGATGTCTAACAAAGTACTTTTATGTCGTGATTCTAGAAGTAAGTGAAACTTGGATATAACGCCGGTTATAGGTCTTGTGAGTATAAAGTATACGTAGCGTTGAATCTATGAATTAAGATAAATTGTTAGAACAAAGTAACATTCTCTTTTTGTAATACAACAAACAAAGGTAAATTAAAATCTAGCCGTGTTTTACTTACCTTTATTTAAAGACTACAATAGCCTGTATTTCAGTGCTTCATTGTTTATCAAATTCTGTGTCACAGGTCATTAAAAAACATAAGATTAACTACAAATATTCCGATACACGCACAACAGGGAGTGATAAATCCGTTATCAGTTCCGCTCCGCTCTCCGCTTCGCTACGTTCTGCCCGCTCACGATACAAGCTCTTAATTTCCGCTAGCTTGTATCGGGTGAGCGTGGCGGCAGCGGTATTATTACGCCTTCCTAGCAGTTTGCGACCTGTTACGTAACATTTGATAAGTTATGATCTAAGTTATAAAACGTTGCGTTTAGCGGACACTATTGTTTATGATTTCTAGTATTACTAACATAAACTGTAAAATTCTTACAACATGTTATCATTTAATAACAAAACGCCTCGATTTATTTGTCTTTTCAGTTGTTTTTTTTTAATTTTTATTTATAAGGCTTTGTTGTTATTATTATAAAGGTATAATGACATGAATGGTGTGTATATATGAAGAAAATGAAGGCATCAAATAATTCAGGTGCTATAAACAATTATTCAATCCCAATGGACCAAAAATAACTGAAGTACCTGACACGAAGATAAATTCATTGTCATATTTTCTTATTATTTTTTCGTAATACGCGTAATTCAGAATATTATTAAAGGTATTGAAATAGATTGAAATATTATTAAAGCTTTTGAAATACCCTCTTTTAATTAATAAACTTATTAATTCTTCAAAATATTATTAAAACACGTTTAATAAGTATGTATTAAATTTTCTTTTAGTTTTTAATTTAGAAATTAAAAAGTTAGGTTAACAAGAATAACAAGGAGAGCTCTTTAATTACACTCTTCTGTATATAATCCCTATTATTCATCTAAAAAAAAACTGTCAGCAACTAATAGCTTTCAAAAATCAGATGATTACCCGCTACGCTTATGTTATAAAGCAGCCAACAAATCTAACGTTCATAGGCCGCACTGGTTGGATATTGAGGAAATGACACAGATGTTTCGGATCACATGTAATTCTAGGTATGGCCCCAGTCTTATGGTGCACCCAGTTTCTTAGTTTATTACTCAGACTTCAGAACTTATAAGCCATTTATTAGTTTGTTCCTCTTTGTATTTTGTGAGGTTAGAAATTCAATTTTTGTCTTAGTTTTGTGATAGTCTTTTCTGTTGTAATATCCTGTTGTAAAGCTTTTGAGATTGTTTTTGATTATTGTCAAGGACTGGTTCAGTCAAAAATCATAATAGTAATTTCATACATCTTACACTGTACACATACGAGTACAAACGAGTATTATAGATAAATTATACCCAGACACCGAACAAATGATCGTGCTCATCACATTTTTGTTTTTTATCCGCACTAGGAATATATCCTAAGTCGCGGGAGGTTTTACAAACATTCATGAAACATACATAAAAAACACCCAGACTGAATAACAATTTGCGAATCACACAGTGTTGTCCCGTATCACACAAAGGAAGCTGTGGAGGTGACCGCATAAACAATCACGCCATTCGTGCTGTCAATTATTTGTCCTGGGTGGGAATCTAACTCACGATCCCGGTTTAGCAGTCAGGGTGACTAACCACTAAATAAAAGCTATACTTTAAATAATGTGACAGTTATATTTAAAAAACACTGGTTTAGTATATTAAAGCTATATTACGACTATGTAGATTTAACCCTTATCCGGTCTTAAGATGACCATTTGAAGTTCTTTTTTAATTTGGTTCTATTTTTTTCAAATATTATCACTGGTGGTTCTGCTCAGTTTTGTATCTGTTTATCACTGCTGTACTAAAAGAGGGTTGAACTGTAATTTACGTATAACCAATATATAATTTTCTAAAAACAACAATACCTAATCCAAGAATACGTATTAAAATCAGACTAAACAGTCTCATTCTAGAGATTAGCGCTCAAAACAAATAATAATGTAAATTTTAGATATCTCTACTAATTTAATGAAGTTAAACAGTACCTTTAATAAATTAGTATAAATTTCTAAATTTAGATTTAAATATTAGATTCAATTTTACACAGTTTTTTTCTTACACAAAAACGATCACGAAGCTTCTTAAAAACAATTACATAATAATTTATCATTTCATAATGTTGACCAACGAGCAGTTTGCATAAATACACCATTTTAATAGCTGCAGAAACCTTAACGTCAATTCAGTTAATGATTCGCACCACTGTTTAAAAAAATTCTATTTGAAGGGGCCTCTATCTGGCAGAATATTAATTTTCCGAAATTTATTTCGCATAACACACTTGGCAGAATCTTCTTTAAACGAATATTTTTGAGGTATAAAAATTATTTAGGATAACTATTGTTTGGCCGAATGTTTATAGGTCTGAATTTACAATAGCATACTTTTAAGAGTATATAATTTTCAATACTCAATACTTTATTGCTTCCACAATGTAAATACATAGGTGATATCAATTTAAATATAGTAACAATTATGGACCCTGACGGGCGCAGCACAGTTTGTTTGCGAGAGAGGAATTAATATTTTATTTATTATTTATCATTATAGTTGTATAATTTATTTAAGAGCCCTGACAAATATGCTGCATGCTCCATTGTTGCTTGCATGCTGCATGCTTGCTGGCTTTATTATTATGGTAAGAAATACAAAATGATGGATATATAGTATTTTAATTGTTATAGATATGAAATGTATGGGAAAAAAAATTATTCGCACTGTAAATTTCCTTAGATATAATAGTTCTACCTTTTAACGATTATCGATATGAAATTAATGTTCAAACACGATTCTGACTATGAACTTTCGGTATATGATTGTTCTTCTTTTTAAGTATTATGGACATGAAATTTATGCCTGAAGATGATTATGACTTACAAAATTATGAGTTTTGAATGTATGATAAATGAGTGTCTGCCAAACGATACTATTCGTTGTTAAGCAAAATAATATTGTGACATAAAAAGTTCTACTATAAAGGGTAGACCCACTTGAAGGACCTGATATAAAAAAAAAGGTTTTTGTGTGAATAGTGCTCACTGGTAAGTATTCGATTCGAAGTGAATCGCACAAGTTACGCGATGTCATTTATCTTGTCATTTCCACTGTACGTCTGTAGAATGTATCCGTAAAGAAGTTCATTTATATTGTTACTAGCTAGTGTTTTACACGAAAACATGTATCTAATAAATAACGAGTTTTTTTGAACAGTTTAAAGAGGAAACCAATTACTTCATTGATTTAACCTACCACTGTACATAATAAAACATATATCACTGACAGTTTAAAATATTATTTCGGGTTAAGTGTAATTTTTGTAACTAACTTAACTACACTGTAACTAAAGTATATTTAATAATATATCTAATACCTTTAAACTATAATCTATTATGACTTACCTTTTTTTAAAAATAATTGTGAAACAAAGAGTATCATTATAATAATACGTTAGACTGTCATTTTACTACAAACATATGTAAATGAAAGTACAATAACACAGAAAGAGGGTTGGTTCGTTTGTAGAAGTTTAACAAAGTAAAACCTACAATGTTAACGTGGAAGATGAAACCTAGTTACAAAGTCGACATGTATCTAAAAAGCCTCGAGGTTACTGTTACAAACAAAATTACAGTAACACAATAATGTAATATAATGCTAAAAGGTCAAAAGTAGGCACTTGCTTTTAACATAATGGTAATGAATTTAGCACGATTATATTATTGTTACAACAAGGATCTTGATTAATAAAAACATTAAAATTGATGAGATTAGGTCGTATACAGCTTTTGTATTATGTAATCCTAACAGGTCATACGTGTTATCATTTTAATAGTATCATGTATCAAAGTCAACTTCTCTAGCTTTCTATTTTCTTTTTAAAATACAGCTTCCGCACTAGAAATATATCTTGTGTCGCGGGAGACTTTACAAACAAAAGTGAAATGGACACAATGATCACCCAGACTTATGTGTCACCCAGAACAACAACTTGTGAATCACACAAAGCATTGTCTCACGTGGGTATCGAACCAGCAATACTCAGTGCAGTAGGAAGTTACGAGGGGACCACTTAATCTACTATACCACCAATGCAGTGCATCAAAGTGAAAGAAGTAGTGCAGTAAACCAACTTTTAATAAATATTTATGTCAAAGGAGGATTTAGTACAAAGGAATCAAATTATAATGGTACGCTTACACGCTTGGCAAGTCTCGACAAGTGTCCTTAAACACAAACGTATAAACGAGGTGTTTGGCTTGGCTTGCGTGAACTTGTTGTCGATCCGGGATAGTGTCGGTTTAAAAAAACAGGTCAAAACAAGCTTACGCAAGCACTTTTAGCACTATTTACATGTTGGCTCGTGCTTTTCCCAACTGCTCAATTAGTTAGATGATAGTTGTCCCAATATAATTAAGTCACTTAGTCCCAATACTCTACTCAATGAGCAGTTTAGTTAGACAGTATCGCTAGAGGATTTTTTTATCACGTGTTTTAGTGTCGCTGTTTACTGTTAACACAACTTTAACGTCCACGTCTACTACATTTTCCTTTCCGGAAAACACTAACACTCAACCGAGCATTTGTGAAGGATTTGGAGCTTGTGGACCTTTTGCCAAGGCTCGACAAGGGTGTGAATGCAGCATAAAACATGTTGTGTTTTAGATCGCTGATCTTAGAGCACTCAAGGGGTTCACTCTTCGTCGCACATGTCTATGGGCGTCACTAGTCACTTACTATCAAGTAACCAAGTATCAAGTAAGTAAGTACATAAAAAAAGGTCCTAGCAAACGAAAAGAAAGGCCCTTTCTCGGGTAGATACCATCGTATCGAGGTAATATTAGAAAAACCAAAGCAAAGCATTTAATTCCTCCGAACGCCCTAAAAATCATAGCATCCCCTAACTGCGTTAAGGAAACCGATAAGTAGCAATGAAAAGAACACAAATTGTCAATATAGAGCAATCACGATTCATCTTGAATATTGAGTCCGTATCGAATAGACTCTGTTAAATCAATCGATTCTCGATTCGCAACCATTAATTTCGTTTCCTTCCATTTTTTCAACTGTGACAATATTTACTTAGTTCCATTAGTGTTCCAGTTTTAGATTTGGTTTTCATATTGTAGTACCTAGTAACACTTGAGTTCGATAAACTATTTCTAGAGTTTATAGTTTTTAAAAGATAATCGTTAATGTATTGATTCGTATGACGCTTGGAAAATACATTAAAAAGTAAGATAGATTTTATTGCGTTAATTCCCATTTAGTAGTATAGTATAATAGTCAAACGTCACTGATTGCGAATTTTAATTTTTTGAATAAACAATGGAATATAATAGCCCATGATTTTATAAGCCAACGTGCTTTTAATATCTTTACTGAATAGTCTACTAAAACAAGTTTAAAGTTGCTTTCGAAAAACATATCGAAACAGGGACATCCGTTTTGCCGATTAGAATATTGATAATTTAAATTTGATTCCAATAACATCGTTTTCCCAAGCATTAAAATATCGTATGAGCATAATTTATAAAACAGTCGAATCACGAAACCATGCACTACCTAATTAAAACGGAGGGAAACCGATTTCAGACCTAATGACAAGTGATAGACGGAACAAGTCATCTGTCCTGCGAATGCATACTGCAATGAGACTCGGAATTGGACGCTCGTGTGTCAATCAGTACACTCAAGCGAAACCTTGATGGAAGATAGTTAGGACTGGTTTTACTTAGTGTGAAAATTGTTATTTTTACCAAGTTTAAAAAGAGTGTTTATTACATGTTTGTTTGTTTTGAGTGTTTATTATTAGTATGTTTGTTACACTTTTAAATTTCCAATGAAGGTAAAATTGGTCTACTTGAATATGAAACAACATCAATAAATTAACTCCTTTCTCCCTTTTAGCAACCACTTTATAAAGCCCTATTTAGATCTAGGTCTCCGATCCCACGTATGTAATGAATGTTCTTATATATTCTCAAGCTGTTTGGGCAAGTTTTGTAATTCCATAAAAGTATTATTTTCTGACAAATAAAATTTATGACATATTGTAGTTCGACTTCTCTAATTAACTTCTTATATTGGTCACTTGTTCTAAGAATTGCACCCAGACATAAAAAAATGACCGCGCTCATCACACTATTTTTACTTTAATTAGTAATTTTTGTAAATACGTAATAGTAATAATTTGGAGCAAGAAATATTTATAAACAGCTGTAAAAATAGACCAAATATTCTTTAGTTTAAAATTTAAATGCATGAAAAAATGTGATTTGCTCGTAGGTCCAGTGGTTAGTGACCCTAACTGCTAAGTAAGAGGTCGTGGGTCCGATTTCCACCTTGGATAAATAATTGTGTGATGAGCGCGATCACTTGTTCTACGTCTGGGTGAAATTTACTGTAATATGTATGTATTATCTTATATAAAACATACATATTGTTAACATCTAGAAATATATAAGTAGGTTTAACGATAGGCCGGGGGATGCCCGAGGCTTCCCTGGGTTAGGGCTTTTGTAGGCGAGGCATGGATCTTGGATCGACCTGAAATAACATGGTCCGGGTTCTCCTCGGAGTAGGGTGAATGAGAATAGCCGTTGGGGTGGTTTTTTAGTGGAAACACTATATACTATATTAATTAATTTTTATTTTATTCGAATATTCCACCTCGTTAACAAAAAAAAAAGGTTTATCCGCAGTATGGTTAACATAGTACAGGCTCTGCCTAGTTTGGGATCAGACGGCCATGTTTGAGATGTGTGCGGTAATTTTTATTTCAGTATAACTGTCAGCAAAGTAAATAAATCAATGAATAAACTAGATAATAGACCTTTGATTCAATTGATTCTAATAAGTTTAATTGAATTGAATTGGTTGATTGAGTTCTCTGATAAGAAGATATAATTTGTTGGAGTAGAATATAGTGTAAGTTAAAATGTACCGTTTTCTAGAATTTTCATAAATGTAACATACGTTTAGCATTTCCACTGCTAAACGTACGATAATGCTACTTCCCGATAAAGTTTGATTTCATAGGTAAACTTGAATCCGATTGTGAGCTGTGTGCTATACATTCTCCAGATTTATGTATTTAAATAAAAATTACTTACCCATACTACTATTATAGTAACTAAAAATAAATAATATATAATTATTATTAATCATAGGTAGCTTATGAGTGTGCCACTGTCATACTGACTGCACATTCCCACTTTCTCTAGATGTTCCAAGATTTTTCGCATTTTATTCAGTACGTTGTAGTAAGAATTACAATTTAGTACCATCCGTGTGGTGACGGATTAAGAATACCGAATGTCACCAACCCTATTCATCCTGTGGATGTTGTGGACTAAGGGAGAAACCTACGCATATCAACAGCACGGCAAAGAAAAGGAAAACTTGACACAAACCCAACCTGGCTTGACAGCGTGGTATAGTAGACCCAAACCTCTTTTCTAAGGAGAGGCCTATCTCCAGCAGTGGACTTTTAATGGCTGTTGATGTGATGATGTGTGATGTTCGCACCTATCACGTAGGTACCTCTGGTATTGCACATATCGATGCTGACTATCTACAAGCCGTGCTTAACCTCATAACCGTGGGAGAGCCATATTTTGGCACATCCTTTCATTACTTTTTGCCAATCAAGTGAGTGAGGAGCCTAAACCTCCCTTCGACCTGATTCTTTTGACCGATGCACTTGAGACTTTTGTGTTGCAGTGGCGGTGGTAGTGACTTATATCAGGTGACTCGTCTACTCGTTTGCCGCTTGTGATATAAAAAAAGCGTCAGATCGACCTTACAGAAAAGAAACTAGCAATTTCTTTCGTTCATTCAGTCGTTCATTTCATAATATGATTGAGGTCACACCAGTTCTCAAGGCTGACAACGCAATTGTGACTCTTAAAATGGTGGCGTCTATTCGCAGCAAAATTGATTTACATTCAGAAGGAATATATCTTGTAAGGAACACCCAGACTCTGAACAACAATTCATGGATCACACAAGGTGCTGTCCCATGTGGAGATCGATTCAACAACGAAAGCGGTGTGGTGACCGCTTAAACCTTCTCATTGGATGGCGTAGTGGTTTTAATAAACCACTACGCCATCCGTGGTGGGTAAAATAACAGACATAGATTATTTCTGTTATTTACCCACTACACCATAAAAACACGTTAAGTATAATAGAATATGAGTTCTATAACTAACGTAATATTACCCCTTTACTCGAAACTCTCGGTTAAGTGTGGGAGTAAGCAGTTGTATAAAATAAATAAACATTTCATTTTCCTCATGGGACTAAAAGATTTACAAGGGGCCGTATAGTAAAAGCACTGTAACCTTCAATAATCCATCTGTTGAATAAAATGTTTTTTTTTGCTGATCCTACTTATTTGTCTGTTGTATGCTGTATAAATGTTATATGATTATCTTACACATCAAAACTAACTATGAATTCGTTTTGTATTCTGCCGATTTATCAATCCAAAGGTTGTGTGTAAAATATTGCTCTAAGGCCACCATTTTTCACCAAAAAATGCAGTGCAATAACAGATTGTTCTGTGGAACAAGTAATCGGCTGCTGTATTTCCGGACCGATACTACCTTCAAACCTCCAAGAAAAGAGCGTACTGCTTCCTCAAAGCCTGTCAACGCGCATACGTTCATGGGCAGCGGTAGTCGCTTTCCATCAGGTGACCCATCTGCTCATTTGCCCCCTATATCATTAAAAAAAAAACTATTTTATTATTCAGCACACTACTGTTCTATGAAGTTTCTACACCCAGTTAGAACGACTATGAGGCGGTTAACCTTCAATGCCTTTCTTTTAAATTTTCTTATGTGTATTAATATAAAACTACTTTCACATGAAACAAATAAATAGACCCAATGGAAGAAAAAGGAAAGAAGTAATTAAAAAAATTGGTTTTTAATACTTGTGAAAGTTTTAGACGTTCGTTACATTTTAATATGAAAAGTAACAAAACCATGTTTTAAGCAAAGCGTTACAAATCGATTCAAAAATATACACTAGCTAAATAACGAATCAAATATTTCTGCGACTCTTCTGATATCAAACTTCCATATTCTTTTCAATTTTTAGTTCCTACCTGGGTCGTTCACAGAGAACAACACTATTGAGAATTGTCTAAGTTAAGAACTTTTTGGAAATAAAAAATAGAAAATAAATTTTAATAAATTTGAAAAAAAGCGTTGGGTGCCTGTTGTCAATAGTAAAAAGCACCCCACGCTTTTTTTCGAATTTATTAAAATTTATTTTCTATTTTTTACTTTGGTTTTTATATAAAAAGCGTGTTTTTTAGTTTTTTTAAACTATTATTTTTTTTTGTATATTTTTTTAAATTAGTGTACTGTCATCGGTCCTCGATATATCCACAAAGTTTGAACGAATTCAGTCAAAATCACGTCCAAAGGAGTCGGTTACAAACATACAAACAAACATACAAGTGAAGCTAATATAAAGCGTGTAAAAAGGATTAGTTTATTATTTTTTTAATGTATATTTTTTTAAATTAGTGTACTGTCATCGGTCCTCGATATATCCACAAAGTTTGAACGAATTCTGACCGTTTAAAGTCAGTCAAAATCACGTCCAAAGGAGTCATGAGTCCAAATTTTACAAACATACAAACAAACATACAAGTTAAGCTAATATAAAGCGTGTAAAAAGGATTAGCTTATTGCACATAAGGTCAAGATAATACATTGAAATGATTAAGTTTTACAATGTGAGTTACGATTACTATAATTTCACTAACTTCTTTCGTATTTTCTTTATTCACGTGGCGAAGTGGTGAATATAGTAAACACTAAATGATAATATAAAAATATTGTATGGTTGTTGGAATACAGATAAACTACTTGTATAAATTTTCAACTGTCGTCCTTTTAAGAGACATCGGATAAACATGACAAATAGACGTATAGTGGTAGCTCAGTAATAGGGTTTATTATTGGTATTCTTTGTTTACGGAACCTGAAAAATTACATGAATGAATAGATAATAGGTAATCTAAGCAGTAGGTAAATTTTTGTAGATTTGGTACGTCTTAAATTCAAAAAAGTCAAAAAATCTTTGGATGGCAAGTTTTGTTTTATTTTTAGTTTGATTTGTAGTTAGCGAGACGGTGTGATTTATTTTCATTATTAACGCAATTATTTTTTTACATACATAAGACAGTCGATAAAAAACAAAAAAATAAAAACAACTTGGAGTAAAAAAAAATGTTTTTTATAAACTCTTCTCGTGCTAGAAATTGGGTAAGTACCCCTGTATTGTGGGGACAAGCATTCAAATAACGGGAACAAATTGTCCTTAAACTAACACATACTTTTTTTCATACGGGCATCAAACACAAACTTGCACCTGTAGTGGCGTGGTGACTATTTTAACCACTATGGTATCTTTCAAAATGTTCGTTGTATGACATTCCTTTAATTTAAAAAGCTTACTTTGCATAATGAGCTTATCAGGTCGCTAAATCTCATATCCGTGACACAGAAGTGATGTAAAGAGACGAAATGTTTAAGAAATTGATTAAAATATGATCAGTCTTTTAAAAGTCACTCCCGGTAATATAACCTTTGACTTGCGCCAAGCGAAGCGAAACGCTGCGATCAAGAAGTTTAAAATCCCTTTGTGGTAACATCCATCTTGCTTTACATTCAGTTTACACTTGGCTTGTATTTATCTTATTTGGGACAATGACGAGCGATTTGTTAGACCCATGTATTTAACCGGGAACACCCACCAACAAATAAAGCTTGCACAGATCCGTGTAAATATGTAAAGTGTGAGTTATGATGTCAACATTAATAGGGTAGCTTAGCCAGGTTTGAAGGCAATCTGTTTCGTTTTGAAGTCATTCGCTTTATCAATATGCAACCTTTTTATTATTACAATATATATATATAAACTCGTGAATAGTATAAATGTAAATGTATAAATGTAAACGTATATTTTAACATAATAAAATTTTGTATACTATGCAAAACATTTTCGAAATATAGAGTTCCAGTTATTACATGTACGTGTAAGTCAAATTAGTAACATTTCGTTCCATAAAAACTTTACGCAAGGAGGCCGGATTTTAGATATAGCTAGGTATTCCCAAAAAATTTAATAAAAACCATTAACTATTTATTTATTGATACTGGTTTTCGAGTTTTAAATGCAATGTCGAGCATAACTCTTGCTTAAGAGTTATGCTGGACATTACACCTGTTAAACTATTATAGCCTTTTGATGATTGAAGCATTATACTTATTTAGTAAAATGAAGCCAAAATTTCTAAATATCTAAAGGGTTCAAGTGGATATTTACGCAATCATTTTGTATACTATTTCTAAAGTAAGAAAATCACGGAACGAATCGCTTCACAATTTAAAGTGATCTGACATGCACAAGTTGAGTCTCAGAAGTAACCTTACTGCATGATTATTACCTACTCGTATTTATAATAAATACTATCACCGTATTTATCGATCTCCAATCTGATATATTTATAACGCAACTGTAATGTAGTTTGTCTAGACAATTTAACCTTCGAGGTAATAGGCATGCCATGTTATTCAAATTTCTTCTTCGTAGTCTTTCGAGCGCCTACATTTGAACTATAAACATAATTTATTAGTTTCCTTTAATCTAAATTTATAGGCATTCACAGGCACTTTTTTTTAAACTAAGGCGTCTCTTATATAATTGTCTGATTTCAAAACAAAGGAAAACCTATCAGCCTGTAGCTTGATAAATAAAACACAGAATAGAAACCACGACCTCCAAAAACAGTCAGTTTCAGACTACATATCTTGTAATAAAGTTATTCGGATTTTTAAATTTGATTAGGTTTAAAGGTTCATTGGGGATCCAATTACAATTAAGGAAGTTAAAAGGTGTCGCTTTCAAAGTTTTTTTATCAAAAATAAGTTTAAATTTATTAAATTTTACTGGGTAGGGTCAGCATTAAATAATAAATTTTATGCTTTACACGTTTCCAATCAAAATTTAACATCTAATCTTAACACTTGTCTTAATGAGTTGTCTATTTAATAATCACCGAGTTGAATTAAAATTTGTAAAGCATTTGATTATGTTGCCTATTGAATATCCGCACTATGACAAAAAACTAAGTAACACAGCTGTGTATAATAAGAAACAATACTAATAAAGTAGGGAACGTAACACGAACTTTATAACTGTATCGATCGAAGAGGTTTCAAGGCCACCTAAAATTATACAGAGATTTGTGTTACTATATAATAATGCCTCGGAAGCTATATGAAAAGGATTGAGGATTAATTTGATTCGCCTGGACGTTGTGTGATAATGAAATAACAATGGTTTCTAAGATACAGAGGAGTCATAACTAAACAAGGCCCAACGTTAGAGACTAGAACGACCCATGTCATTTCAGCAAAGCAGATATTTTGAGGACAATTACAGATACATATAGTCAAATACTTATATGAGGGTTCTTCCCGGCTTGAGAACAATACCTTTTAGACTTAGAAAAGGTAAATAGGGTAGATAGAAAGAAATGTTACTCGGCTCATATTTTATGTGTATGTCTACAAAACAGTCTCTGAGATTCATATTCCATGTTATTATATTATATTTACTAAGTTAATGCATGCGCCAAAGAGTGCATCCAAAGATTGGCTAAATTAAAGGCTAGACAAGACATTGCAGATTTTTTAGCGCACTGAGTTGAGAGAATCGAAACATGATACTCGTAGTTGCATAGATGGTATTCTGAACTATTTGCTGGCTGTGCTTTTAAAGGCGTTTACGGGAAGTATTCCACAACTCTGGAGTCATAGCGTGAATTTAAATCCTCATACCCTCCTCAAAATTGGGTTATCAATATTTCAAAAATAATATATATTAACCCGACTAGTAGTGGATCTCCAATATTATTCTTAGCCACTTTCATAATATAAAAACCCTACCTTTATTATTTGAGTATAGATTGACAAAGAGTTACACGAAAACTGATATCAAGAGAACAGAATGACAGGTAAAGTGTAAACATTATTCCTAGCTTTTGCCCATAGCTCCGCTCGCGTGTATGTCGGCAATCGTAAAAGTATCCATGTCCTTGCTTAGGAATCAAAGTATCTCCATGCAGTTTTTCAGTGGTTTACCTATAAATAGTTATAGATAGATAGACAGAATTTCGCATTATAATATTAATAATCTCTTTATGATTGTACGGTTTCAATATTGGTCTACATACTCCAAGAGAAAAAAGTTTTTAGCTAAACCAACACTTCCAAGAAACCTTTTCATATAAGCCCTTAATTACCAAAATGTACAAAGTACTCGTACATGAAAGGATGCAGAATTAGTTAAAATCTTTACAAATTTAAGCACACAGCCCACGATTTTTTATTCAATTACCAAAGAAGTTTGTTTGATCAGATTTACAGTCTACAAATCTACATACATATAACTGATTTTGTTTACTTTTTGTTCCTTGATTTAGTAATGGGTTTTTAGTAATAAAGAAAATCATAGGCTGGCAACACTTTGTTTGTTGCGGTAAAACCCTCCCGCCTTGACTGAAGAGGTAATATCCCGGCCTCTTCCTCATCCTGAAGTAGTCGTCTCGACTGCTTCCAATCAATTGTGTATTGTGAATGCCTGGATGTTTATAAACATGTACCGTACTTGTATGCGAGAATATAGATATGTTTACGCTTGTCTATCAATATGTATTAAAATTGATTTTAAATCCCAAATTCTTTATCTTAAAAAATACAGAAATAGGAATCTTCTGTGAGGTGTTCATTATACGGCACAAATACGGTTCCTTTTGCGTTTGTTGTTTTTTTTTTAATGGCACTTCTGCATACTGCGTACCATCTGGAATACAAAGAGCTACCTCAAAGTAAGAACTGAATATGATCGCTACAGTGATGGTAGTGCGGTCTCTGAACCTTTGGCATTAAGTCCGCCAAAGGCATTCTTTACCAGTCAAGCATCGGGTGATGCAGAGAAAACAGGAAGTAGGTGCTTTTTGGTTACAGTTAATTTTATACTAAAAGCAATTTGTGCTGAATACAAAATCACATATTTACATATATAATAACCTATCATATACTACACCAATACATATTACATATAAGTACATACATTACATAAATACAGTACAAAAGTACATAAATACATACGCATTATAGTACTGACAATTTGATTTAAAAAAACAGCAAGTTGATTCTGCCAGTTGTTTCACCAGACACAGCTTTATCTTAAAAGAAAAAGTGTTGGTTGCCATTCTGATTTCGAGCGGAAGCACATTCCAAAGAAGAACGGACTGAACGAGAGAGGATGAGTGAACGAACTCAGATGTATGGGATCGACAAGAAAGAAGAAAGTTATTGGAGGACTGAAGGTTCTGTCTTGATAAGAGTTGAAAGTAGGAAGATAGATACGTTGGCGAAGATGAGTTATTTAGAATGGAAAAAAGGACAGCGAGAGCGCGTAATTTACGACGTAGATAAATGGGTAACCATAATAATTGAATAAATTGAATAAAAAATTTAATTATTCAAAATTACCCGGCACAGAATCACCTCGGCAACCCATTTGAGGTGTATTGATGTATTTGTTACCTAACATATATTTTTTAAAATCTTGTTTCTGTAACATTCGATATTAGGTATCTTTCTGAGTAATTCTGTCTTATATATCTTCTATCGTATCCTATTTAGTAATAAAGTACATAAATTTTGTCAATCGCAGTTGTCAGAGAGGTTGGGTCTAGGCTGTTTAGGCCTTGAACTAATGTTGCCTCATTTTTTATTTATTAGACCTGAAATATACCTTTTCGGGTACAAGGTTGTGCAAATTTGAATTCAAATTGTAATTTAGTAGGTAAATCTATGAAAAATATTCGTTTTTAATAACAAAAAATAATAATAATAAACAAAAAAGAAAGCTGTGTTTTTTATTATTTACAAAGCAAAAGCGAAAACAAATAAAGAAATCGTTTTATCATAAGCAAATTTCTGTTTAAATACTCGTATAATACGCCCATTTTTGAAACCTTAGCAAATGAAATTTAATTTTAACAGAACTTAATAACTTCCCTGCAATAAAAGGGAAATTGTCTTCAAATAGAATGTAATTTGTGCCCAATTTTGGGTGTTTTGTCGAAATCTCTCGTTCAAAGACGCTGTCACAGAGCTTATTAAACGAAACTCCTGGTGTATAGACTAAAATTCGAGTTTCTTTTCAAACCAATTTGTTAGAAAAGTTCAAAGGTCCAGAAGTACCACAATTCAAGTATGATCGTTTTGGCTACATTACGTTAATCTGATTTCAGTGGTTTTATTTCTGTTAAAGGATAGACTTTCTTTTGATACTCTTTAGATGCTCTTTAATATTGTGTAGGCTTTGCTGAACATATTTTAAATTGTTTTGAAGATCTGGGTGGATAGAAGCTGTACTGGTAATATCTTTACGTAATAAGGGGATTGCTTAAATGGCTTATGTGGCGCATACAAAGTTTTGAGTTAATAGCTACGGTAATATAGCCTATTATCGGTAGAAGCATTTCGAAAATTGAATTAGTATGATAAGAGATTACCTAAGTTTAAAGTTATATGAAAACTTTACCTTATTTGTGTAGATTTTCTGACTAGTTTTAAAAAGAGCATTGAGTTTGTGAAGACTTCGTTATAATTATATATGGAGAACACGATACCATTTTTCCCAGTCACAATAGGCAATGAACAATAAAAAAGGTAAATTATCACCTGCCCTCAGTGTTGCTGTAAATAAATTTCAATATTACGTTCATTGCGATAAAATAAATTAGCGATGTAATGGGCCTAATTCCTTTTTTACTGCTGGTAATAACAGCTCGGGTCTATAGTTAACTGTCTAGGCTTTAGTTACACTTAACCTGTTTTATATCGTAGAACCATTTTGTTCTATGTTTTTTGTCTACAGCTATACATTATACGCCTGTATATTATATTTGAGTTAATTAATTGTGAAGTAATTTTTTTTTATTATGTGACTAAAACTAAGTAAACATCGTTTCTTTTAAATTCTAGTAAAAAAATCGGACAAAGAATTTTAAGCTGGAAGTTTCTGTACGAAATATAATCCAATACCTTTAATTTAACGAATATGACTATAAAAGACTTATTCCCTAAAGGCTATAAGTTAATGTAATTGAAATTATAATTGCTAAGTTCAAAAGGCGGTATAATCTGTAGAATTGATCGTTATATCGAATCGTTACATAAACACTCAAGTGCAATGGAAGTCGAAAGAAGCGGCTTGTTTGAAGCGATGAAAGAATACTCGTTTTTGTAGTTTTTAATAGAGAGGTGCCTGATTAACATTAATCGTGTTATGATTGCACTGTTATCATTGTTAACAAAAGTTTTCAAATAATCTAAGGTTCAATGCTATTTATTAGGCCGTTAACTGAAGTTGATAATGTATAAAACGCACTTAAATATTCTTAAAATATCTGATTTTTTAAATTTAGTGTCCCTAGAATAATATTAATAAAGAAAGCTTCTGCCATCGTCAAGACGGACCAAAAGAGTTCAGCACACTTCACCTTTTCCTAATACGATTCAGCATATATTGAACCCTCATATCTTTTGGTTTGTATGATACTTGAAAGCAAATAAAAAGTCTAAGTTATAGAAAAAAATGTAATGAACTAATCCTTGTAACATTTTTCGATAAAGGGGTTGGAATGATTTTCGATTTGCCTTAAAAATTTTAACTTTTTTTTCGGAAATGTTAGCAAACGTAGGTAACACATTACTAGGATTCGAAGCCACTAACACTGTCTTGAACTCTTTAGCTTTTCACTTCAACTGTTTGGTTGCTTTTTTAATATAATAATAAGAACATTTATTCCAGATGCAATCCACATACAATTTTTAAGAGATTATTATAGGAATTCAAAATGATAGGAGACAACCATGTTTTTTTACAAGTTTTTTATTATTGTTTTTTATTTAGATTATCTTTTCTTTTTCTAACACCCATACAATAACTTACCTAAATACACCATGAATATGGCAGACATGTACGACTATAAAATACTAAAGTACACTTACAAAACTTACAGTTACAATACACTTACGATTCTTTATTTTTTGAACTTACAATGTACAGATTTACGATAATTTATAGCTCCTGTGAACTTTATTGAAAAAAGGTATTTCTAGACTTTTATTAAGGCCCTCTTTAAGTGTCCGTTTGTTATCATAGATAAAAAAAAAACAAACCATTGTTATCGAAAAACGAAAGCGGTTTAAAAGCTGTAAATTAAAATAGAATATAAATCTTTTTTCTGAAAAAAATGTGAAGAGTGCATGATAACGGCTCCATTAGTTGAAAATTGTGTCGCAATTATCAACGTCCACTCCCAAACGGGCAATCACATTCTACTTCCAGGCATTAAAATAAATTAAGGAACATGAAACGAAATTCGAGATTAATTTTAGGTGGAAAAAAAAATGCGGGTAGGTATGAATTTGTATATAATATGAGTGTGTAAAGTAAAATTATATAATGTTATAGAAATATTTGATTCACGTTTAGGAGGATTTTTATATTTTCGTAAAATTGTTCACTTAAACATGAAAAACAAAATTTTAATTTTTTTTAACCTTTCGTTTTTCCTAACCTTTCCTGCAAATGCACAACTTGCCAGCGTGATAACTTCTCAAGTCTCAGTAGAATCTATACAAGTAAATAAAATTGAAGTGCCTGTTTGTAATATAAAAATAACAGTGTTTTTTCATGCTTACACGGTTATTTGCACGATACCTAAAAACCAGTTTAAATATTTTTGTCTGTCTGTCTGTTTCTTTCGGGTAATGTTCAAAACGGCTGGGGCGATTTTGATAATGTTTTTTTTATAATAAACCAAGTAGCTGTTTATATAAGGAGTAACTTAGGATATTTTTTCTCTCCGAAAACCCTATAAAATTTTGTCTGGTCCGGAAATAGGCTCACTAAGGCAGCGCTTTCAAAATTCCACAATTCAAAATTCCAAGTTATTTAACTTAACTTAAACTTTTTTTATTATTAATTTTGCGGATAACATTTAGTTCAGCAACTATAAGGCGTCGTGTAGTTGAGTGATTGGAAATCGAATTGTCAATGTCTTCTGTAATTTGTATGTTTGTCTTCTATGTGTTTAAAACCTTCCAAATTTTGAATAGAGTAGTAAGTAATACGTAATTCATAAGTATTTAAAAATTAAGAACTCCGATTCAAACAGTAAATAGCTAAGATATAAACTGAGCTATAAACATACGGATGTAAGATATTTTCCCTCCACTTAATTTACACCCTTCCTTAAGGGTCTCATTAGCACTTTTGGGGAAAAACGAGAGATACGTTTCGTGCCCGCACGTAATCACATTACATGAGACAGAAATATATTATTTTACATTTGTTCCCAAAGCGTATTCGAATCTTTTAGTTGTCTGGATAAAAGAAACGTTTTCTTTTGTTGAAATATAGCGACGCTTGCTCATTAACAGTTGGTTACTTTTTCATTCTTTACTCATTCTTTGTGTAGAACATGAATATTTTTTATTTCAAAATCATTAAAGAATCTCGAGTTTATGTTACATTATCATATACAGTTTCATATAGTCCTTTTCATCGATGTGGATGACGGTGAACTCAAATATCCATCATGGATAAAAAAAATGTGCTCTGATGTGCCACGCTAGACCGAACTTGGTCCTAACCATCCCATTACACTAGTAGCAGTAAAGTTGGCACTAAATAGAAAGTTAGCTTCTCTATTTCGCTTGCAGTTCTAAGCTCGCAGTACGCTCCAATCGAATCAATAGCTCATTCCTTCCATATATACTGAACTTACTAAAGACGAACGGCCTTACACACTTAGACCCGACAGAATTCATCAAGAATCAAGTTGAAGTGACCACACCTTGAAACCCTTTTCACCTGACAAAGAACTCCTATTGGGCCAGAAAATAGTCGAATATCTATAAAATACACACTTGAGAGAAGCAGTAAGTTCCTAAGAAAAAAATGAAATTGCCTCCAATATTCAGGCAGATGCTTAGAGCATAATACTACAATTTCTTTGTAGGCTTAGGTAATATAGATAAGCCAAGAGTATTCATGTGGGATTTCTTTGTGGCAAAATGTATGAAATTACTAAAGTACTATTATATTTTATTTGGTAGTAGTTTCGTTTTCTTTAAGGTGCATAACTCTAAATAAAGGCACCTGAATTCGTGTTTTTTTTTTTTTTTTTCACATACACACAACGCCATCTAGTCCCAAACTAAGCAGAGCTTGTACTATGGGTACTAGACAACTGATATTAATACATATATATATTTTTTTTGTAAATACATACATATTATACATAGAAACACCCAGACCAAATCAAACATCAAATGTTCATGCACACAAATGTTTGACTTGAGCGGGAATCGAACCCGCGACCTTTGGAATAGCACTCCCTTACACAAACTACTACGCCATCCAGTCGTCCTAAATGAACCTAAATCTACATACAATGAGATTTTATTTAAGTTCATATGTAAAAAACAATGCTAAGTTCAACGAACTTATTATATCGGCGCATAATCAAGTAAAACACTTACGTCACCCCGTTTACCTATATCGGGGAGAAATATTGACCAACGCGCGTCAGGTCTTGGTCATTATTTTTACTACTATTGTTATTTTTATGGTCCATTTTATGTGCGCCTCTTTTACTATACCTACTTCGAATACGAGTTAAATACTAGTTCTCTTGTTTTACAATTATTTTTATACCATTTAATTACTTAACTATACTTAATTGATTCCATACACTTTTCTAATGTTGTTGTTCTTTTCTTTCTTTCTTTTTTACCCTGCCGACGTAAACCCACTTCTAATACAAAAATTTTAGCTTGTATACTAGTAAGTTTGGGTTTAGCAATCAAGTAACTAGTAAACCCTTTAACCCCTTAAACCTTAAAAAATGCTTCAATGTTCTAATGAGAGTTACTTTAAAATAGGTTCAGACTAGGTCAAGTAGTTTATATATGCCCTGGACGTCGCCTAAATGAGAATCTTTACGTGAATGTGGTGGTAGCGCTTTTGTGGAATGGTGCCTGCCCGAAAAAGCGGAGAGGAGGGGACCGAATGTCTTGATAAAAGCTTTTTCCAGAAACCTCCTATTTTAAGCGCAGTATGTAACACCATGTGGATTTAGTCAATCTGATTTCGACACACATTTTATCATCTTTAAAATAATTCTCGAGACATAGAAAAACAACTTTTATATGAGTGAAGCTTACAGCAAAAGTTACTTGTAATATCAGTTACATAATTTATAAGCTCTAACTAAATACATTATTAATATTACTCACATAAATATAAAACTCACATTTACGTACTAAATACAGGGCAGGGCACTTAACATTCAATTCTCAACGAAGTAATGCATCGCTAACATATTTACCAAGCAATAATATTCATGTTTACAATCTACGCGATATGTGCTACACGTGTAGCTCTACGATGTAGCGTAGGTTTTTAATGCTACAATAATTTATGATTCTAAGAATACAGTATGTTAGTCACAAAATAGATACAGTAGAAGAACATTACTGGCGTATATTGTGTTTTCATGTGTGTCAAGTCAGTAATAGAAAAAGTATATAGCGGGTGGTAAGGAGTAAGAGGGATAATCAATATTAACACTTGCATCAGAAATTATATGGTTTTCGCTGATAAAAGTGCGATACAAGGTAGAAACATGATAGCGACAGGTTGTTTCTCCCCGACGACAAGGAGCGCCCGAATAAAGTAGAACATTCCCGAAATACACACGCTAATAAATTAATGATTAACGCTTAGAATTTTTTTAGAAGTTGCGTTCAGCGTCAGATGTGAAATTGACAGTACTAATAAAAGTTTACTTATTTTATAAATTTAAAATATAACGAAAGGACCGGAATGAGCTATTTAATACAATATTAAGCATTTAAATACTTTTATCTGGACTATTTAAACCATTACAATATCCGTCGTAACACCCTTCTTCAACGTGAGTGTTACAATATTGTTTAACATACCCATCCGATCGATCTCCACATACATCTCTTAGAAACGAGCCCCTCAAGTATTATATATTCTACATAGTATTACTTGGCTCCGAAACGTACAAGGAAGTGTTGTTCCACATTTCAAAGAGCCTTTGTCATATCTCTTTAGTACGTAATATGTATGAATTGCTGGCTGAAGACAGCTGGAGACAGTCCAATATTCAACGTTCGTCGTAAGCAAACAAAGGTATAGATTCTGTTGTTACTTACTAAAGTGTCTGTCTTACAGCAATAAATAAACTTCATTTTAGTAAAAGTTTTAAGAACTAAACAAAGTACACAAAATATCTTACATCCATTTTTAGATTGATTCTTTTCATTTTACCTGATTAAACTAACTTTTTGTATCTGTCGGGCACTCACTCCACCAGGATAGAGGGATTCCTCTTAGAGGCTGTTCGAAAAGGCGCGTACTTCACTTTCAGATAAAGACTCTCATTAGAGCGATGCGGCGACGTCCAGGCACACACACAGAGTTCGCCCCCTCGCGGGCGGCCAGTATGGCAATAAACTCCTCTCTTCCACCCGCAGCCAGACTAAGGCCGGACGAGAATCTGGAAGTTTTTATTTTAGTTGGATCTGGTTGAACTTCATCACCAGGCATTCATCGACACGTGATAAAAAAATTGCATTTCCTATTATTTTTATTTTTCTCCTTGTTTAAGTAAAGAAACTCTTCTGAGCTTAATATTAGAACGTGTATATTTTTATACTTGTGCAAGTCAAAGTCACGTGAAAAGAATGAAACCATCCAACCATTTTGCCATCAACGTCATCTACTTTTGAATGTCTCTTTTACCAGAAAAAAATGCTTGTAACTGTGTGCTTATAATTACTGCTTGTAATTAATATAGAGAACTAATGAAAGAAATAATAGTAATTATTTTACTTATTGAAGGTTATTGACCTTCAACAATACTGGTAATTATAAGCAGATTTAACACAGAGAATCAAATAGCATGTATATTACATCTTATTTTGTGCGGAGATCTTACCGGTTAACCTTTCCTAACTATTTATTATAAAATAAGAGTTTTTCTTAGCGATAATTTGTTTTGAATATTAGATGTAAATCGTGATTGGCAAGCTGTTTTCGTTACTCAATCAAAAATAACTTCAGCGTTAAAATATAGTGAGTTTGTTCCCTAACAACTGGGTCAATAAATATGGTAAGTAGTTGCCATAAAGTTATAGCTAGCAGTCAAATTATGTTTAGGTTTCTTTCAGATTATTGTCAAAATGTAATTATTTTAGAAGAAAGGTTTTGTTATCTGCCTTAGTTCGTGTGTAATAGTTTAAATTTTATTAGTTAGGAAGATATTTTTTAAGTTTTGTTCTCCAGATCAGAACGAACAAAAGAATAAGCTAATTGTTCCATTCAACGACAAGATTTTGAGAGGTAGAATTTAGAGTATAATGGAACACGTTAGTATATTGTGATATTCCTCAATTAATGAATAAGTGTAGAATATCCAAACAATTTTTGATAAAAAGTTACAGAACCAAAAAAATATTTATTTTATAAAAATCATAATTATATAAACTTATCATAATAGTAAATGATAAAATTTATTTTTTCGTATTTTTAACAAAGAAGAATTAGAAAAAATCGTTTCAGTGCTTTTAATATTTGCTCTCTTATTTTCAAATACATTGTAAATAAAACAATGTAAAATTCGAGTTATACGGACTCTACTATTCCTTTCCATTTTTGTTGTTAACACGTTTTTATTAGCTGGTATGATGTATTTAAAGGAATCTTTGAACGTCATTAGCTCCCTTCAAAGCGACGAATTAAATCGAAACTAACGCACAATTATAAAGGGAAACGATGACAAAAATAATCTGATGAATTTGGCCGATTATCCGTATCAGGATCTTCAGGATTAACGGCTTTTTCCATACCTAAAAATACGGTAGTGTCTTTTGCTACGTACTAAGTGGCGTGTCTTGAAGCATACGGGACTTACTTACTTATTATTTTAGTTTTAATCAGCAAAATAAACATCATAAATTAATTAAAAAGCAAAAATAAATTTAAGTTTAAAAAAAACTGAAAACAAAGTTTTTTTTTTAATTAACAAACTAAAAGTAGAAAAAAATGGGGTAGGCTTTTAAAGATATTTTATAGCATAATAACTTTACTTTTACCAAAATCTGTCAATATTATTTTAAAAGACAACCATTCCTCTAAGTTATTGTGTAAGCGTGATCACAAAAAAGGAGAGAAAGCTAACTTTTTTATTTGTTAAAAATACACTCAGTCTGAATAAAAATGTGCCCTTTAAAGATTTTCTTTGCCTCCCAGAACCTTCAGAAAAAGATGAAAAATCTTTCCCAATAGAATACAGCTACATAATCATATCTAAATATTGTTAAAGTAGAGTCGGACGATTTCTTTTGACAAAATGGTCGTTATAAAAAAAATTGTCAAGAGAAAACTTAATTTACATCGTAAAAGTTCTTATCCCAATTAGTGAATTTATAATTATGATACCCGTACAGAGAAAAATATTCAGGATTTACAATCTAACGCCCATATTCGTTGCAAGTGAAGTTAATTTAGCAAAGGAAACAATTTGATCTTTAAACGTTATAATTCTCCTGCATGTAGGTAATAAACAGAATCCTGAAGATTAGAACTTCAAATCTTTACTCAAAATGAAGTTGCCGAAGCAGCGATTACTAACGCGTAATTAATCCTTTTAAGTCTTGCAAATAGGTCAAAATTGAATAAGAAAATTACAAACGGGCCATAAATTAAATTTAAGAACTTGTTTAGATAATTTTTTTTTCAAATGAGCGAAGGCTCAGACGCTTCGACTCCACGTTACCTAACTTCTATTAAAATGGACTTAATCTATTTATGTATAGTATATTACAATCGCCGTTATCCGTGTGATGACGGAATAAGACACCATCCGCATTCGTCCTGTGGGTATCATATTAAACGACTAAGGGAACAATTTACGTAGGACAACAGCACTGTTAAGAGAAGGAAAACTTGACACAAACCCGTCTGGCCATCGTTGTATAGTAGGCCAAAACTTCCTTTCTAAAAAGAGGTCCATTGTGGTCAATGTCTATTAGTGGACTATGATTTGATTTGATACGTCGAGCCCTTAATCAATTTCACTAGTATATACCTTAGCTTATTACTGCAAAATTGCGGCAACTTTTTGTCGTCGTTATCTTCTCTAAAAGTTGCCCGTTTAGTAGTTTAGCATTAACCTGTTTAAGCGTGCTCTATTATTTCAAGGTTTTAGTTAAAACAAAAGGTTACAAAACTAGTTTATGCCAAATCACTTTGGCAAACAATCGATTCTAGCAAAGTTATATAACTAGATCTAGTCTAAGTGAATGTTACTTTGGTGACTGGGAAAATTGAACTAACATAAACAGTTCGTATTTTAGACTAGGTATGTATGTTTAAACATGTTATATAGTATTCGTATTAAACTTTTATTATGCTACAAATGTAGCTACGCAAGTCCAGTTTCTAAATTTTGCTGAGTGATTCTGTAAGTTTAAATTAGTTATTGTCACTCTAATGGATTGAATGTAATTCAATATAACTGACCTCTAATAAAACACCTATATGAAAAATATAAACAAATATTTACTTGGCAATTGTTTCTAATTATCGATACAAATGTGTGAATATGTTATTAGTACTTGTGCGGTGAATCAAGTCGGCGAAAATTTAAACGAAATAATACACACATACATATATGTGTTGTTCCCATGACTCCGACACTGTCTCGACGAGAAAAAAAATAAATTACGTAACTTCGATACCTTTACATCATTTGATACACAAAAATCTTGCAAAAGAATGAATCCTTCATGAATTCCAATATGTCTCGAACGCAGGTGTCAACTCAAAAGAGTGGAGAAAATGAAAATTCACGATAAATAACATGTGTAAAAAATGTAGCTGTTTTACGAAGATGAAATTTTATACTTTGCTTTATTATTCCTTTGGGGACAGAAGCGGTAGGATTCTATCGAGCATGATTTAAAATGTGCGTTGAAATAAGAGCAAAAACACATTAATCATTCCATTACAAGCTAGAAAAGGTGATTGTTTTCTGTTAACAGCTACTCAGACACTATAAATGCAGTTAAATCATAAAATTAAATAGTTGAGGTTTTTGTGACCTTTTGATGTTCAAATTAAAAAAATAAATCACAAAGTCGAATTTAAAAAAAGTCCTAACCCACAACACTCGAAGTAGTGTAAGTTCGTGAGTATCCAACTTGATCTGATTGACATAGCTCACATAGTCCTGACATAGTCAGGGGGGGCCTGAAATCAACGACCGGCAACGCGGTTATGACTTCTGAGTTGCCTGTGTTCATGGACGGCGGTAACCACTTTCCATCAGGTGATCCGACTTCTTATTTGCTTCCTATTCCAAAAAAAAAAAGAATCACACGTTCCTGCAACGCTAGAGATACCTTGGGTCGCCGCTTTGGTTAGGAATGTCATGTTAAAATTTTAAAATAGCAGAATTTTCAATAATATTTTTACTTCGGGACACACGTGCCATCTATTGGCTCTCGATAGAGCCTACGAGTCTTTGTGCATCACCACCAGGATAGCGGTATTATTGCATTGACGGAGCAGAACAGCGGTCATAAAAACTGTTGCCTAAAAACCTATCTAGATAGACATTAATTTTGTTGTTACGGAAATCGACATTACAGCTAATTTTACTCTAGTTCAAAATAACATCCAGGCGTTACAGGAATGTTCATTGTTATTTTTACAAGCTATGTGTCTAAGAGATTGTATGAAATTTAATTAACGAAGGCGCTAAACGAAAAATTTAAAGAGATTTAAAATCAAGCCTTTTATTACTATAATTTTTTTTTTTCCAAAATAGGTAATGAGTGTTGTTGTAAGTGGTAGGGTTCTGCTAGAAATACAATTCCTTAAAATGTAACTACTTATTCTCGAATATTGCTGATTTACTAGAATATGCTGTTTAATGTAATATATATTTACATGTTATAATATGGCAATTATGGTGAACTACTTTTTAAGTTACTACTCGTAATATACTAAAGGTACCTTCAAAGATTAGAATTTAAGTTTGACCTACTTGAGAAAATAAATTACGCAATATTAACATGGCTTTGAAATAAGCTACTTTTTTACATATAGTTATGATAGTTGACTGCCTCGGTGGTGCAGTGGTAGCGTATACGACTGCTATGCTGAGGTCTTGGGTTTGATTCCCGGGTCAAACCAAATGTTTGTATGATCTGCAAATAATTTTTTTCGAAGTTTGGGTGTTTTCTATGTATAATATGTATGTATATACACAAAAAAAGTATTAAAATATGCTATCAGTCACTCTAGTGTTCATAGTACAAGTTCTGCTTAGTTTGAAACTAGATGGGCGTTGTGTGTCAGATATCCGAAAATATTGTATTATTATTATTCTCATTTATTAAATTATATATACATATTGACTACATTTTAAAAATATTACAAAAGAAAAAAAAAATACATTTGAAATATAAAAAATAGTAGACCACCGACATCGGTTACAGGGACCAAGACACCGGTGGTTAGTGATCCAAGGATAGGAACCTCCTCACTATGCGAGAAGTGTCAAGGAAGACTGCCTTCTGCATCAGACCCATGATCCAGCCTCTTAAGTTGTTTGTCAAGCCTCTTGGCTATCTGTCCGTGTGCAGATACGACTATCGGAACAATGATCACTGAATCGACATTTCACATATCGACAATCTCATGAGATAAATCCAAATATTTTATCCTTTTTCAACTTTCAAATTTCAACAATCATCTATCACTACAATATCAGGGCTTATTGGCAACAATAGTCCTGTCTGTAATAATATATCGATCCCACTGCAACGTGGCCCGACCATTCCCGAGAACTGGGTCGGGCACATTGGTATTTAAGGGCAAGCTGTTGGTGTACGATCCTGGCTACTTGGTCGTGCCTGTGGAAATATTAGCAAGCATTAGCAAGACGAGAACAACCAGAAATAATATGCCTGATTGATTCGCCAGGACGGTGGCATGCCCGACAGATGTCAACCGTACCATCTCTCAGGATATATTTCCGATAGTTATTCGTCATGATAACTTCGTCCATAATCGCACAAACAAAACCTTCAGTTTCTCCGAAGAGATCACCATACCGTAGCAAAGTCGTTGATGCTTTTAAATCTGTGTCGGACCCGTTTAGGGCCCGATAAAACCGACCATGGAGCTCTTTGCTTTTCCATATTTCCCTGCGATTATTAGTACTAAGTACTACATGTTTGCGCCAATTCTCTTTTCAAGCCAGAGCGAGCGGGGTGAATCCCGAATTCACTGCAACTACATTGCTATGCGCTCTCACATCAGTATATAAAAAATATTCTCTGAGATTTCATATTTCGCGATTGTGTAGGGTCTTGATATTTAATATGTCGCGACCCCCAGGCTTTCGCGGGATATACAATCTCATAACTGATGAACGTGGATGGTGCATTCGGTATGCAGTCAGCAGTGTATGGACTCTCTCCTGTCAAGGGCATCTTATTGCCCCCTGATAAAAGACTTTTATGTAATTGTTTCAGGCCGCCAAAAACGCGTTCCTGCAACGTTTGTTTCATGTCAGATTCTGGTACTCCCAACGACTGTGATATACCCAGATACTTGTAAGTTTTAGTGGCAGACAGAGATTTAAGTTTAATTGAAATTGAAAGCTCTGTTCCTTCAGATTCTACTATCACACCCTTCTTGACATACATGACTGCACACTTGTCTAAACCAAATTCCATTTTGATAGAATGACTAAAGTTTTCCTTCACCTTTAATAATGCTGTCAATTGTAATTTAGTTGGGGCTAGTAGTTTCAAATCATCCATATAAAGAAGGTGAGATATAACTTGATCATCTTTCTGCAACCTATAGCCTAACCCTAAACCTCTAATAGGGTACTCAGAGAGTGCAAAGCCAGACAAAAGCACAAGGGACTCAGACTATCACCTTGAAATATACCCCGCTGGATCTTTATTAGTACATCGTTTACCGCAGTCTGCCGACATCCTGGATAGTAAAGCGCTGTACTCCATTGCCCTATACGTGACTCCAAGAAAGTGCGCAGAGTTGTATCAATTTTATACAACTCCAGCACCCTCAAAAGCCATGTGTGTGAAACAGAGTCATAAGCTTTCTTATAGTCTATCCAACAGTCGCCAAACTCTTACGATTACGACGCACCTGTTGGCACAGTCATGTCTATGATAAGGAGCTCTTTAGTGGCACGAGACCCATTTCTACATCCATTCTGAGAAACTGACATAATCAAATTATTATTAATGTGTAAAGTAATTTTGAGTATCAGAATAGATGTTAGAAGTTTATACATGGTTGGTAAACATGTGATAGATCTAACATTTTTAGGATCCGTGACACTACCAGACTTATAGAGTAAGTGGGTTATGCCAGTGGTTAATGAACCAGAACCCAATGCTGCCTGGAATTGAAATTCCAAACACGCATGTGAGCTTCGGAACCACTTAAGCTAAAGGTTGTGCAGTCCGTCCGGACCAGGTGATTTCCAATTCGGTTATGAACGGACTGCACAGCTTACATCACCCCTATCAATAGTTACAGGTTCCATAGGTGTTATAGACTCACATGAGCGTCTAACATCCCGCACCCAATCACCTTCTATACGAGTATTAAGTTCAACTTTCCTATAAGGAAAGTTGCGAGAGTTAGGAACTCAGGAATAAAATTTGTAAATTTAAGGTTTTTTTGAATAAAGCTAAAAATTCTTACAACTCGAACAACGAACGAACAACTAAAGTAACTCAAACTTTTTGCAACTATAGATTGTTATTTATACGTACATACGTGGCGTACTGGTTTAAGCGGTCACCTGGCCGCTTTCTACTGCGCTGAGTATTGTGGGTTCGATCCCTACGTGGGACACTTTAAGTGATCCACTAATTGTTGTTCTGAGTCTGGGTGTTATTTTTGTCCGTTTAAATGAATATATGTAAAGTCCTCCGTGATACAAAATCTCTTCATAGTGCGGGAGTTATCTTATAAAGAACATTCAATGTAAATGGACTTCTGGTAATTAAACACCAGAAGACAATGACACACCCATACGAAAGAAAAATGCAGAGAAACTGTGGCGACTCTCACATGCAAAGAAACAGAAACATACTACAGCGCCATTTAACGAAGACACACTGAACTACGGAGTAACTCCTGAATGAGAATTGCTAATCCTGTATCGCAATGGGAAGAATTCTTTCGCTGATTAGCATATATACAACTGCCCAACATCAGCCATTGGGCCACGGCTAGCCAGGCTTGATCACCTCGCGTAGTCGAAGGTATATACTCCACAATACAATATACTCCCTTTATATTGGGAGGGACATGACACCTCCACAAAACAAACGTGAAATATCTTTTCAAGAAATACATTTTGGACTACTAACACGTAAAGGCTTATTTATTCAAAATAATATCAATTTATCCTTAAATTTTCTACCTTACAGGTCGAAGTCATTTAAGTTGTAATAACCTCACGACAACTACTCTTCATCTTTCACACTTTCCATTGCTTTTTCCTTTGTTGAGGAGTGCCGAGTACTATAATAAATATATTATGACAAACGTACAATTGCTTAGCCTGCCATATTAGGCTCATTTACACACAACCCGTGATATATTTATTTTTGAGTAGTTGGCCTCTATCATTAGTTATTATTTGGTAAAGTATAACCTGCTACTATAAAAATGTCCGTGTAGTGACGGATTAAGAATACGGAATGTCACTACCCCAATTCATCCCGTGGGTGTCGTAAGAGCCGACTAAGGGCGCAAAAGCACGCAGGACACCAGCACTGCAAAAAGAAGGAAAACTTGACACAAACCCTGTACCAACCCGTCTGGCCAGCGTGGTATAGTAGGCCACAACCTCTTTTGTAAGGACAGGCCTATGTCCAGCAGTGGACTATTAATGGCTGTTGATGTGATGTGATGTGTGTGACTTTAAAAATACTTTAACCCCAAACTGTGTGCCTATAATTTTTTGAACAGTTCATTCCGTCATTCAGTCAGTCAGTCACAAAAAGAGTATCTCTACCTTTTAAGCAATAGGTAAATTTTATTTGGACCCGCCAACTCTGAGACGAACTTCTGACGAAATAAGATATTTCTTTTCTTTTAATCAGTTAAGAATATGCTACTCGGGAATGCTGCTCTATGCTGCAAACATTAGAAAAATGTTCGTTACAATTTTTTTGTTCTTTTCTCACTTTTCACCCTTCACACGCACACTTTAATTAATAATTATAAAATAAATGTGTACCTGTATTTTCCTGAACTAGCTTCGGGAATTCTACGAATGAACTATTTCAGTTTGAATGTGACTAGTCAGAACACTCAGTAGAAATGAAAATTTTTAAGGACCTATACGGCTCAAACTGATCTACCACCGCAATCACACATTTAGGTAGTCTATTTGAAACACTCTAAACTGCTTGTCTATTTATAGCTTCAGAAAGCATAAACTAATAAAAGGTAACCGAATTACACAAATAAAATAATCAAAGAATTGAAGACTTTTTGCAATGTTTCGATCTAAATAACTCGACTCGAGGAATCTAGATCCATTTTTTTTCCTACGTTCTGTCCTTACAGCGCATACTTTATTTCTATTTGCCTGTACTGTGAGGTAAACGGGGCAGGGCGAGGGTAGCGGGGCTAGGCACGCGCGGTAGCGTCGCCCCAGCCAGTACAAGCTACGACGAGCGAGAGAGTGCCTGTCGCCGCTCCCGCACCCTAATATAGAACTGGTGACCCATCATAGTGTATGTGACGTGATAGTGTCTAGCACATGCGTGGAAATGACCATACTTATCGTTGTGACCTCATGTTTGTGACTTGTGATTAAGTGGTTGCGTAAGTGAGTTCGTTTCGAGTACGTGTGGTTGCTTCAGTGCAATAGGTATTGCCGGTAAGTGATGGTGTTTTTTTTAAATTTAAATTAGGATAGTCATAAAAAAATTGATTGAAACTTTTAGTTAAATACGAGTAATAAACAACCAGGAATAATACTTTTTTAATAAAATGTTTTTCAAGGATTAATTGGTACGTAAAGCGAATGAATAATTTTACAAAAAAAAATACTATTACAGTGCAAAGTTATGACACTTAATAAACGATAACTTATACTGTATATACTTTATCTTTAAGTAGGTTTTATGCAATTAAAAACCGTTAATATATGTATGTATTTATCATATCCAAGCGCGTGTTATTATGTGTAATGATAATTATCGAAATTGGGCTACGAATGAGCTCATAATAAATTCAGGTTCGCTTCATGAAATTGCAAAAATCCATATTAATTGACAAATTAATTTTAACGTCACAACCATTGTAATGTTATTGCGAATTCATGTCATACGTCACAGATTCATTTAATAAACTTTAGCTTTATTTAATTGTAATTTGTATATTACCGTGATGAGAAAGCACTTAATGCGAGGTCAATTTAAATGCATTGGATTTATGGTAATGTAGTGCAGCATCCTGGTGATAAAAATGCGGCATCTGATGGTATATCGAGAAGTTTTTAATATCGATTCAGGTATGAGTTTAAATAACTAAATATCTAGTTTGGATTGCTATTCAGCTCAATATATTGTAGGCGGAGACAAGTCTAAACAAGTCATTCATCAAACGCTACAGTAATACATAAATAAATGGTATTTTGCTCTTACTTCAATTTTATTCTATTTATTTTTTAAGTAATCTCGTGATTTTTCTCCAAGTAAAAATAAAATGAAGTGGCAACACGGCGGCAAAGATTTGGATAGTGGCTAATTTCCTATAAATACAAATATATTATTTATAGTATTTATTCATTCGTTCTGTATAAAATGTACTTAATATATTATTGTATTGCTCTTACTAATATTTTACTTTTTTTGTAAATATTTAAATGTCTTTTTTTAAATAAAATATTTTTGATGTATGAAAAAATCATAGAACCACAAATAGATAACATTGCGATGGTATTAGTATTGATATTAGTTGTGGGCTCCGTTTTCCGCATTTAGACTCAAGAATGGACCTTTATGCGGTGAGGACAGGTTGGGTAGGTGAGTCAACATAACTCTTTCCAGAAGCGCAGAAGCCTCCTGGGCATTAACTGGGTTTTAAGAGCGATTTAGCGATTAGATAAACAGAAGAAACGGTCATTCCCTCGCATTCCAAAATGACGTGGGCGGCCGTTTCTTCTGTTTTCACACATCCTCTGCAAATAGGAATGTCCGTCGCATTAATGGTGAATAGTTGCCGCACACGCATTACATTACAGCTTAATAGCTAATAATTCGGTCTTACAAAAAATAAAAGATTTCAAGCTGGTGTTACACTTTAGATGTACATTACAAGAATATTATTAAACCATTCTAAATTAATAATAATAATAGTAATAATAAATCTCTTTATTGTACACCAGGTATAAATATATAAAGATAAACTTAAGCTAGGTTAGACAGGTACAAATGGCGGCCTTATCGCTCAGAGGCAATCTCTTACTAGAAGAAATCACAGGGTTTAAGACCTAAGAAAGTCAAAGCCCCGCAGCCTCAAAACTTTAGCAAATATTCACTTTTATAATTAAGAACATTTTATTAATAGTACATTTAAAAGGAAGGAAGTGCAATTAACGAACCGATGATTTTTAATTTTATAATTTTTTATGTTCCATAATTTTCCTGTTTAAAACTTAATATAAAAATTAAAATATATATAAACAAGCAGATAGAAAAAAAAGACAGTAAACGGACACAATAACATCATTTTTAAATGTATTTGAAAATACTCTTCAACCAATTGTTTATTGGACAAATTCAGTTTCATAGGCCAAACTTCATCTCACCAGTTTTACCAATATTTGATATCATTACCATGGTATAATAATTAAATAAAAATACATTTATTACTTTTATTTGTATCTAGAGGATCCAAATAATAATAGTAAAGGGGTCAACTAATTTATAAAAATTACTTTGTTCTGCAGCTAATAAACGTCCTACCATCATGTTTGTAATAGATAAGCTTTAAAACGCATATGCAAACCTAAAAATGAATTACAATTAGCTTTTCGTTTCAAACATTGTTAAAAATAATATTTATCTTATCATACAAACACAAATCGGCCCTGTGCTAAAATCAATATCTATAACCTAATAACTGAGGCTTTTCAAATAGACTCAAACAAACTACGAGGCCACAATATCAAAAGTATGTATATGGTTAGCTATTCTGATGAATGCAAAAGACGATGCAACAACAAGGCGGGATTACTATGTAAATACCAAATCTGTCAGACAAGTAAATTTAATTTAAAAATAAGTAACTCATATATCTTCCAGGATCGAATAAATAGCTGAAAACCATGACCAGATTTTCTTTAATTTAATCAAATTACATAAAATTATAAATAGAAATAGATTGAGCCTTTTGGGATCCTATAAAACCCATTATATGTTGAAAAGAAAATAGATTAATAACTTCTTTTCCTGTCAAATTACAGAAAATTACATCAAGCATAAAACAACATAAAATAAAAATAGAGATAAGCGCTATAAGGAAAGAAAGCTATGAAAATACAAGAAGCGTACATAAGCCAATTGTATTTCAGTATAACTTGAGAAAGTTCTAAACAAAAAAAATTAAATTATTGAAATTCGTTAACTATATAATCACAAAAATATAATTCGAAGATTTCATTCATCATACAGTTACTTTCTGGTTTCTTGGGGTTTGAACCTTAATGAAAAATTACTTCTTAAGAAAATGAGTAGACGGGTCACCTGATGGTAGCAACTACTGCCGCCCATGGACACCTGCAACTTAAAAGTCACAAGTGCGTTGCTGCCCTTGTAGTCCCTCCCGCTCGAGTCAGCGAGAGGGGGATTTGGGCTCCAGTAACCTCACTCATTCAGTGAAAGGCAACGAAAGAATTGCTTAACACCGGTTTTCTGTTAGGCCGTGGTATCACTGCGATCAAGCCAGCCCATTCGTGCCGAAGCATGGCTCTCCCACGGTATGCATAATTAACAGATTAAATCAAATTTGACAACTAAAAATAATGCTTAAGGCTTCTTAAAGATGGTGTATCGACTAATACAGTCGACAAATAATATTTCGTATTTTATTTAAATCAAATGACAAGTAACGTGGTTATTTACTAAAATTAACTTGATCTCGACATTTCAGTCCTTAGACTTCAAAGAAACGAATATAACCAGTTTAATCAAAGGCTTAATATTGTAAAGGTATTGATAATGCGCGAGTATAAAAGAACATTCTTCGGGTTAAATTGATAATTGGATACATATAAAATATTTAAATCATACTGAATTTAATATTCGAGACAAGTTTTTATTTGGTAACTTGGAATTCTTCTGATGACGTACCTATCAAGCTACGCCGTAGCTTAAGACTATAGCAGGTTCTACGAAATTGCTACGATGTCTAGATTTGTAAATGAAGCAGTGTATCATATAAAGAAGGAAACCTGCACTTATGGTCTCAGAAATAGTTTTATTTGATTAACATGACATTATTTAGTTAAAAAGTATCACCAACTTTAATGATTTTAAAACACACACAAATTATTATAATCTCTATTCTTTTTCGCTAAACTTCCGTCCCAAAGAGGTAGAATATTTTCTTAGTATTAGAAGCGAAACAACCTTGAGTGCAACCAACTTAATTTTTTAAATGGGTTCACAAATTAGTAATAAAATATTAGTCGAATTAAGTCACATCCACATTTTTAAGTAGATTTTAAAAATTGAGTTATTCTTATCAAAACCATTAATACCAGTAGCCAGTAGCACTTGCAAACAGTAACACTTGCATAGTGCACGCAGTGTTACTGAAGTGAATTTAAACGAGAAGTTTTATCATGCGCCATGTTTCACTTTTGTGCACATTATGTCAAAATCATTAATTTATTTGCAACATAAAACTGATAAGTTATGGCAGCTCTCCGTCTACAGCATTAATTACGTGAATTTCATTTTATAACACTCGCTAATTATGTCACGGAAATCGAGCTCGAGCCCAAACGAGACTCCATGTTTCTTTTTAAGAAACGCACAGGTTCATTAAGAATAAACAAAATATGTATATATCGTACAGTAAGGTACATTTCGTAATTTGTAAATGTTACGAAATACCCTCCTTAAGCGTTGATTTTACTTAACTTGCATTTGATGTTTCTGATAATAAGCCAAGTTTATATTTACTGACTTTCCTTCTACATAAGTATATTCTATATCAAAAAATCTGGTGGATTAACACAAACCAGCGGGTTAGACCAACAGGGTCTGGTGGTTAGTGAGTCTGATATCTGAACTAGGAGTCACGGGAGCGACTCTCATCCAAGACAAAAAGTGTGTGTTGATGATCATCAATTTTGTATCTGGGTGAATTTTATAATAATACGTACATATTTAGTAAGAAATATACGTGTTTGTATATTTACATAAAATCTGGTTGCCATAGTTTGGCTCGTGTCTGGTTTGACATTACACAGCCTTGTTTGAATTGTTTTTTACGCCACGCCCACTTCTGTAACACTTGTACACCAGAAAAGTAAAAAAAACAAACAGCAAGCGTTTATTGCTACTAAACAACCTACCCGAACGTGCTTGATCTCACCTGATCAATCGTTTGCCACCTTCTTCAGGTAGTCAATTTATTTAAGGAAGCAGGAGGTACAACGGTTCATTACCCATTTCATGTTTAAAAAAATAAATTACATATAAGAAACAGTATCCAGAGAGCCCTATTGACACAGGTACTGGGGAAGTTATCAGGAAGTCTCATAAGCTTCTGCAAGGTTTTGCAACTCCTTAACTTAAATGATTTTATCTTTGCCTATAAGAATGCTCATCATCATTAAAATGTGGAGATTTACTTGTCGAAAATTTGAAGCAACGTTTACATGTGAAGCCGTGTTCGCAACACTATAAGTAGGGACTAGGAGAAAAGAACATAAAAAAAGCACGATAACTCTTCTACAGCTACCAGTTTACAGTATTCTGTTTTAATTGAAAATAAACATTCATAGCTTATTCAGAATTATTCTTTTATTTAAACAGAAAACATTTTAATTTTAAAGATATATAAAAATAAATCTACAGAGCTAATCAAGCTAATTACGTATAAAAAAATAAAATAAGATGCTCATCAGAGATCCGATAGATGTCGAATCTAGATGTTTTGAGAGTTTCAAAGTATCAAATGAATTTATTTATTTATCAATAGTACACACAAATCGTATTATAATAATTATTTAATACTCCTTTTAATGTGGCGTGGTATTATTTTGAAACTTAGTATACAATCTCTTAATTACATAAAAGATAATTTTATTCTATGGTTAGTATGATTATTTAGTAGTTCTTAATTTCAAATTGAAGGAGACACTTTTATTGAAAGTAGAACTATCAAATGTGCTGTAGCTAGCTAGCTATGAAATATACAAGTTTTGGCAAGTTTATTTATTAACACGTATAAGATTTCTCCGCAGTCCTCGAAACGAACAGAATTCTTGGAGGAAGAAGAATGTTAGTGGTGTTTTTTTTAATTACGTTTATTAATTGTAAAATTTTAAAAGTTAATTTTAAATAACTAGATAAAACGCATTTTTTTATAAAATGCGTTTCGAGCTTTCAGACCTATTTCATCCTGTTGTGTTATAAATCTTCTTAAAAGCTACCTTTCTGCCAATGTTTAGATTTCAAGTATTATAAACCCACTAATTTTATTTAAAACGCCGAAGTCTCCAGAATAATTTAATTCAGCCATATTACAAAATCTATTCACAGCTGTGTGCCACTATTAAATTATCTCCCGGGAAGAAATTCAGATCTTCAGTCTTTAGTACATGTAACCAAGCATTTTTATATAATGTGACCAGAGCACTTCGACCTCCTTAAAGCGATACAGTCGGTAAATCTGTACTCAGCAATCTTCATAGCTTCCTCCCTCCCAAATTTAATACGACTATTTTATGACAAGACCCTAGTCTAGAGCAGACCGCATTTATTACCAAAGAGCGACAGAGCTTGGTTGTCACAAGTGTGGTTTGCACGTAAGGCACTTTTGATTGAATTGGATAATTGCACGCCTTTCCTTGGCTTTGTAAAAAAAAAGAAAAGACATGGAATTCAGTTCACAGTTTAACAAAGTTCTCGAGTATCGCAGAAATTTACACTATAACGTTTCCATATGTAAATAGGCAGTAAATTGTACCTAGGTTCTCTTTTTTACGTAAAAACGAAAAAAAAAAACATGTACAACCGTACGCAAACTAATTATTAGTATTTGAGTTATAGCAGACTAACGAATAGCTGTTGATTTAATATTTATTTCCAAAAAATATTTTTCTGGTATATGTTTGTCAGTGTTTCAGAACGTATGAAACGCGGTAAGCTTAATTTAGGCTGAGATAGTGTTGAGTGGTAAGAGTTAAAATTACTATTGAAGTTTTCTTTAGAGGGTAAGAGGACTCTAGCTGATAATAATATGCTGCCCTACCTGCTCGAACTACTACTTATTCTTCTCAAATCATTCGCATAAACCAAATTCCTTTCCATTGCCCATAATCATTATCAGCATCATCATTGCTTCTTTTCTTACCCACTTGTCCTTTTATATTAATATTTATACCTATTTTTCCCATATAATTCTTAAAGCTTCCAAACGACAGCACTTGGCTTGCTATTGCTATTACATAATCATTATCATCATCAGCCTTTCGCAGTCCAATGCTGGACATAGGATTCTCCCATTGCACGCCATTTAGATTGATTTTTGGCTACTTGCATCCAGCTCCTACCAGCCATCTTGCGCAATTCATCACTCTTCCTGGCCTGAGGGCGTCCTACACTACGTTTGCTGAGACGCGGTCTCCACTCAAGAACTCTTTTCCCCCAACGGTTGTCGGTTCTGGTTCTCTGTTCTGGTAATCTGGTTCTGGGTAGCCCCAGAACAAGATTACCAGAACAGTTCTATGGCTATGGTTCTCTGCCGGATCATCTTATCCCTAATAAGATCTCTTAGAGAAACGCTGAGCCCTTTCTATTGTACGCTGAGCGACTTTGAGCTTGTGGACTAGCCGTAACGTACCAACTATTACATAATGGATAACTTAAAGTATAGTGGGAAAATGTGGACATTTATTATACCTTTAGTTACCCTTTCGGGAATGTAGGGGTAAATGTATGTATAAATGTAATTTTCTTTGAAAAAAATATAAAACATTTAAAATTCTTAGGATTCCATAAATAGTCAAATAGATAATAGTGTGACACTATTCATTTAAAATATTAATACGTTATACGCCAAAGCATGATCGTGCCAAATCAGTTTTAAATAGCATCAACTGTAACCATTAAACAATCTTAAAATGGTCTAGATATACGATCTAATGACAGAGGGTTTATAATTTTAAAATAAACTGCCTGCGTACTGCAGCATTTCAAAGGAATATTTCCCACCGGACGCTTAAATTGAGGAACGACCTCGCTGTCATTAGTTTCCCAAGAGACAGAAAAAGGTTTTTACGGTGTCAGCAATGCGTGAATCCGTGCCCTTAGTGTCATGAAGGCGTCTGTGGTTTTGTTTAGTTGTGGAATGAAATATTAACCATACCTACTGATATTATAAAATAAAATAAAGGTTTTTCGTCTGTCGAAAACGCTAATTAAAAAATAACAGATTTTACTAATTAGGAAGAAATATAGAAACTCCCAGAATTTTTATCGTAATGCTTGATTGAGTTGAGCATTAATGATAAACGCGAATGAAACTGCCGGGAATAGCGAGTAATTTATGATTTTGAAAATATATGTTTTTTGTGCTTTTGATAAAGAAAAATCATTGTTATGTTCTTTAAATAGTAGTAGGTAGAAGTGACCAACTCGTTGCAACTTCAGCATGCTTATTCTTTGAGTTGTGTAGATAACTTCTACAAATATCGTAAAATATAATTGAAAATCTCTACACACGTTTAATTTTTAGGGTTCCGTACCTCAAAATGTAAAACAGAAACCCTTATAAGATCATTCTCTTGTTCGTCTGTCAATCCGTGTGTCACCAACGGTTTTCTCAGGAACGGGTGGACCTAGCAAGTTGAAATTTATACCAGATACTGAGGTATATAGTCCCTACTAGGTGTATTAAATTCAAGGTCCTGAGTTAACACGATAAAAATATATAGGCAAATTTAGATTTTCGTACGTAAAATCTTCGTAGGTACGGAACCCTCGGAGTTCGACTCGCACTGAACCGGTTTCTCATATACTTAGAATACAGTTCTAGTGTATCTATAACCAGCTAGTTAAACACCCGTAAAACGAAATGAACTAATAGGCAGCGTGTAACAGGAATCGACCATGCGATCCTAAGCCTCTTAAAATTGTCTACTTTAATATCACTAGTACTTCATAATTCCAGTAGAACTCGTTTATGAGTATTAATATTTAACTAGTAATGCTCTAATAATGTATTTATGTTAATGTTTATTTGTTATTTACTTTTAGAGTACCACACTGGATAATAATAAGAAATATAATAATTTCACACATCTTACACACGGCCGTCTAGTCCAGACGCAAACTAGGCAGAGTCTGTGCTATGGTAACCAGACTGTCCTGGGTGGGAATCGAACCCACGACCTCTGGTAGGTACCCCACCTACCAATAGACCATCAGGTGTATTATTATATTATTTATTATGTCTTAATATTATTATATTATTTATCTTGTCTTATTTAGCTATGTCTTACTTTTAACCCGATCTTTGTGTGCATGTACGAAATTTCCTGGGCACGTTCTATAGTCGAAACAGCTTGATGGGTTTTGAATTGGGTAGGGTCAGAGGGGCACTGCGTAATGGGTATATTATGATATATATTAAGTACACATTTGTATGCAGACCGGTTTTTTCAATAATAAGCTTGTTTTAAACTTATTAGTGGTACATTCAATTCGATTGCCTGATATGGAAGATTTGAACCTGATTTTTTTGTTTTTTCATCACGAAAATTCGCGACAGAGAACGTAACAGGTAAAACATATTAAAAAAGATGGATTCGAAGTAGAAAATTCACAATAAATGAGAAAACAACTTTAACACAAAAAAGACTCGGGTAGAAGCTAATCTAGGATATAATTTAGACTACGAGAAGGTCTTAGATTTTAATTAAAAAGTTTATTTTTAATTAAAATCTAATTTTACAATAAGTTGCGTGATGATTGTACTATCCGAAACTTGTTATACAAGGCTCTTGGGAACGAAGATGCAAAGCGAGTAGACTACCAAAGGCCACACATACATGAACTTTACTTATCTTATATATATTTGCATAATTAAAATTCTAAAACTAGACTAGAACTTCTAATATTATGTAAATAGTTCGGTTTCTATCGGTTCTACTCAGCCACTAGTTTAAATTGTATTTTAACAATAGGGTGTTTAGTTTACACATGGAAATCAACGCAACTTTGTAATAGGTTTGAATTGTGTGATGATTTGACCAAGTCGTACTGGGCGTGGTCACAGCATTTTATGTCATGGAATTGTAAAGTTTGATGAATGATGAAATTAAAACTATAATAAGATATTTGTCAAGTTTTAGTTATTTAAAGTTGCAATGTAGCCCATTTGTAGTTTGTAAATTACTCTATTTTCCATTTAATTTACCCCAGTAAATAAAAATATTCTAAAAAAAATGGTACAATTCAAGATGATCGGGTCAAGTTGCATATAGACGGCATCTTCATAAACAAACAGTAAATAATAACATTAGCTTAGCATCTCTCCTCTTACAATATTTATCCTTGTTTTTCTTATCTATCCATATCTTACAATACGCAGTATCTTACAGTACTTATAATATAGTTTTTTTTCGAGTTTCTAACTAAACAGGAAAAAGGAGTATTAAAAAAACAACAACTACATCTTTAAAACATTAGTTTTTGATCATAATTTCTAAACCATTTTTGTCGCTGAAAACTTGTAGAAATAAATAATTAGAACACAAAATATCTGCCGAAGACGTCTTATTGACCGCAATTAACGCCACTTTACGTAAACTTCATATCATTAACAGCCTTTAATAGTCCACTGCGGGACATAGGCCTCTACTTAGAAAGGAGGTCTTGGGCTACTATTCCACGCTGGCCAGACGTGTTGTTATAGGGTTTGTGTCAAGTTTTCATTCCCTTTGCAATGCTGGTGTCCTGCGCTGTTTTGCGCCCTTAGTCGGCTCTTACGAAACCCACGGGATGAATTGGGGTAGTGGCAGTTCGTATTCTTAATCCGTCACTACACGGACATAACGTCAGCTAACATTTTTTTTGCATGAAAAATCCTACCATTTTTTAAATGTTTCAACACGGTGGTTTTGAATATGTTTGCTGTTGGGCAAACAGCTATTTATGTATGCGTTTGAATAATAGTTAAAGTTCATGTAAATACCTGGAATTAAAACTGCCATACCTATATAGTTATATAAAACATGCTGGTAAAAACGCGACCAAAAGTATTTTAGTAAAAGATACAAAAATAACATTTTCAGGCCATGGTAATATAAACTTTATAATATACTATTTAATGGATATAGTAAGTATTACTATACTATTTAATGGTATAGTAGGTAAGTATACAGAAATGTTTACTTAGCGTGTATTAAGTACGTTCATACATATATTATGCATAGAAAATTTGTAGTAAACTTAATCTAAAGTAAGATACAAACATAAATGTTGGTTAACATTTAATTAATCAAATACAAGGCAGGATCAATAATATTGATGTTACTTTCTCTTTGAAGGACAAAATACCCTGAATAAAATTACAAGTTAGTCTGAAACAGTCTTTTCATTTCATTAGCTCAGAGATCACAAAGAGAAATTTAAATCAACATTTGGTTTCTCTTCAGCTGCTGGTTTATTCACCTCAAAGGTTAAATTGTTGATTCAAACTAGTTGACTCAATCGTCAAAGTACCTACCTATATCTGCATACCTAACGTCCAGACATGAATCGATCACTCAACTCTGAATATTTGAATAATTTACTGCGGAAACTGTTTGGACCACCGCTTAAGTATTGATTTTGTGTAAAAATAACTTTTGGGCCATTTATTTTATTCAATATGAATATGAATTGTTCCTCAACAAAGTTGTTTTCGTTGATACCTTTTTAGGGTTGAGTTGCTTTGCTAGTCGGGTACTTTCAACTGGATATGTACAAAGACCCCGCAGTCTATTACTATATCCCTTTTTTTAGATACCGCATACTCGGCTTTATCTTAAAGTGATATGGATCAATATCACAATGGCAACTCAAGTATAAAATACTTAAGTACTTTGAAAAGCTGTTACATACTAACTAAGATCATAAGTTCACGTCAACTTTGAAAATTCTGTGGCGTTTTTATACAGCTTAATACACTTTACTTCGGCAAAAAGAGTGTATGTTTCGAAGAGATACTAAATTGAGTGTCAGTAATGATGGATGATTGGCCAAGCGACATATTCACTTGAGGATACTAAAAATGCACGTCTGAAAAGGTGTGTTTCTATTGTCGTGCATTAAAATATAATATGAAAGGATCTTTTCAAGGAAATATTTACAAATGAACAATAGATTTTCCTGATCATATTCGCGGAAGAAATGTCCTTTATAGGATTTTCTGAACGACAGCCGAAAGAATTTCATTGAAGTAGCTACTAGTGCTTGATGAATGAAATTTATTTGTTGTATATAATGACTGCTGTTGCTGTATGTATGTTATGACTATTGTTCTGTGGTCGCGGGTTAGATTCCCGGGTCGGATCAAATGTTTGTATGATCTGTAAATATTTGTTACGAAGTTTGGGTGTTTTCTATGTATAATAAAAATAATATTTATTGCAATAATCCAGATTTGTATTATTTTTGTGAAAAATGAAAACTTATTAAATCTTAGCAAAAGTCATCTGGGCCTAAAACAAATTGTTTTAATCTACAAGAATAATTGTGTCATCATTTTAAGTACATACATTTTTTTGTGGAAACAAAGAACGAGGCTACGTTCATTTCACTGAAACTAAGTTAGTTATTATTTTAACAGTCTTGTTTAAGATTAGATCTTTTTCTTAATACAGGTTTAATTGTATTTTTTTCTTCTTTTATTCTTAATGACAATACCTCAATCGCAAACAATATAAATGTATTGAAAATAAGTGTACAAGTATAAAAGCACTGACCCAGCCCCCCACTTCCCCTTCCCCTACAGGCCACAAAGTTTGACAGGGGTACTCTCATTTGGGAGTCCATGACAAGCATGATCGATGAAGCGTATGCCCTAATTAAGCTTTGCCTTTTTTCTCTTCCATATTGCTGGAAAATATAGTATATACCTAAAGTTATTGAAGTAATGTATGAGTATGCTTTAATCGTCCAAAGCTGAACATATTGATTATTATCAATTTAGCAACACTTACATTAAACGTGTATGTACATACATACACGTATGTAGTTGTGTAAAAGAGTAAATACTTACACCCTCACATTCTTCCTTATAAAATTCTTGATAAAATTAGGAATACCTTTTTATGTGATTATCGTTGAAGGAGCATGCAGAAAGAAGTACATTTTCAGGTTTTGGTCCCATTTACCTGAAATACGGTGATTCTATTAATATTTACTGAAAAAGTTACAGCAGTCAGTAGTTTAAAAAAAAAACTGCCGGCAATCGAAAACTCTATACCCATGAGAGTTTTTTTTTTTGGAAATAACCCTGTTTGGCTCTCACTAGTAAAATAACATTCTTATTCATCTATTTTATATAAATGTATCTGTATAACGTCATTTAAATACTATTTGGTTATTTTTATTCAGTCATGAATAAAACGTCCATCGCAAAGGTTTCTATGCATTTCTAGCTGAAAATAACCACATCCAACGGATGAACGGTCACAAATATCAAACATGTTACGTGAAAATTATCTTAGTTTAGTTTCTATTGTGGGTAAATGATAGTTAAGTTTCAATCACGTCAGATTTAGAAATACTTTATTACGATCAATGAAAGGCATGTGTTTTTAATGAAATTCTGTGTAGAATAGATTCCATCAATATTTTTTTTTTTATGGAATTTGGGGCATACGAGCAGACGGGTCACCTGATGGAAAGCGACTATCGCCGCCCATGAACGCCTGCAGCTCAGGAGTCACAAGCGCGTTGCCAGCCTTTGAGGAAGGAGTACGCCCTATTCTTGACGGTTTGAAGGACGTATCGGTCTGGAAATATCGCAGCCGATAACTTATTCCACAGATTGGTACTGCGAGGCAAAAAGTGTCTTGAAAAGCGCACAGTGGTGGAGCGCCAATTATCCAAGGGGTGAGAATGAAAATTTTGCCGTGTAGAACGATGGCGGAAGGTTGCGGCCGGCATTAGTCTGAACAATACCGCGGAGCACTCTCCATGACATATACGATAGAGAATGCAGATTAACATAATTCATACAAGAATGTTGTATATATTATTTTATTTTTTGAAATAAGTAGTATTCTTCTTATAAGTGCTAAATTGATTCTTGAAGAGAGAGAGAGAGAGAACTAGAGAAAGAGAGAGAGAGAGAGATAAAAGAAAGATTTGATTGCTGCCAGTGTTTTCAACTAAAAATTATAAAATTACGAAAAGGTTTTTTGTTATTGATCATGTACTTGTTTATGCTATTTTCTCTCTTCATTATATTAATCAATTACTTATTTAATTTGACCAAATATTGTTTTTGCTTAAAACAATAGTAATTGTAGAAACTTTTTAATGGCTATCGTGTATTTTGTGTGACAAAATATATTATCCGCCATTTTGTGGCGGCGGCCATCTTGAACCGATTTTCATCAAACATAGCTAAGAAACTTCCGACTTATTCACTTTTCAAACAAAAAATAACAAAATCGGTTCACAGACATGTTAAACTTATAACACTCCGTCGTTTCTGCGTAGGGCGTTTAAAAATTACAGTTAATTGATTAAAGCATATTTTCATTTTAATCTGTTAAGAGAAATAACATAGATACATATCATTTTATTTAACTGAACTACATGTCAAACATACCGGAACTTGGTTAACTAGCGTAAAATGTCTTTTGACGTCGCGGTGCAAGTTTCCATAGCAGAACCAGTTTATCTAGAGCTCAGAGTCGGAGTTAGATTTTAGTTCGTGCATCTTATGTATTATCTAGACTTTGAAGCCGTAGCGGAGTTAAGATAGCGTGATTAATTTGAAATATATTAGGGATGAAGTTTAGCCAGCGATGGAGATAATTTGAAGTGACCGAGGATTTAATTAAGTTATTAAAACTAACAAGAAGCTAGTTTTACTACATACACGTACCCCTACGTTCTCATGTCTAACTCCTATCCTTATATACTCGACCAGCTAGATATACTATCATGAATGATTCCGTATAAGCTCATCGATGTATATTTTAAACAGATTAAAAGAATAAAATTACTTAGGTTTAACTTATTATTTGATTTTTAATATGTAATAAGATTTTTAACATCAATTCCATATGCATATCAAAGTGGTTTCAATTAAACTTTCAACTCACAACCCAGAAAAACAATATATGTTTTCATAGGTTCTTTTGTTTAACTAATCATTTGTCATCTGGTGTTTGGATAAAATGGAATTGACAGACGGGTAGATCACGTCATATTTTGTAATTGTTTCTCTTATATTATCAGTAAAACTGTCCATCAGTATAATTCTAACGAGAGATGATTGTGAAAAGATTGCAGGTTAATGGTGGAAATAGGCCCCCTTCCACCGGTATTGGAAGTCTTTGAGTGAAGTCTATGATCAGTAGTGGAAGTTTTATGGCTGAGATGATGAAAGTTAGTTCACATCACACATCACATCAACAGCCTTTTATAGTCCACTGCTGAACATAGGCTGAAAGGAAGGTTTGGCCTACTATACCACGCTGGCCAGACGGGTTGGTATAGGGTTTGTGTCAAGTTTTTCTTCTTTTTGCTGTGCTGGTGTCCTGCGTAGTTTGCTCCCTTAGTCCGCTCTTACGATACCCACGGGACGAATTGGGGTAGTGACATTCCGTATTCTTAATCCGTCACTACATGGACACGGATAGTTATAGCTTGATAATAGGACTCGTCCAGGAAAACAGTAACTGTAACTGGAAATATAACAAAAACCTCATCGTTACTAATGTTGGTTATTATATTATATTTTATTAATTATATTATAATTTTATTTAACTGTCTCGGTGGTGCGTGGTAGCGTATGCAACTACGATGCTGAAGTCTCGGGTTCGATTCCCGGGTTGAACCAAATTTTTGTATGATATGCAAATATTTATTTCGGCATTTGAGTGTTTTCTATGTGCAATTTGTATGCATTTACAAAAAAAAGTGTGTAAGTATTCAGTCAATCTAGCTTTCTAGTACCAGCTCTGCTTAGTTTGAAACTAGATGGCGCTGTGGGTCAGATGTCCGAAATACTATTATATTTTAAAAGTTAACATATTTTAAGGTTAAGCCTTTTAATGTCGCTATCGCTTTTATTATCAAGGCACAGACGTACGAGTACACAAACCCAGTCTGTTTCAATTTCCATTATACTAGACGTTCCCTTTTTTTTTTTTCGGAAATCCCCTCGGATACCACCTATCGGTGGCATGTCGGACTCGAACCGACTAAAACCGCACGCCGTCTCGGGTACTAATAGCCGGGGAACCAGGTATACCCTAGAAAGGAAGTCCCTGGTGCACTATACGTTTCCCTAACTATAGCTCCTTCGCCTTTTCGTGTTCCTCGATGACCTTATCATTTACTAGGCTGGGTACTTTTGAATATTACAAAAGGAGTAAGAAAGTGATGATGATGAGTTAACCGGACCATGATCGGTCGAAAATCATTGCAATTTCCGCCCGAAAAAATCTTTTTTTTAAGTAGCCATTTCTTTTTTTGGTTAATAATGATCAAAATCTGCGATATAATTAATCAAACAGCCGAAGCGCACAGAGCCTCCCCTCCGCCCGGCAACTTGTGTTAGTTTGCGCAGACTGTTTGCACGGAATACACATGTAAGGATTACTTTTGTGCGATACCTACGATGAATGACCTTTGAAAGTTGATTGCTTTTTAATGAAGTTTAATTTTGCGGCCGAAAATTCCAATAATTTTCAACTCAGAATGATGGTCTGAATCCACTATTTCAGTGTCCATTACGAGGTCCCTTCCACCCTGTATTTAAAACTACAACAACCGGCACGGCATGAGACTAATAGACTCAATCAACTAATGCTATTTCTGAGGAACACAGTTTCTGTAGAAAACTAAGATCTTTCCCAACTTGAACATTTAGAATACAAAAGAGATTAAGAAAAGATCAACAAAGCAATAAAGTTTTCGCCATCGCAGTTCTCATTAAAGCCTTAGTCTGTCCCATGACAAATATTTGTCCGATAAAGAAATAAAACTAAGTACTGAATATGTAACACCGCCCACAGTATATAGGTCAATCTAATAAAAGTGTATGTGCGAGATAAAACAACAATCTAGGCAGCAAATGGGGCGTGTCATCATTGACTTGTTTGTCTAAATGAAAAGGTGTATCTCACACCTTCTTAGGTTATACAGGTTGCTAAAATCCCTTGTTCCTTGTTTTGTCTTCTTCTTTTGAAGTCCCTGCGTGACACAATCAGTATTTGTGCGTCATTATTGATAATCCTGGTATACAAAAATTATAAACTGCCTTTCTTTTGAAATAGATCTCACATTACTTATATAACATACATCCATATTTATTTAATAAATGTAAAAGTGAGTTTGTTTGTTTCTTAAGCTTAATCTACTAAACCGATTTTAAAAATTCTTCATCACTAATGGAAAGCTACGTTTTCAGCGAGTAACATAGGCTACTTTTTACCGCGATAACCGATATAGCAAAAGCAAGTATTATAAATTTAGTAAATTTCAAACAATCCATTACGGCTCGAATTATTCATAAACTTTGAAAAATACGTTTGTAAAAGTATCAAAATTATATATTAGGACAATTGCTGATGAAATTAAAAAAAAAAACTATATTATTACAATGCACGCAATCAGTCCTTCAAGTGCACTTAAGCAATTATTCGAAACGACACTGGCTTAGTCTATTGCAGATAGTATGATGTAACTAAACCCAACCCTGTGTTGCTAGCTAATCATTCACTACACACTTTGTGTAATCAACAAATTGTTGTTCAGAGTCTGGGTGTTCTTTGTGTCCGTTTCATGTATGTTAGTAAAGTCCCCCGCAACTCATAATAAATGCCGAATGTGGGCATTGTCTTTTAAAAAATATATACACGTTAAAGCAATTTGCTATATTCAAATCTGAGCGAATGACACACTTCTATGAACATGTTCACTGCTTTGGTATGCGAACATGTTGTTTGGAAATTATTACAGTGACATTCTGACTAGCTTTTATTCTCTTACTATTCAAACTGCGCACTGGATCTGATGACTGGGCAAAAGTATAATAATTGGAACAAACTTTACAAAATACCGATATTGGAAATGATCTCCCTAATGTTGCAAGTGTTGAAAATATAGAGCCACCGATTACTATCACAAATAATACTAGCAAAAACATATTATAAGTTATGTAAACATTTACAAATTGACGTAATAACTGGTGTACACTACTAAAGGTGTACATCAAACGTTACTGTGTTGACTCACAGTAACGTTTGATGTACACATTTTGCTTAAAAAGTAACATAATACCTAATAAAGTCTTACAGAATATATACAACGTATGGGCCAAGTTTTTTCGAAATAAATTATTTGATTCCAATTAAGGCAGTTTAATTATAATTCGATATGGAGAATTAGTCGACGTGCATACACATATGTTTATTGAAGACATGAAGGAATGGTAGATTTGACTGCTCAGTTAACACCTTGTAGTAAAAATACTATACACAAGAATGCGGTTTCATTCTTCTTGAGAGTGTTTTTTTTAAATATAGAAAGAAATTAAATCAGACAGGGCGCAGAAGCTAATGAGATTAATTGAGAATTACTTTCCTAGTGAAAGAATTTGGTATTGGAAATAAAACATTTCATTCGGATATTGAAATGTTGTAGAATTACCTTCCTGACAGGCCGTGAAATTATTAATTAGCCTTGTGGAATTAAAATGGGTTCATTATGTTTCTGTAGTCATATTAAGATGTGTGTGTGGCTGTAAACACATATGTCGTTTAGACTTGAGCATGATTTACTCGACTATGATAATAAATATTGTATAGTTGCTAACATCAAAACTTTAGAGAAACTCAATCACGATTTCAATAGCAGCTTTATCTGCTCCTTGAGAATAATAAGTTACTGGGAGTTTGCTCAAGTCATTAATTTATATGCTAAAATATTTGCAAATGTCGTTATATTTCGGCGATGTGAACTCAGATGTTATATTTTGACAGTAAATTATATCAAAGTTAATATTAATTATTCTCATGAAGTGTATTAATGTGTTTTAACTGCTTTAATTGATTTTCTCGAAAACCGTTTTTTTTTTATTTTCATCAAGTTAATTCATGCCAGGTATAACTTTTATTACACGTCTTATTATAAATTTGAAAAATACGAGTGAGATGACAAGTTACTTACTATTATTTTAATGTATAAATATAAGTCAGTGTCAAAGAAATAAAAAAAATAGCTCAAATTTGGATGATTTAACACCATAAATTATGAAGTTAGAAATTTTCTCATTTTATAATGCAAATTGTTCCTCACCAATTCACCAACATATTTTTTTTTAAAGAGGAATAAAAATCTTTTTTTTTAACACCTTAATTATATAAATATGATTTAGTTCTTTTTTTTAAATAAATTTAACATTTGAAGGTCTTTAATCTAAGTTTTTAATAATATATATAATACTATCCTAGACTATTATACCTTGTTAGATATCTGAGAATACGTACATGTTTTTTTTTGTACCAATTTTTTTTTTCCTATTATTAACCATCTACTTCGGCCCAGTTTGTTAAGTTAAATACAATTTTAGTAATAGAAATTATAAAACAATTTATCAACTAAAGAAACACAGTAAAAAAGCATAAAGTTCTAAAAAACTGTATGAGCTTCATTTCAGCGATTTTTATAAAAAATCTTAAAAGTCTAATATCTTGAAAATGGTTACTTTCGGGATATGGTATTTCATAGTGAAATCTATCAGAAATGATGGCAACTACAACCTCTTAAAGTATTTAGGTCGACTTACGCAGTAACTCTGTATATATATGATAAAGAGTGAAAAAATCATTTATCGAAAGATTAACTTATTACAACGCCTTATAACGTAAACCTAATTATGCCAGTGAAAATCACAGATATACCTATGTACTAGGGCTCTGTTTCTGTACAAACAATTCTACACCTTAATATGTCAGCCCATTAGGCGCCACGGTTGAAACATATTTAATAGAATCTTGAATTGAGGGCACGGTTCGCAAATTTCCCTCAGAATAATTTCATGATATTCCCCGTCTCAAGTTTTAAGAATACAATTGTTCTAGAGGATAAACTTTAGACATTTTGTTGGCACTTAACAAACATATAAAGCTCTTTTGGCTATCAATTAAAGTAAAATATGTATAAGTAAACGATTTAAAGGAATATACATAAGTATAGAGATGACGTTAATTTATAATAATAATATTACCTAAAATGTGAATAAACTCATACGTTCATAAGCGAGGTTTTTCCTTTTTTGGTTTGAGTCACTAAAGTCTGGAATAAACGGCCTGCGTCCATTTTTCAAACAAAACAATTAGTTATAATCCTCAAAAAACTAGAGTCAATAGATTTCTCCTGTTTTCTCTTTTTCATCACCTTCCATCTTAGATATCAGACTTCTACTCCAAGACCGTAATATTTAAAAAAAACTGAAGTTTTATAACGTTAATGATCAGGCGACAAAAAGATTTCATAGCCTTAAAAATATGCTGTTTTTAATTCATTTCATTTCATTAATTCATGCTATTTATTAATAAAACAATTTACAACGGTGTTTTAATTGTCAATAATAAAACTGATAGTATCATAATAAACATATTATTATGATTAGCCCTATGCTTAGACATGAGTCTACATAGAAAATTATAATGCAATTTACGATATTTACTCTCAAATCAACTTTAAAGTCGACACTCGGTAAACAAAAAAAGGAAAATTCCTTTTCATTTGCAACGAAATTTCTTTTACCGAAAGTTTACCGTGCAATGCATCTAGAAAATCTTCATACGTATAGTTAGAATTTTATGAATAAGGTATTATTTTACGTTTGTTGTGTGTTTGAAAATTCGGTCATAAAACTATTTTATTTTCAACTAAAATAGTGTATTATTCAGATGATAAGAATCTAGGTCAACTATTAATTTGTGTTGTACGTTATTCACAATACTTAATAAAATATTGTATTTCTTTTACAGTTTACATATCTCGATCAAGTACTTAACTACTGATTTTAGACGATAATCCGAAAGACAAAGTTGCCTTGTTACAATAATTTGTTTTAATTTTTACTAAAAAAAAGTTCTAGTTTGTCCTAAATTTCATCACTTTAAGTCAAACACAACATTTTAACATTAACATTTTATAAAGATATTAATATTTTAAAACCAAAGTTACCCAAGTTGAAGTAGTGACGGTGAAGTAAAAAGAGAACAGTCCTGGCATCAAGAAGAGAAATATTTATGAAATATTTAAAAGCAGTTGACACGAGACTACGAGTATTGTAACTGTAATGGAAATACAAATTACTTTGATACCTTTTTTTCGTGCTCCTTACCTGATCGCCTGCTCCTCGGTGACTCAGGAGCCAGTAGCATGAGGTGATTCCTCTAAAAACCACCCCGAATCTCAGGTACCCGGAACATGTTATTTCAGGTCCTCAAATTACTGTTATACATAAAATCGACATCAAACGATGTTTACAATTTGATTTGTGTGTTAATTGTGTTTAACAATTGGGAACTGCTTTATTTATTTTTATTTTATTTATGATATAAAATTCTGGTGTTATTTAAATTTAAAATAAATATTATAATTTTCAAAAAATTGAGAAACGAAGAATTTAACTGTTAGAATAAATCTTGAATTAGGTGCATTGAAGTCGGTGTTATTTTTTTAAAGATATGTATTACTTACATGGATTGATTACATCACTAATCAGCATCATCAACTGCCTTTAATTGACTGCACGGATGGCGTAATGGTTTAAGAGGTCACCACTTCCTACTACGCTGAGTGTTGCGGGTTCGATCACTACATAGGACAACAGTTTGTGTGATCCACAAATTTTTGTTCTGACTCTGGGTGTTCTTTGTGTCCACTTCATGTATTTTTTACGGAAGAGGGGGCAAACGAGCAGATGGGTCACCTGATGGAAAGCGACTATCGTCGCCCATGAACGCCAGCAGCTCTGGATTCACAAGTGCATTGCTGGCCTTTGAGGAAGGAGTACGCTCTTTTGTTGAAGGTTTGGAGTTCGGTCCGGAAATACCACAGACGATAGCTTGTTCCACAGATTTGATGAGCGAGGCAAAAGTGTTTTAAAAACGCACAGTAGTGGAGCGCCAATTATTCAAGTGTTGGGGATGAATAGTGTAGTGTAGTGTAGTAGTGGGGAGAGTTATGCCGTGTGGAGCGATGGCCGATAGTTGTAGCCGTATTAGTACCAACAATTCCTCGGAGCACTCTCCATGTTATATGTATATGATAGAAAATGCAGGGTGAAGCTACATCTCTACGTAATTATAACGTTATACTATTTGCGAAGAATATTTTCATTTTCAAGGACGAAGGCAGGCGATCGAACGTAAAAGAAAAAAAAAAACAAAACCATTTTTCAATGAAATAAGAACGACTAAAATTCATTGCGCCCACCATAAGCAAATTAGCTGCCCTGTTGTAGAAGTAGGAAATCAGATATTCTACACCACATGACATTCAATGCTTAAAAAGGAATTGAAAAAGGATGATAATCATAATCTGATCTGTGTGGTGACTGTTTAAAAATACGGAGTGTCATTCATCCCGTGGATGTCGCAAGAGCCCACTATAAGAGCAAACTACGCAGGATAATAAAACTGCAATGAGAGGGTAAAAGGTGAAACAAGCCCTATTTGGTATAGCCTGTCTGACCAGCGCTGTATAGTAGTCCAAAACCTCCTTCGTAAGGAGAGGCCTAAACACACCAGTGGACTGTTAAAGGTCGTTGATGTGTGATGTCTGATGTAAATAATCTTAAATGTCACAAGTTTTTAATAATACAATCTTAGCAATAGTTTATAATTCCTTTAATGTTGACTCATTGTTAATAACAATGGACGATATATTAATATTTTAAAACCAAAGTTACCCAAGTTGAAGTAGTGACGGTGAAGTAAAAAGAGAACAGTCCTGGCATCAAGAAGAGAAATATTTATGAAATATTTAAAAGCAGTTGACACGAGACTACGAGTATTGTAACTGTAATGGAAATACAAATTACTTTGATACCTTTTTTTCGTGCTCCTTACCTGATCGCCTGCTCCTCGGTGACTCAGGAGCCAGTAGCATGAGGTGATTCCTCTAAAAACCACCCCGAATCTCAGGTACCCGGAACATGTTATTTCAGGTCCTCAAATTACTGTTATACATAAAATCGACATCAAACGATGTTTACAATTTGATTTGTGTGTTAATTGTGTTTAACAATTGGGAACTGCTTTATTTATTTTTATTTTATTTATGATATAAAATTCTGGTGTTATTTAAATTTAAAATAAATATTATAATTTTCAAAAAATTGAGAAACGAAGAATTTAACTGTTAGAATAAATCTTGAATTAGGTGCATTGAAGTCGGTGTTATTTTTTTAAAGATATGTATTACTTACATGGATTGATTACATCACTAATCAGCATCATCAACTGCCTTTAATTGACTGCACGGATGGCGTAATGGTTTAAGAGGTCACCACTTCCTACTACGCTGAGTGTTGCGGGTTCGATCACTACATAGGACAACAGTTTGTGTGATCCACAAATTTTTGTTCTGACTCTGGGTGTTCTTTGTGTCCACTTCATGTATTTTTTACGGAAGAGGGGGCAAACGAGCAGATGGGTCACCTGATGGAAAGCGACTATCGTCGCCCATGAACGCCAGCAGCTCTGGATTCACAAGTGCATTGCTGGCCTTTGAGGAAGGAGTACGCTCTTTTGTTGAAGGTTTGGAGTTCGGTCCGGAAATACCACAGACGATAGCTTGTTCCACAGATTTGATGAGCGAGGCAAAAGTGTTTTAAAAACGCACAGTAGTGGAGCGCCAATTATTCAAGTGTTGGGGATGAATAGTGTAGTGTAGTGTAGTAGTGGGGAGAGTTATGCCGTGTGGAGCGATGGCCGATAGTTGTAGCCGTATTAGTACCAACAATTCCTCGGAGCACTCTCCATGTTATATGTATATGATAGAAAATGCAGGGTGAAGCTACATCTCTACGTAATTATAACGTTATACTATTTGCGAAGAATATTTTCATTTTCAAGGACGAAGGCAGGCGATCGAACGTAAAAGAAAAAAAAAAACAAAACCATTTTTCAATGAAATAAGAACGACTAAAATTCATTGCGCCCACCATAAGCAAATTAGCTGCCCTGTTGTAGAAGTAGGAAATCAGATATTCTACACCACATGACATTCAATGCTTAAAAAGGAATTGAAAAAGGATGATAATCATAATCTGATCTGTGTGGTGACTGTTTAAAAATACGGAGTGTCATTCATCCCGTGGATGTCGCAAGAGCCCACTATAAGAGCAAACTACGCAGGATAATAAAACTGCAATGAGAGGGTAAAAGGTGAAACAAGCCCTATTTGGTATAGCCTGTCTGACCAGCGCTGTATAGTAGTCCAAAACCTCCTTCGTAAGGAGAGGCCTAAACACACCAGTGGACTGTTAAAGGTCGTTGATGTGTGATGTCTGATGTAAATAATCTTAAATGTCACAAGTTTTTAATAATACAATCTTAGCAATAGTTTATAATTCCTTTAATGTTGACTCATTGTTAATAACAATGGACGATATACTGTTATTTTATATAATTATAAAGGAAACATTGTAAGAAAAAATCTTGGAATCAAAATTATATTTTTGCCAAGAATACAGTGTAAGTAATTTTGTTGGCCAAATTCGTGGAATAAAGTTTCAATTTTCTTTTCGCCTTTTCTCCTCGGTTGTTTGCTTAAAAATTGCTTCATTACTTCTAAATATAATATTCGTTTAGGGAAATGTAGGCGATGTGATGTCTGTATGAATATAAATGTAACTTTGCGTAATATATGACACGTGTATGAATAGACATAATTATTTACGCGTATTACATAATTAACATTTAAAAAAGTATCACCGCCTCCAATGCTCTCCTTGAACCTAAATAAATTATTAAAAGAGGTATGTGTTTTCTCTTGATATTAAATCTTTACTATTAGAATACTTTCTTAAAATTTAATGGCATTAACCTGGTCAAGTAGTAAGAAGTAAAATGGCGCCGATATCGCTTAAACTGTAAATGTAAACCTGGTGAGTGTAGACAATTATCAATTTCATTTACTATTATATTGATTTGATTTACTATGTCCTAATTTTTCAAAACAAATTCATATATCCATCACATATTGCGTCAGACATGTCAGTCTTCTCTCAAATAAAACTATCGTTCAACTAAAGAGGTCTAATTAATCCATAATATGTATTTTTTTTAAATATAGGTATGGTTATCAGCAGTCTGGATGCCATTGTACACGCTCTGCATGGTTTGGGATTAGACTGCCTTGTGTGAGATGTGTGAGGTTATAACTTTCTGTAGCTCGCTGATTTGTTCTGGAAATATTTATTTTACTATCGCTCGTTAACAATAGTTTTTATACTGATAGGAATGTCAAGTAATAAACTCACTCGCATTCATCATGCAATTGAAAATATTTGCTTTAATTACTATATGGTTACTTTTACAACAATTTGTAAGTCTCCTAATTTAATATTTCTGTATTAAAGATTTTTATATCGTTTTGCGTACTGAAAGTGCTTTAGCATTTTGTTAGGTCCACTATAAAAACCTAAAATAGAGCATCACGTGTTTTCAAATCCTACTTTTGACGTGACAACGTCTTATAAATTGGTTTGCCGGGTGACACTTCAAGAAACTGCGTTACGCTCCGCTCACGTTATGCGCTCACAATGAGAGCGAGTGAGAAGCACGCGTCCCTTCCACTCGGGCATGGTTAGCCCGCCTAAGAGCGAGAGAGACAGACATAAAAAGTGAAAGGCACGCGTCCCTTTTTTAAATATACTTCTTTGTATAAATAAATGTTTTAAATTGTTACTATTATTTCATCCTTCTTCCTACTATACGAATGAATATTCACATTAAAATTATTTTACCACTCAAAGTCGTTGTCACGTAAAACTTTCGCCCGTATACCGACTTTACAGGCAACCAATTTTTTTTGCATATATAATGTACATAAGTAAAGTCAAACTTTTTCATTTAAATTTAGAACTACAAGCTTTTGCATATGGGTATACAAACTCAACAATTTGAAAACAAATTCCTTGTACCGTAACACAATTCTCACACATTTGTTGGAGTAAAATACACACAATATGTTTGTGGTATTCAAAGCAAGCTGCTTGCGACCCCTGGGCGGCATGCCAATTGTCCGAATTATTATCAAGAGTCGGTCTTTGTACTGCAAAGCGTATCATTCTGTACAACCTGATGTATCGTTTTGTAAGATAAAATGTTGGTCAGTGGTGCCAAGATTTGGTTTTATTGTGTTTTAGAGAAAGTAAAGAGAAAGCGACAGTGGTTTCCTGTTTATTAACAAGTTTAATAAAACTTGTGTGTGTGTATGTGTGACTGAAGTGAAATAAAATTACTTGATATCAATCATTTGTTAGTCGCCGTTACTATGGCATTTTTCTGTTTCATTTTAGCAACAATAATTTCATGAAATCCATTTTGGCTTACTCTGAGCGAATAAGTATAAAAACTATCTCGTGATCATAGCGCCACCAACGAAAGCTTTGAAATACATTAGATACGATTGCACTTTTAGTTTATGCGAACTAAAACGCTTATATATTAATAATATATGGAGGCAAACGAGCAGAAGGGTTGTCTTATAATAATTGACTTATGCTGCCCAAGAATACCTACAATTCAAAAGGACCGAATACCATGATATTAAGGCTAAAAAACATGCCACAGAATGAGACATACATACTATACTTATGAATATATGTACATAAATATGTTCGAAAAACATTATTCTTCTTCCACATTTGGCTAATAATATCATTATATTTGCCGTATAACAGCGAGTATGTAATACAATTCGAATATCCGAAATAGTTATACAAAAGAAAAAGTATAGAAAATGAAAGGCAATTGTAATTCATATAGCTCAAGGCATTCTTCAATTATGATACGAAGACTCTTTACTCTTGCAATGACAACAAATAGAGTTTGGGATAAATAATATTATTCACAAAACTTTCCCTTACAATTTCTTTTTGTCATGCTTAGTAAGTAAAGGCTGGAATACGGCTTAGAATATTTTGTCTCTATATACAGCTGTGTCTAAATTGTCATGATTAAGATATCGGTCGTTGAACTACTAGAGGTGATATGGAAAAATGAGTTTGTACAGAATAACTGTTCGATCATGGTATCACTAGGCTTTATCACACACAAATAAATACTACCAAAGTTAAACAGACGAAATCAGTTAAAAACAAAAAGTACGTGGCAGCGCAGTCAAAACGTTACTTAGTAGCCTGATATCTCATTATCTATAAGTGCTAGAATTTTAGCATGAACATCCATTTATTTGACATATTGACCTCATTAGAATGACATATCGTTTTACCCTCAGAACAGTTTTCAACGCGTACAATCTCAAAAATATTGTTATCTCATACAATGTTCGAGTAGAGTAACCATCATTTCGATTTAATTTAAGAATACTTTTCTCTCTACTAGTCGAAAGTCAATCTATTAGGAACAGGTAATTAATATTATTTAACGGGAATTAACGCGATCTCTTATTTAGGGTATTACATACCTCTGGTTTGCCTGACGTTTCGACCAGGTTGCACCGGCCGTGGTCACAGGCTGACTGGCTCATCGGCGCACGCCCTCCGTCGTCGAATCCGTGAAGTAGAAGGCTCTTCATCTACCCGCACATTTTCGATATTGTTTTTGTGTCGCCATGTACCGTCACATACCACACTTACAGTGTCCCTATTCTGTATGCAAACCGATGAGTCCCTATTCTGGTGTTTAACCGATTGCGCAGAAAAGCGAGGTGGTATGTTTTTTAACACTGGATTCCACGCTGTAGATAATTTAAAACCATCTACAGCGTGGAATCCAGTGTTAAATAATATTAATTATCATGGAACGCGAAAGTTTAAAAGTTAGTATAGGAACAAGTAAGTTGTAAAATCGCGAACAAATGAACTACAATAAATACAACATGGCACTTATCTTACTATATGGTCGAAGTCGCATGTGTTGCCCCCATCTATCACGCAATGGACTCGGCACCAGCACAGTGAATCCGGCGAACGCTAATAAATAGGTCTTCAATTGACACAAAGAATTTGATCTCTAACTTTAGTAGTTGCTGAGATCTCCGTAGCCGCGGAATCCTCCACGTTTCGTTCGTGTGGCCAACTTAAAACCCTCATAACTTCTTTATTTATACTTTGACAAATTTTTGTTTTGTTCTCTTTGATTTTGACAAATTTGGACAGTTTTTTTGGTTTGAAAACGTAGCGGAGCAATCAAAACGCACACGTAATTAATTTCAAAGCGTAGTTTTCTTTTCTCCTAAAATGGGTCCTACTTAATTAAAGTTCTACTCATTAATATTATTTTTAATGTTAATGTCTTCTATGGTATTTAAAAAAGGGTAGATTACTCAAGAAAGTTATCTCATCCTTATTTTGTCTATTTTTTTTTTACTGTATGTGTGTTAAACGAACATAGACTATTGTTTGTTGTGCCAATATGTCAGTATGTAACAGCTGAGAAACTAAAAGAACAGAGAAAGTAGTTAAGATGTGCTGAATTGATCAACTCCCTAGGCACCCACTTGGTTATTGGTTTAAACTTTCCGAAGTAAGAGACAACCGTGCCAGCAGACTTCTTAAAATTTCTAAAGTGACTGAACGATAAATATTTCCAGAGAATTCACTTGGGAGCCATCTCTGGCGATATACGACGAGACGGTTACAACTAATAAGTTTCACAGAATTAACAACGTGATTTCTAACCAGTAATCGCGCAGTTTTGTTTTCTAATAGAAAAGCGGTATCGTTTATATATGCAGTGCATTTAATAATAGCATTGTACACAATGAAACAACAATCAAACCATGCAAAAGGCTTCTCTGTAAATTAAAAGAAAATAAGAACAGAAATGTGGGAATAGGCGTATTGACCGACCGAATACCGACAAACCACGAGAAATTTTCGAACGTTCTAAGAATCTAATGCAGGACTAAATTAGAAAATAGAACAGGTTAAAAACGGAACGGGCATTGTGTAACAGACCACATACATACAAAACAATGTAGAAAAATACGACGTTTCAGGTAATAAATTAAAGTCTTCTTTATCAAGATGTAGCTAGTCTATTTTCGTTGTTAAATGGGAGTGGTAACAAATGTTAGCCCATCATATTTATTCAACTAGGACGGAAGTGTCAACTGACGTGTGTACTCGTACTTATTCTTAAACAGCTAACTTAGGCCTGTAAAGAAATTATTGTTTAAAATGTTTTTCTATAAAATAATAAATATATTGAAATGTTTACTACACGTGTCACTTAACTTAAATATTATTTGAAGTAAACATATATCTTACATAAGTGTGTTTACGAGTGAGTACTGAAATTATTTCCGGCATCTAAGATTTTCTCCATCGGTTTTCAGTTCAACTTTAATTTTCTACACGAGTTAAACAGGGCTATTATCGATACCGTTTAACACTTAATGAAAACTATGGTTCTATCTACAACGGTAGATATAACCATAGATTTCATTAAGTGTAACATGCAAGAACACGTTTTATTTGGATTACATCGCCTCATTTTGAGATAACCAGATGTTGTGACATGTAATCACCAGGTTTGTGCCGTGAGAGTACGATATGAAGTCAAACTCGCTATCAGTGGCAATTCGTTGACTGTTCATTGTTAGGACTGATAAACTAAGGGTGCCTGATGCACATTTATTTTGCTTAACAAACCGGAATTCTAAAGTACAAAGGATATTATAAACTATATATGAGTACTAAATAAAAGCCTCTACGGTCTGGTCGCGAATAAAATGTGCTAGAATTGTGCGAGTTACACGACCCCTGGGTATCGTTACTTTCACACAATGCTTGTGTTCCAACACATTTCAAATAAAACCGTATTTACGACTTCCTGCCACCGGTCCTAGTATTCAGGACTAAATACTTGTATATTTTTATTTAACAGAACATTTAACTACTTTTAATAAAGAGAGTAACTTAACTATAAACAGTACCATAAAATGTTATATCACCAACGTGCTCCTCTTCGAAAGGTACTCCTTGGAGGATTAAAGATATATACGTGTGCTTGGCTCTAGATGTACCGATGGCTCTCGATGCCACTGAGATATGGGATCCTATACAAATGCGTTTTCTTTTCAAACCTTTGGAAATAAGTTCGTTTTGTTCGAAGGTTATTCACAGAATTTAAATGCAAAGATATTAAAGATTTACGATAGCAGTAAAAGGTTCAATAAGATTAGGTAATAAGTGAATTCTGAATATTATTATTTGATGGTAAATTAACCTACAATACTTTTATGTTTAGCAAAGAGCGTTTTTTATGGTATTTTATATATTCTATACAATTTCATTCTTTAGACATTTAGTGTATGGTTTGAAGCCGATCTAAAATGCGTGGTGATGATGATGATGGTTAGAGATTTTTTAAAAAAATATAAAATCATAAATGCTGACCCTGTCTAATCCATTTTCCTTTGAAATAAAAAAATCTATAAAAATATGCCGCAGAATATCAAACTATTGATACTGAAAAAGAAAATGGAATAAAACGTATTTCATTTTAAATGAAACTTTAAAAAAGAAAATTGTGTGCACACAATGTGTAATTACAACTACCTGTGTTGGCACGCTGCCATTTCAAGTCTTTTTTGATTAACTTGCTGAACTTTTGTGGACAAATGTACTGATTTTGTTTAAGTTCTAAATACTTTCATATTACTACAATCATCAAGCTTTTTAAGCAAGTCATTAGCACTGTCATTAGCACCAAGAAATGATGTTAGAATAATTGTTTGCTGGTGACCTAATCTTCATTCTTGTTCAACGTGCTCTTTATAGTTAGCAAGTAGGTTATCTGATCGCTCAATTGATTAAGGATTTTAGAAATACTCAGTATTTTATATTATTCAGTCAGCAAACTGCCCCGCTAAGTGGTAAATAGTTTCTGCTTAACGAGTTTATTTACGACCACTAATTTACAGAACTAAACGCTGACACTGACGTCGACTATGTCTCAGGTGGAGCTTTTTAAACGTACCTGTTGTGTATTCGAGGTCTTATGTTAAAGTTCCCCGAGACGGTTCAAATATGCCTAAAAATTAGCTAAATCATCTTTTATTTTTTTACAAAGACTTTATTTCCAGTTAAAATTTTCATCGCAAAAAAATAATAAGATAAAGACAAGCTACTTCGTGTAATATAAATATATTAACTAGTTGATTCACTGAACTGCACTTAGTTGATTCATGATTCAGAATAGTTGTCCATATGTAATATACTATAGTCATAAATTTTATATTCAATCAATTACATTATTGTCTCAAAACGTTATAGAATATAAAAGAAACTAATTTACTAACTATTCGTAGCACCAATATCCGGCGTGAGTTAATTAATAATGTAATAATGAGACTACATCGCTCAGTGCCTGATAGTTTTGAGGAAGGCCTTGTAATACTAAATGCGGTTATCACATTAATTGAACACCCTAATCACACAAAGTAGAATTAGTTGGTTATTTTATCGACTAAATTAAATGTACGAATTCTAAGAATTCTAGTTAATATAGAAGAAACAGATACTTGTAAACCTCATTTCCAGAAATTTGGCATCCTAACATTACCTAGTATAAATATATATGAAAAATAAGTAAATTTGTCCGAAAATACCCGGAACTGTATAGTGAACGGGAAGACAAAGAAGAAAACTTTTCCTTTAGACTCAAGAACAGGTTAAATCTACCCCCATTCTAGACTAATAATGCATTCTCGAGGTCCTTCGGTCATGTCTATGAAAGTTTATAATAAATTACCAATTGACATTAAAAACGAGACTAAATTTAATACTTTTTTAAAATAAATTCTCTTCCTAATTAGCAAGTGTTTCTACAGCGTAAAAGAATATTTAGAAGATAAATAAAAACTCTAAAATAATAAATTCTATAATTGTTAAAACCAGATTAGACAAAATGAAAAATTTAGAAGGATGAAATAATAATGTTCTCTTTTCTTTCTTTTTCTAATAATATAATATATTTTTGACTACTAAAATAATTAAAACTAATCGATCAAATAATTAAAATAATAACTGAATTGAATAAATAACGGACAATATTTTATTTATTTTATACACAATTAAATCAATATTAAAGTTATTTACAAATATAAGTATTAATAATGATTATATTTAATAATAAAATAATACATGACATATATAGCTACCATGATTGTATCCTACTATATTAATTACAAACAGAACATTCTACTGTATATATGGGTGTGTTATCTTTCTCTCTCCCAAGCAAACTGTACTGCGCCTGACAGGGTCCATAATTGTTACCGCTTGAATTGTTATTACCAATATATTTACATTATGGAAGAAATAAGGAATTGAGTATTGAGTATCATCTACAGCCTTTAATAGTCCACTGCTGGACATAAGCCTCTCCTTTTCAAGGAGTTTTTGCCTATATCTACCAGACGGGTTGCTATAGGGTTTGTGTCAAGTTTTCTTTCTCTTTGAGGGCTACAGTCCTAAAGAGTTTGATCCTTTGATAAATAGTAGTTGTGACATTCCGTATTTTTAATCTGTCACCACACGGAAACCTTCAATTTTATGTTTAATTTCATATAAATTAGAAAGTTTCAAATCAACTAATTCCAATTTCCTTACGACTGACATATTCGATGTGCGTGTGATATAATACATTCCCTCGCCGGTACCCATTCCTTCAAAGCCTCGGCAGATAAACTGTGCAATATTTTATTTTCATACAACTTTATGAAGAAAAACAGCAATAAAACAAATTCCCTTCGGCACGTAACCTGAAATGTTCCCACACAAAATCACCCTATGCTTGCGTGATTCTATCATGTAGATGTCGGCTTCAATGAAGCCTACAGTCACGCGATTTGATAACGTAATGTAATGTTATTGAAAATCATTGTTCAGGGTTAACGGCTGGCTGTAGATTGACCACAGGGAAAGGATTTGTGATAAATGAACCAGGTCGAAAGAGCAGTAAAAGAAAGCTTTGTGATGACAGACAATTGATCACATAGTGTGATAAAATAACAGAACGTTATTGTTTTTACAAATGGATATAACACAGTTGGGTATTTTAGAAGTAACTCGTGTTGTTGATCAATCTGTTTTATTCAATACTATCTCCCAGAAATTATATGCTTAATCTAATTTAGGTAGTATTTTGTAAAAACATATCAGAAATGCACTTTAAGAACTTGGTAAAGGTGAGCCAAATCTTTTACTTGACTGTCACTTAAAAATTGACAATGAAATATTCGGCTGACAAAATAAATCTTCAGTTGTCATTCAAGGTCTGTATGCCTGTTCTAATACTTACATATAATCTCACAAAATAATTGAAATAAGTATAATCCTCTTATTTTAGAAACTCTGTTACGAGTTAAGGTTTTATCTCCACGCTTAACTTGAACGAATTCAAATTCCTCTAAACCCTTTATGAATATTACGTAAAATACTCAAGAATGACAGCTTCAGAATATTTTCTTACATAGTTATTTAATTAAAAAACATTTAAATTAAAAATGATTGAAATACAAATCATGTTATCATGATGTCATTGTTTATGGCAGTTTTCATCGATTTTTAAATAATATGTGTTTATTTTTATATACTGATTATGAATATACGAATTTAAAAAATTTTGCTTGCTTCTATGCTTCTTTTTATGCTACTGTCAAGCCTTCGGTTGTCCCAACTGGTTGAAATTTTATATATTATCGCCTGAAGATAAGATGTATATACCGTAGAATATGTAGGACTTACACCTTTGTTAATTCTATTTCTTATTGTGAGACAAAAAGAATCTTCCCTAGTTCTTTTCTTTAATGTCAACGGTAGATTTGTCAATATTTTCACATATAAAACTTTGCATATGTACACAGATAAAAGTACCAAATGGTATATATTTATAAGCAAAATTCTAAAAGTACAATATACAATAACTCCTATAAACTATCTTGCTAGTGATTATAATTGCCATTTAGATTATTTTTGCCATTAAGGAAAGCAATAGATTCCTTATCAAACGAACCTAGTTAAACCATTATAAATATTATTTACCAACTAGCACTATGAGACTCTGTAGCTCCTAAAATTAATTGTTATTTAATAGAGTACTGCTTTATTGGCTGCGTAGGATATCTTCATAACTGTCAGTTGCCAGAACTTCAAAAGATAGTTTTGATACCTAACACCCCTACTGAGTGTTTAGTACCAACTTTTACCATCACTTAAATCATCGGCATGTATTATATGCCGTTTACGAATATTAATATAAGTAATAATTATATTTTACTTAAACTAAAACTGCCACTTCAATGGTAAATTTATTCAATAAAAAAATTAAAAAGGATTCCACTATTCGTCTATTAATTTCATCATCATACCATCGTTACCAAATCCTGTCTGTTGGATACGTTAAAACGAATTACAATATGAGCCAAAATTTAAGGAGTTGACTAGAGACAGTTAAAAGTTCCATCCTCCTTCCAGGTATTATTAATCCTCAGAGTTTACAGACTAAGAGATGCCAAATTACAGTACCGTCATACAAATTGTGTCATTTAGATAAATAATAACCTCAGCTCACACATTTCATACATGGCCATCTGATCCCAAGCTAGGCAGAGCTTGTACTTAACTGGTAACCAAATCTCTGATAAACATACTTATTATACTACTCTTTTAAGAAAGTACTGGGAAAATATCAATAATACACAAAATGTTTGTTATTCATCCAATTTTTTTTATCTCTCTATCTCTATCAAAATTGAATGAGGATTTTCAGTAATTATTTCCTTCACTTTTGCGATGTTAACTTAAGTTGCAGACGTTGATGGCCTACCAGAGCTAACGAGTAAACACCTGGTTCAACTTACAAACTACCAGTTATCAATAACTTATTCTGCATTATTTTCCTAAAATTTAAAAAAAAATGGGGTTGTAATGTACTATTCGCACAGTGCATGAAAACAGTAGTAGCCCCGAGGAGTCCGTGATGGGTCTCGAGCCAATCCTCCATAACGGGTCTTACCGCCGCGATAATGGCGAGCCCGGGGTTTGGTTGCCTAAGTCGTTCCTTCTACTCATCTACGGTGGAGTTGGGATTTCTGGTCCTAGATTTCTCGAGTCTCAGGACTGAGGACGACCTAACTCCCGCGCCTTCTTGTGCCACTGATACATAGCCGCAAGGGCTCTCGCCTCCAGGTCCCACAGTGGAGTTCCGGTCAGCAGACTCGCCGCCTTAAAGGAGATCGTGCGGTACCCCTTTATGTGCGACCCCTTACGTGCAGTAGTTGCTGGCCTTCAGGGCCCCCGGATAAATTACACCCAGACATAGAACAATGAGTTGTGATTATAACACAGTATTTGTCCTGGGTGCAGTCAGGGTTACTAACCACTAGGCGAACAGGCCTGTAAAAAAAATTATAAGCAGGCTAAAATTAACTTCCAAGATTTGTTAAAGGTAGTTGGTTAAATACAGGTCATGCTAATAAAATCCTCTTAAAAAGGAGGTATTTCTTTGAAATAACTGTAGTTTGTGTATAATTTGCTATAAAGATTAGCTTTTAATCAAGATAAAGGTTTTATTGATGCGTGTACTCTAATAGGTATTTATGTATACTGAATTTTTTTATTACAGTACCTAACTTAACTTAAAACGTGTGTTAAAATACTGTATTCTAAGTAATCAATCTCTTTTATACAAATTACTGTCATTAGTGTTAGATGCTAATGTTTGACACTAGCAGTATAACAAGATAGATTATATGAATGAAACTGATTACCAATGAAAACTCACACACACATGAGTGTCTACGTTTATATTATAATGTAAAAATAATTCTTTATAAGATATAAAACAAAAATTCTTAAGAAAATTTTGCGAATGGAGGAATGTGAAATTCAAATACTTGAAGTTCATATATCTAAGAAGAGTTTGAAGGTAGAACATTTTTGCTGTAAAATGTGTCTAAAGGTTACAAATTATGTGAAAAATACTACAAAAATTACCCATACACGTCACTAATATTTATTGAACGATTGTGGTACGGAAATCAATGACTGAGCGTTAACAAAATAGCTTTATTTTATTTTATTTTATTACATACACATAATTATTTAGCCACAATAGCCACATAGTACTAGATACAATAGGTATATACATAATAAAGAGCAAGTCTTTGTCCGTCGACTTTAAAGATTCGATGAGAATATTAGAAGAATTTTGGAAATAAATGTAGTTAAATAGAGAAGGCAATGTAGTTCGAATTGGTTATTTTCAGTAACCCCGAGCCCTGTAACGTATGGCGACTGCACGTATGGCGCAGTGGTTTAAGCGATCACATTGCTGATCGCTTCCTAATGCGCTAAGTATTATGGGTTCGATCCCAATAAGGGACAACATTTTGTGTGATCTACAAATTGTTGTTCTGAGTATGGTTTTTCTTTGTGTCCATTTCATGTCTGTTTTGAAGTTACCACGATATAGGATAATAATTGTATATTCCTAACGCGGGAGATATTTTATAATAAAAAGAAATGTTATTACTTCACTTTAAATTCTTACTTTCGTTACGTTACGTACTTTTCAAAACAGTGTGTGTAAAACAGTATATTTCAAAATCTTATAACTCAAAACATACACTGTTTCAAAATCTTATAATAACTCATTTTGCTTCCACACAAACCGTAATTTATAGCAACCTACCTCTCTTCATCAAAGCAGACCAAAACACAATGAGAGACGAATATATGAAAACTGAGTTGGAGGACAATACCTTATTATTCCCGTCTTCAGAAACCTATTACTTTCAAAAACCATTGAAAGGGAATCTTCCACACAACTGGTATTCACACAGAAACTCCGCAATGTAATTACGTAATAGTTATCAACTAACATTACGAACCCGCCACGGCATAAGATACCGTCTTGATGAATAAATTGGTTGGACTCATTATAGAAGCGTGCAAGCGTTTAAGTCGACTCATTGTGTCATGAATATCGTGTGCCTTCTTAATTATCCTTGCGTGTTTACTCAAAATTGTTTTAAGTAATTGACGCTTGACTTATTTGTACTGTTTGTGTAGGAAGGCTCGGATGTCTACGTATGATCATATTCTGTAACGTCATTAGTGAAGTGACTTTAGAATATGGGCGGTGACAAGACGTACAGACATGGTACTGAAATATTAATACATACTAAACAGTTTCCTATTGAATTTGTCTGTCTTCTATTTGTTTACTAGAAACGCGATAAATACTAAAGTAACAAATGAATTTTTATACAGTTTTTAACAATGATTAGGATAGTTCATTAAAAAGGTTACTTTGCTGAAATATGATAGCAATCGCTGATGTTTTGGCGAGGCATACATTTCGTAAATCAATTACATGAAAACAATATGTTACTTAATATTTTTTCTCAAAAAAGGGAATATAAAAACAGGTTTTTTTTAAAATGTGATATTGTATAGATATTTATGATTTTAAATTATTGTTAATAACCATTATCATTGACCCTTAGTTTATGCGGTGTCGGTAATGTCCTAAACAATTCAACCTTATCAATTCAGCTCCAATTAGGTTCGTTATCTATTTACATAAGACTGAAATACATGATTATAAAACTACACCTTTATCTGTTTCTATGTTCCCTGACATATGTTGCTGTTTATGATAAAGCCGTTATAACAACTATGTAAATTAATTTATACTAAACCCTTAAATGTTTGTTCTAGCTAGGTTAAAAAAATTAAAAGGAAAATCCCTTTTAAGCAAAACTTACACACGGATAGGGACCGATAAATAGCCGACCATCCGTTAAGAGAAAGATCCTTTGATTTTTAGCTGCGAAATACAAAAGGATATTTAATGCTAATAAAATGAGCGTGTAAATATTCTCTTAGTAAGCGAAGAAACAGTTACAAAGACAACAGCTTTATTTTTAGCGAGATTCCTACAAGTTAATCTTCAAGCAACTGAGCATGAACAAATAAAATTAACATAATTAAACTTTTTGGTAGTAAATCAACGCTCCAGATTCTTCTAGATTATATTTCAGAATATACTGAAGAATCTAAATAAAGTTAAATATTTATGGGGCGCTTTCAAAAGTGTTTTTATTATTACTGTTAAAGTCAAAGCTTCTGACGATTTTTGTACCCAAATAAAAAAGTTGCCATCCTCCGCATCGCAATAAGCGGTTTATTAATGAAACAACTTGTAACAATTTTATTCACTTTGCCTCATAGATCGCAGTGGAAAAATATATCTATTAAGGGTAAATATTGTTGGAGGCCTTTAAGTACCTTAAAGTTACTTACCGTAAAGATGTGTCACTACTAGAAACGTTTCACAGATAGTTACTTCCTGTCCTCTGGTTTTGGTGGACTCATCGATCGAATCTGGCCATCTTGTGGAGACATTACACCATAGTAATGTAGTATTAAACTTAAGCCTCGGTGATGTAGTGGTAGCATATGCGACTGCTGTGTTGAGGCCTCGGGTTCGATGCCCGGGTCGGACCAAATGTTTGTATGATTTGAAAATATTTATTTTGGAGTCTGGGTGTTTTCTATGTATACTATGTATTTATTTACAAAAAAAAGTATTCTATCACTCAACCCAGCTTTCATAGTACAAGCTCTGCTTAGTTTGAAACTAGATGGCGTTGTGTGTCAGATGTCCGAAATATTAAAATAATAAGGTTATATTTTCCTTCATCATCTCCAACTGCAGTCCACTTGGTTTGATCCTCGGCTTCTTCTTCTTCTCTTCCTTGCTCCATTACAAATATTAAGTGCAAATATAAGTTAACTGTGACATTACAACTATAAATATTAGCTTTGCCCGCGTCTTTGCTCATATTTCACTTCCAACTATATTCTTGCATTACTATTATTATCTTTCTTTTTTTGGAAACATACAGACAAACTTACATTTGTATTTGTCACATTAGTTGTAAATTGTACTTTTATTTATGGCATTTCTCAACAAAACAAAATTAGTCCGAAAGCTCCATTCCGGAGTCCAGCATACATTCAAAATTCATGTAAAGTATGACAGTGACAACATCCTATTAAGATGCCTACAGTTGGAGAATTTTAATGGGAGAGGCCTATGTCCAGCAGTGGACTGCGAGAGGCTGATGATGATGATGATATAGATGACCTTCGGTGTTCTAAAATCTATAAATTAATTGAAAGTAAGACTTATAGAGCGGAATAGGCTTAAGATTTTGATCTAATACGTTTATTATAAACTATCTTTTGCCCGTTTCTTCACCCGCGTGTATGTCGGTTATAGCGGTAAAAATAATAGTTAAATTTAATTAAAAACAGTTTAGCATTTTAGCTGTGAAAGCGTAACAGACAGACAGTCAGACTTACTTACTTTCGCATTTATAATATTAAGTATGGAATGGCACTGGAAATGTTATGCTTAGTAGGTAGGTAGGTAATCATGACATTGAATATTCCTATAAAGACCTACCTACCTTAATACGCACAGTGAACTTAAATTATTGTTTTTACTTTTATATAAGCTAGAGGCACGACCTTTGAAAGCTACAGTAAGCAGTTTATAGATGACATAGATAGCAGAAACTCATTTCGTTCAAATAACCTTGACGACAAAATACTCTTGGTACCCAAGTGATATAGACTAAGATAAGATATAAAATAGGTTTACAGAATTTTAATAAAACATTTCGATTAAGTGAAGTTGTACATGTGTTTCGAATATCTTTGGATATTTACAGAGAGTAATGAGAATACATATAAAGAAGAAAACATTTTTTTTTTTATAACATATAAATAAAATGATTTATCTGTTTTTGATATATTATATATATGAATAAAACATAGAAACTAAATTTAAATTGTCATTACTTATTAATCAATTTATTATTATTTATTTTACTAAATTTCATTTTTTAATAGAGTTTTAGCAATGTATTTCATTGTATTTTATTTTAGTTTAACATTTTTTATTAATTTTACGCTACTCGCAGAAGTTTCAACCGAGTTTATTGTCACTTTCCAGGTTTAACATGCCAAAACTTGGTCTTACTATGATGTTACATAGCAGCTCTATTCACGTTTTTCAATTTTTTTTTTTTTGAAAAGACAACTCCCGCATTAGGAATATATCCTGTGTCGCGGGGGACTTCACAAACATACATGAAACGGACACAAAGAACACCCAGACTCAGAACAACAATTTGTGGATCACAAAGTGTCGTCCCATGTGGGGTTTGAACCCGCAACACTATTGGTAACATTATTGGTTTAACTCACCTTTAGATTTATATTTCTACTAGATGGTACCCGTGACATCGTTCACGTGGAATTTAAAAAGTGCTGCCTTAGTGTTATAGTACGGTACGCAACTGCTGTCCATGATGCCTCGGGTTCGATTCCCGAACCGGACAATTTTTTTTAAGGTTTTTCTGAGAGGAAAATAGCCTAAGTAAATAAGCTACCTGGAAGTGAAATATTATCAAAATCGTTGAAGCCGTTTTGATGATTACCCGAAACAAACAGACAGGCAAAAATTATTTGAACTGGTTTTTAAGCATAGGTATCGTGCAAAAAACAATGTGAGCAAAACCCTATCTTTTTGACATTACAAACAGACACTTTATTTATTTTTATAGAAGATTTAAAAATATTAAAACAGCGAGAGTTATATTTCTATATCGGCTTTATATACCCACGGTTAACTTTAATAAACATATCTTGAAACCAAGGTTATATTTAATAAAATTAATTAATTTAATAAAATAAAGTATTGGGGCAAAGTAATTACTACAAAACAATTTGAAACAATTAAATTACAAGCAGATTTATTATGATAATAGCGAGTGACTCGCATAAATCACGTATAAATTGTAAAACGGCTTTAGCGATTACAACAATAGCCCGTGCGACAATGAATATAGGTTAGATGGTGATTAACCCATATACCACAAACCCAGCTTCAAGTAATATTAGTGAAGTGCTTACTGCATGGTTCGATAACGTTGTGACTGAGCGGTTTTACTACGTAAAACGAATGAAAGCGAACTAACGAAATGCTTAGTCATCCCTTTGTAGTAACCCTGTTTTTACATAGCCCCGCTTCCACTGGCAATTAAACTGAGTAGTAAGCAATATCGGGTGTTGAGTTAGATAAATATCTGTAAGAATACAATTTATCCTTTTAAAATAGTACCTCAGTAAGTATTAGCAGAAGTTGAGTTGATTAATAATAACCTTGATTCTAAACTAGAGAGAGTCTAGGGTATTGTACTTAGACTGGTGATAAACTTATTTATATATTTCTAAATACGTACATATGTTAAATAAAAGACACTAAAAAAATGATCGTGCTCAACACAAATTATTATTTTGTCTTGGGTGATAATCGAACCCACGACCTTTAGCTCTAGTGTGTTTAAAGTCTAGTCCAACAGGCCAGTCATATTATAAATTGATATCTTAGGCATTATGATTATAATTAAGATGAGTATGTGTGCATAAGAAATCGTAAAAATCGTAAAAATGATTTAAAATCCCATTGGTACATAAGCTCTTAAATAACATATGTTTACTAAACGCCGAACATAATGACGCTTCAACTTTGATAAATTAAAAGCACAATCATTTATCTATGAAAAAATCAAGTATGAAAAGGTAAAACACGTAGGCCTGTAAGTAGGCAACTGCCGAAGTTCTGAAAGGTACTCGGTAAAGAAAATGATGTAAACTCACATAATGTTCATACTCGAGTGCACAGTACAATTGGATTACCACAAGCGAACATACTAACTTTGTGATAACTGCTACAACATGACACTTATTGTTATAATTAGAGAGGTGAAACTCCTTTGAGATATAATGGCTTACCAATTACTTACCTATAAATCTTCACATTTTGAACGTATGCTTTCGAAGTCCTTAAGTAGGGTTGTCGCATATTAATTTTATTGTCTACAAATGAATTTAAAGTGGGTACCAGATGTTTTGTGCGTGAGTGCTGAAAAATGTTGTACTGTTTTAATTTTTTTAATTTAATAAATAATTTTATTTTTTCTTTGGGATCAATGCTCTAAAATGGTATGTATTCTGGAAGGTATTCAATAAAAAGAATCATTGAAATCGATTTACCACCAATAAACGCGCGCAACATCCTCTAAAATATACATGTTTGATAAAAAATAATGCTATAACAAACTTGAACAAAATCATAACAATCTTGAATAAAAAACTTGTATCTTAAATTTGTTACGGTTATAGATTTGTTATAGGAAGGAATGTTTCAACTAACCTGAACGAACTACTATTGTAAACAAGTCTAAACTGAGCACAGTAAAAAATAACCGCTCTGTAGTATAAGGGAAATTATTTTATTTTGAAGAGTTGAAAACGTTGGTGTGCGCCTGAGTAATAACCCTGATATTCTAACAATATACAAGGTATAGTTATCCTTTACTTATATCATCGTTGAATGCATGTTCGAAGGCCTCTCAGCATACTACCAAAATCAACACCTAACACAAACATTACATTCTGATTGAGAGTATTTACAAAATACTAGTTATGTATAAACAACGCATAGAAATAAAAGAGAAGTTTCATTCATTCTCAATGTCTAATTAGTAATTTATCACATAAATAATTTTGAAATTCATTATAAAAAAGGCTGTTATTTAAAAATATTTGTCAATATTTAGCTCCTAGTCATATTATAAAAGAGTATATTATAGAATAGTAATAGTAGTATTATAGAGTAATAGTAGTAGTAGAATATATTATAACAAATATAAATTGCGCTTTAGACAGCCATAATTATGTTATTAATTCTGAAAGAGCAATTTATTTAATAAAATCATACCAGCCTTCGAAACATTTTCTCTCGTAGGCAATTACATCGAGCGAAAGATTCGCTGCCAAGTTATTTATCTATCCCCCTCTGGGGTGGGGATTATTTTCGAAGTTCAGGAAGTGTTGTGTCGTGCTATGTAATCGGAATGGTTAACTTGGTATAATCCATGTTGGCATTTTTCGGTCGATTGATTCCTGGTGTCGGCTGTAATTATCAATTTTATCGAAGTGTTAGACTTATCATTTACTTAAACTTCCTTATTTTGTACTATGAATATAAGCTAACAGTAGGTACGGCAGCTTATATTATTACTGGAAAGATTCTACATGTTTATATGTTGAATGATCACAATAACGTCAAATTGGTTTTATATGAGATTTATATTGAGAAAAAGTATTAGGAATAAAAATACTTTGAAAAAAATATGTGTCTCAATAGAAGGCATCCAATTTCTAATAGCAGCTAGACCAGGTCAAGCTACAAGACCGCGTTTAACTATAATATCTCCTTAATTCTCTGACAGTTTAGAGTTTATATATTTACCTGTAACATTATAAAAAAATTAACGACACAAACTAAAAAAAAAGCACATATGCATGTATTCTACCTTAATAAAAGAAAATGAGAAACACCAATACGTCCGAACAACGTTTGCCAATACTGAAAACGACCTAATAAAATATAACGACAAAACAGAAATGTACGTAATCAAACCGTAAATTATCAATTTCAAGCAATCTGGTATAATGCCGCATAAAATATGATTAAATAAGTAATAAAGTATTCACTAGAGCGACATTGCTTCTGCAATAGTTATGTAGGGAATAATACAACACATTTTGTTTAAGTGGCAGTTACAGTTCAAGGCGAATCAGTTGGTCGTAAGCAGTCGTGAGGAGTAATGTACTAAATATGCATAGAACCATAAATTAAATGGCGGCTGGATTATGCCCTCAATCTATATTGACGTTGTATTCGCGTGTAAACGACGAGAGAAAGGACTCAGTTTAACTCGAAATTTCGTACGTAACTACTAGTTACGTACGAACATCACGGCAATGGATAGAACGTTTCGGGAAAACATAAAAAGTTCTAGCAGCCTGAAGTTTTTTCATTTTTTATGGCGATCAAATATGTAGGTCACCCGATGGTAAGCGACTACCGCCACCCATGCAAATCTTTAGCTATAGAGACATAAGTGTGTTGCTGTATTTTTAATGCCCCTTATCCCCAGAATGCACAGGTTGTTATACTTCTTCCGTACAAACTGTTGTGAGCATAGCCGTCTGGCCAGCATAGTATAATATACCAAAACCTAATTTCTATGCTGTTGGTGATGATGATAATAAGCATAAAGATTATCACTTTATAAATATTGTAGTGATGACCTCGTGATCTAAAGTTAGGTTAAGTGCGGAAGATTATAAATTTGACTTTTATAATATATTCCAAATATGTCAGTAGCCTCAAATTTGAGACTTTCTATCTGTAAAATATTCATAAACCTCCTAGAAAGGGAGTTGTATTTATGTTAAAGAAAATTTTACTGTAATGATTTAGAAAAAAAACTAGCCAAGTTCTTGTCAGGAAACAACAACATTTAAGGAACTTTTTAACTTTAACAAAATTAGTACTTTAGCCACCGGGTCACTGAATTTAAAAATAGTTTTACACTTTCTCAATAATAGTTGAAGAACTTCCATTGATGGTCATCACACTATTATTAGAACAAATAAGAATAAAAATCATTTCAACCTATAAGGGTTTATTGTTAGGATTACGGAATCCTAAAAATAACAGTAGATTTAAGTGGATGCGCATTTGTAAGACCTTATCGTGTTGAAGGTCGCCTGATGGTAATACGTTCACCAGCAAAAATAAAATAATCCTTTAGTAATGCCGTGATCTACTAAACTTTACCCACTGCTATTATGAACTCAGATTATATAAACGGTCAGCGTAACCGTCCATTGTTTGTAAACATTAATATCTTTATCGAGACGCGAATCAATGGGTATTCTAGTATGAAAATAAGCTAACACCCTCAACCGTTGGTAAAAACAATGTGATATGTGAAGTAGGTATATTGCTCGTGAAATTTAGCTTAAGGAAATTGCTTCTCTTTCGAGGAACCCTTGAATTCGTTCGGAGGGGAAAATTTGATAGCTTATAGCTTTGATAGCGCAAGCAGAAGAGTGATGACGAAAATATTTTAAGGTAATGGAAAATTGCTTTCTCAGAATTCTATTACAGCGATACAGTAAGAAAGTATTGTTTGAAATTTTTATTAAAGACTTGACGTAAAAGTAATGCAATGTTGTGTTTACAGACATGTTTAATTTGCTTCTTATGTTTGCATAGTGATCATGTCATGGAATGTTAATTTATGTAGTACTATGGAACATGTTTCTGAAAGTTTGTTTTTGTGACTTACCGCAATGTACTGAAGAAGTATTTGTGTCTTATAACCTATACACTTAAAGTAAAATGCATACCAAACCCGATACAGATTTCTTCGAGACTACTAAAATTTATACAGGGGTTCTTGCTAACAAAAATTTGTCAAGTGTTCTTCCACTGTAATTGTAACTTAACCTTTAAATACGCCAAACAAAAGAGAACAATAGAGATATAAATAATTCACCTGCTGCTGGAGTTACGTAACTAATGTCAAAATAAAGGAGTGTTTCAATCCTGGTAATATAGATGTCAGCACATTAAATAAAAAATTTAAATTGTACAAAGTGAACATTTGTATCAAAAATACTATTTAATTTAAAATGCTGATAATCCTAAATGAAGCTAATGGGTATTTTGATTAATTACTTGTCGGAGCCCAACCTAAACACATGACGCGGTTAGACGAACCGTCTACAAATTCAGATTGATCACAACGCGACAGTTAACCTTAATTTAGTAAAAACCTTAATTTATAAGTGCACAAAAAGATTTTTACTAAAATTAATTAAATAAATTATATCAGGTTACTTAATAAAATGTTGGTTTCTTTTTTAACTTCGTTTTCTAGCACGTTGATTGATTTGACTAATTCTTGATTAAACCTTTATTACACCAGGGTCAATGAAAGCAAACAGTAACGGCAATGTGTAAAGTCCTAATACAAAATTAAGGTGTTCGCTATTTTAATAAAATCAAAATAAATATCACACAACATTATTTAATTATAACTAAACAACATCTGTACACACAAAAATGTATGAAATTTAACACGAGTTTGTCCGGCCGTTCTATCTGACTAATTCTATTACTTTTTTCTTACAAATTTGCACAGATACACAGATTTGTCATAAAGCATTGGATACCATCTAACTTTGATCTTTCTCAAGTTATACTTAAGAGTGATTTCCTCTTGAATATTTCTTACGTTTTCTTTACTTCCTCCCTTTAATTGAGGTATGCCGTTCGTTTTGGTCCAAGAACACTCGCTAAAACAAGCTCTTTCATTTGAACCTTTGCCCACTTAAATTGGTTGAGTTGGAGGAAAGCTAAGTGTGAACATTCGACTTAAACTTAATGCTGTGAGAAGCAAGGGCCATCCTCTTAAAAGTTATAAAATATTTTCTCATTAGGAAAACCTTTCAGTATTTTTAATGATATATCTTTCTTTTTTCTATAGGATATAGTCTTGTCTAATTATAGTAATGTGAAAGAAACTTAATGTACGGTTTCCATTAACTTTGATTATTACTTACAAGTAATGGACTATTTCGGTGAAACTCCAATCCATACCCGAAAGAAAAATTACCTCTATTGTATGTAATTACGTACCCAATAATGATAGTGTTCTTACTATTTAGTAACATTGAGTTTTAAACTACTGTTGAGGAAACATTGACATAATTCTTTAAATCCTTTTAAAAAGTTTGTTTTACTATTTCAGTCAATAATATTCGACTAGTAATTCACTATTTATTTAAAATATGTTATAACTATGGTATCTAAAATGAACTATTTCTAAATGAGCATTTGTATAGTTAGAATAAACAAAGTTTGTAAATATAAAAAATGCCGCATTAATGTCTATATAGGCTAAGTGTGTCGTAATGTTTCGTTACTTGATTTTATTAGTATTAGTTGCATCAAAATAATACTTAGAAAGTTTATTAGATATTCTGCCAACATTGGTGTAGACTCAGACGTCAGCTAGAGTACGTTCAGAATCAAATCAAAACTCAAGATGAATAAATTATCTCCGTAATGTTAATTTGAAATGATAAGATCGCTTGATTAATTATACAAAGCATATTTTAAAAGAGATTCTTTAAAATAATAGCATTATCAATATAGCCATTAAAGCTTCATACTCGAAGAAAATAATTTCAAAGACGGGTTCAAAGACGCCTCCAAAGTGGATTTGTGTTGAAAGGGTAGAAGCCTTTACAAACTGTTCAACTAGGGCGCCTCCTTACACTGTCGAGTAAATATTTGCTATGAGATGAGTTGACACAGTAGGCTCGTATACAGTCAACTATCACTAGCATTGGATGATGGACACCCACTTTCGAAGAAAACATTGCTTGTAATGATTATCGGAACCTTAAACCGCAATACCTATTGCTTGTATTTATTTGAATTCAAAATACAAGGTGTAAATATATTTTCTTGATGTCCTCTGTTTTTTTTTAAACAATTATTTTTTTCAAATACAGAATGGTTATTTAATTAGCCAGGTCATACAGCTTTTCTTAAAAAAAAATTGTTTGCAATATACAATGGATATATTCGAAGATCAATATCCAAAATTGTGAGACCCTTACTTGCAAAACAACTTTTGCACACAATATAAAAGTTCTAAAAGATTTACCATGTTAGTGGAATTCTGGACCAAGATTTATAGACAAATAGGTTAACAACGTAAAGAAATAGGGGAAAATTTATTGTATTTTGGACGTAAACATAAACATAGGAACCGTTTAATTTACGACAATCGTAAATGGAATTACTGCTGTCCACACTGTATACATATGTAGGTTATACATAGTGATAATAAGGAGACACAGTGTCTGACCCCAATAAAAGCATAATATAGTCGTGTACTTTATATCTATGAGCAGATTAGAAAACTAGAATCCTTTGCCTAGTAGTTTAGTATACGCATTTTAGTAGATAAAAGACGTCGCAATATCAACATACTATAAGCTATCTAGCGAAAACAGTTGGAATTGTGATGTTGAATGTCTTGTATCTCACTGTATTTAATAGCAATTTAAATAGTTTCCAGGAATATTTGTTTTTATTATACAAGGGGCAAATAAGCAGTTCAATCCTGATGGAAAGTGTTAACCTCTATTTGCGATACAGGAGTCACAAGCAAAGTACGCTCTTTTCCTAAATTTTGATGGTCGTGTCGGGCCGCAAACATCGCAGGCGATAATCTGTTCCACATATTGATTGCGTAAGCTGAAAGTTTATTAAAAAGCACAGAGTGTTTAAGTGCCAATTCTCCAAATGATAATGATATATATATATGTAATAATAATATGTTTCAATTACTAAACTGAGTTTTTGGTTGTGAGATGGGCTCGAAAATATCGTGATTTTTTAAATACTACTTAGAGATATGCTATTCAATTTAGTTTTTTTTTTTTATTTCACTTGCTTATAGAAAGATTTAAATTAATTTATTTTAAAATTTAAATCAGCCTTATCATAGCTTAGAATTCTTTGGGTTATAATAAAACCCATATAGTGACGAAACAACTAAAAGTTGCGAAAGCCACTAAAACGTTCACTGTATAATATATTGACCTGTCATGGTATTGAAAATGACTCATAGTTAATAAACACACATACACAGTTAATATACAATGACTGCACGGGTGGCGTAATGGTTTAACCGTTCACCACACCGCTTCCTGCTACGCTGTTGTGGGGTCGATCCCCACATTTGATAACACTTTTTGTGATTCCTAAATTGTTATCTGGGTGTTCTTTGTGTCTGTTTCATGTATGTCTTTCATAAATAAAGAAGAAAAGAAGAAGAAATTAGTATAGTATTGTAATATGTTTTTGAATCTTAAAAAAACACATATTATTATTATTAATGACAGTTCAAGTTGTACTGCTTAATGGAGTAAAACAAAACAGTTAAAATTATATGAATATTTATTAGTGTAATAATGATAAAAATTCGACCACCAATTCATATTCACAAAACGTAAAATTTGCTACGAAACCTTTACAATTTCTGTTTCTATAAAGCTACCCGTCTTTTATAACCTCGTTGAAAATATTGTAGAAGAACACAAAGAGCATAACAAGCCGGAGAAGAAAATAGGTAACGTTCCGCGACTAAGTTAAGTAACACAACTTGAGGGTGGTGCCGTGTTTTTAGACCGAGGTTAACTTGCAAGGAATGAGTGCTCCGGATGAACTCCTGCATTAAAGTGTAGCCGCGCTATCTTTCTCAGTTTTATTATTTCTCTCTTGTTTGTAGACGGTGCTTTTTTATCAAAAGACATTGTTGGGTACAGTATCTGTTACATGAATCAAGATAATAAATTTCTTTAGCAGTTACATTCACTTTATTAAAGTATGTGAAATACTGAAAGGAAATGTTGGTCATATACGTCTTATGTAAGAAGGTATGAAATACCTTCCACCACCAGCACATCTTAATAGTCACAAATTTTATTTATTTATTTAACTTAATGCACTAGTTGTACAAAGGCGGACTTAATGCCCAAGGCATTCTCTGCCAGTTGACCTTCGGGTGATGTAGAAAAATGAAGCTGTAGGTGCAAGAGAAAACGTAGATTTTAATAGTCCACTGCTGGACATAAGCCTCTCCTTAAAAAGGAGGTTTTGGCCTACTATACATCGCTGGCCAGGCGGGTTGGTATAGGGTTTGGGTCAAGTTTTCCTTCTCTTTGCAGTGCTGTTGTCCTGCGTAGTTTGCTCCCTTAGTCGGCTGTTACGACACTCACGGGATGAATAGGGGTGGTGACATTTCGTATTCTTAATCCGTCACCACACGGATAATACCACACCTATGTGTGTATGAGTGTTAAATAAATTTTCGAAAGGAAGGATTTCCAGGAAAGTTAGATCATCACATAGTCCATAGTAATATCCAAAACTAACTCTTGCAATTTATACCTTACGGTAACTTTAAGTTAATAGATATTGGTATATTTATAAGTCTAAGGTCCAGACTGATAAGATCTCAGGAAAGGTCTAATATAGAATAGGACAACATACCTTACCAATCTAAGGGTATAGATACAGAAATCCATTTTATTGTAGTAATAACTAACATTGCGTTTAAAATTTTGTGTAGATAGTTGATCCATCTTGGCAATTCAAGTGTCTTATAACTTTGTCATTCTTTTCGAATTAAAATGTCATTATCGTATTAAAAATTCCTCATGTTCCTAAGAAACTTCATGGGTTCCTGAAAAAATTGATGGATAGACATACTCGTACATTCAAACGGACAACGAAGCCATATTACAAGAGTTTTTTTTCTTCTTTGAGATAGACCCATATAGAAAGAGTCTGTATACAATGTACCAAATACTTTACTCTCTTCTGTTTCTTTACGTATATTTATCTAGCGCTTAGAAAGTTAGTCCGATTTTAGAAAAAGAAGTCGTTTTGAACCAAAACCTTAACATAAAATTCTTCCCATTTGTCTTACAGTCAGTCTTATTCTTCTACTAATGCCGACATGATCACGTACTGTAAACGAAACCGACAAGATATCAACACAACGACTTTTGTCTCACTTAGCGAGTCTTGTTTAATAAATTCAAAAATTCACGAATTCAAGTTTCACTTAAAATATTTCAAGCCGTAAAGAAAGCACGCTCAAAGAAAATAGTGTACTATTGTGTACTACTGATATATTTTAAGGTCTACATATTTTATAACTACTAAAAAATTTATATTATTAAGAGAGATGTCATGTCAAAGTTGTTTAAAATTCTGACGTTGGGTTTGAGATGTTATTTTGGCAAAGGAAACTCTTCATACATATATTATGTATGTTTCGGTGTCCCAAAATGTATTCACCCATTTTATAAATCAACACTCAGAACGTTGATTTTTAAATCTTTTATTTTCCTATTCGGTTTAAAATGCAGTCGTTTATACATTTTACGTTTTATTTTTTCCCAGGTTTGTTATTAATTTTTAGACAACATTGTTCGACAATTTCAAAGTTGATATTAATTTAATCATCGGTATTTTTTACCTATAGTTTCATTCATGTCAGACTCCTCTCTTACGAAATATTACATTTTCGGGTATTTTTCAACTCGAACTGTCAGCTTTAAAGTGGTAAAAAACACATGAATTAAAAATACCACTATCTAAACCAGTATTTTGTTAAAATCTTCTTTACTAGAATAAGGAGTATATAGAGTCGACTAAGTGAACAAATAAGACATGAAAACAGCACTGTAAAGATAAGGAGACCTTGAAACAAGCCCTACACCGACTTGGCAAGCGGTGTATAAAAGGCTTAAACCTCCGTTCTAAGGAGGAGCCTATGTTCAGCAGTGGACTATTAAGGTTGTTGATGATGATGATTGGTGATGACACGGTATGGAGCAAGCTTATAGCAGCCAACCAGGCATATTTGCTATTAAATATGGGTAAATTGTGAGTATTTAAAAAGGAAAGATAGATAATAAAGAAAGAAATGGAACAATGCTAATGCAGATGGGTTGGAAAGTGTAAACAATAGCTCTATCATATCAGGGTTGCCTACTCGAAACTCAAACTGACTGATTCTTAGAAATCCGAGTTCAAGTAAAAGATAAATTAATCAAAAACTATTTATGAAGACTCCTGATGGTAAATATCTTCTTACTTGTCAGTCGACTTAATAATCGAAAAGAGGTTGTTATAAATTAGTAAATAAAATCATAAACTTCTTAGTAATGTAATAAAGTATTTATTAATATTATTCTGCTCAAATTCGATAAACTCTTTGAACTACTTTGAATTTTTTTTCTGGTTAATATTATTTGTATTTCTATTCGTATTACAATTTATTTTTATTACCTGAAAGTAAATTTTGATTTAGGAATTGATACGTAAGTTATAATGATTTTTTTTTCAAACGACGTCTCTGAAGAGAACGTTAATAATAGTGATTTGGATAAGATGAATAGCGCTTAGCGAAAATTCGTTTCAATCTGTTTCTTATCAGAAATGATTGTACTTTTATTAAGGCAATAAAAAAGTTTTCTTTTAAGTGCTTCACATTTTAATCTATACGCATTATATTTCATTTTCTTTATGTTTATGTTTATAAAAACTTTCACTAAAAATCGAAAGTTGTAATTTTCGTTTCTATAGTTTAAAAAATGTGTACTTTGAAAACTTTTAACTCTTAACAGGTTTGAATTCACATGTTATGAAAAAAAAGATGCTCCTCAGGGCTAAAAATAGTTTTCCATTCTTATTTACATCGGACAATATCGAACAATTATGAACACTTAGCATCCCAATACTTTGACCTCGGTACGACGATAAAACTTCTATTTTGCACATTCGTTTTCTGCAACTGTTGTGTGGTATCTAAAAATAAACGCAATTTGGGCAACGGCTGGGCTCCATATTTTAGATGATGCCGTTTGGGGATGAATCTAAATCTTTGTATCTTTGGCTCACCGCCCGACCCAGCCGTGTTAGGTCATAGGTGCAATGACCTTTAGTTGAAATAAAAATGATATACTTGCTTCAGAAGTACTTCGATGTTATGGAGTCCTTGGTATATATTACAGCTGATTTCCTCTGAATATTACATCCAGAGGTATTCAGAGTAATGTTAAATAAGGCGAAGATTGAAATATGGGGGATTGAAATTTTCCTTATGCTTACACTGCGTTAACGCTGGTTTTCTATGAGGCCGTGATATCACTCCTGTTAAGCCGGCGCATATGTGTTTAAGCATAGCTGTATCACGGTAAATCTAATTAGCGAAGTAAAACTACTTTCTATTCCAGAGAACGTAATGCTGGGTACCACATTTTGCAATGCAGGTAACATTAAATAAATGTCAAAAACAGTTAGCTAATATACTATACTATGCTAAATATGCTAGGCCATGTAATATTGTGCCTCAATAGAAAAACATAACATATATCATAAAAACAGATATGGTGACCAAAAGTATAAAATAACCTTCTTTAAGAATATAAATGTTTTTTTCACCAAAGAAACGTGTTATCACTTAGCAATAAATTATGACATTAGTTTTTCTTTCAACTTCAAACGTTAATAATACATTACGTAAGAGGTGTATGAGGCCAGAAATAACTGGAGATATTAGGGAGGAAATACAATACCATATTGTTTCCTTCATGCTTCGGTACCTCAGTCTATTGTGAGGTCGTAGTTACTAATAATTCCTCCTATTATTTTTTGTATAAGCGATACTGATAGTGAACAGGTGGTTTCTTTCAAAGGAAAAAGAGGGAGTAGCATATTTCGGTTATTATGAGTGCAAACTTTTATGATATAGTGCTGTTTCATATTTATATATTATATTTTATTTATTTATTTATTTGTGACTTCGTACATAAATATATTTATATATATACCTCAGCCTATGCTTGTCCACTGCTGGACATAGGCCTCTCCCAATGATTTCCAGCGGGGACGGTTGATTGCGGCCTGCATCCAACGGTTTCCGGCAACCTTTACCAGGTCGTCCGTCCATCGGGTAAGCGGTCGTCCCACACTGCGCTTTCCAGTACGTGGTCTCCATATATTTATACTTAATAATAATAATATTTTCGGACATCTGACACACAACGCTATCTAGCTTGTAACTAAGCAGACCTTGTATCATTATTAAAAATCTTTCATGCCTAAGGCATTCTCTGCCAATCGACGTATTGGGCTATGCAGATAAATCATTCTTTCTCTGCATAGCCCAATCCGTCGACTGGCAGTAGGTGCACTTATGGGGAGGCAATAAATGAAAGAATTTTTATTAAGTACCAACTATTTTGTCCTTCGAATTGTTATCTTATCTATAAGTGGATAACGAAAGCATAGCCCATGTAAATGTGAATGTATGTAAATTAGTCAGATTTTGGATCCAATATATAAAATTATTAATAGTCTGACTGATTGTCCTTAAATAGAGTTTTAACATAATGCCCTATTAGCGGAATGATAAAATTTTGTACTTACGCGCTTGGTATATATTGGTGCTAATTCTGTTGATCGAAAACTCTCTAAACTAAACTAAAAATCACTTTAAATTTGTTTAGTCCTGTCAAATAACGCTTCGTATTCCAAAAACGTAGTACTTGACAGGACTAAAATATTTTTTGGTTTAGTTTAGATAGTTTTCGAACAATACAATTAGCACCAAATCAAATGATGCCTGAAAGTTTTCAATCACAACTGATAAATTTCTTCTGACCAAAACAAATGTATGTTGAGTATATCATTATTGAGTTTGGTGGAACTGGATGAAGATATAATAACTAATTAATCTGTTAAAACTTTTGGAAATACACCGCATCTAAAAAAAAATTGAAGAAATGTTAAATTGGTACAGTCTATATCTTAAAATCTTATACTTAATAGCCATTGATAAATATTTGAAAACACGAAAATTTAAATGTATTGTCATGTTTTCAATTATTTTGTATTTATTGAAATAAAATTTTGAAATCAATGATTTTGCAATAGCTAAATATTACGTTACGACTGGTAAATCGACTTGTCCAAATATAAGATATCCTCGTTTCTTCTTTCTTTTTAAAAAGACAACTCCCTTATTAGGAATATATTCTATGTAGCGGGGGACTTTACAAACATACATGAAACGGGCACAAAGAACACCCAGACTCAGAACAACAATTTGTGGATCATCAAAGTGTCGTCCCATGTGGAGTTTGAACCCACAACACTTGGTGTAATAGGAAGCGGCGTGGCGACCGCTACGCTATCCGTGCAGTCAACTACTTACTTACAGAAACAAGTATCATTTATGATATCGTAACTCACTTTTTATAGAAATTAAAATAAATAAACTTAGACTTAGAAAAGGGCTCACTACTTACCATTTTTTTTTTATGTGGAAGTCTGTATTTAAGAAACTCCAACTCGCCACTTGTTTATGCATATCATTTAGAGATCTACTTGCTCGAAGAATAAATGATTTTTCTTCGTACTTGGTATTTGTTCAAGGTACTGCTAAGTGTGGATTACGCCTAGTGCGTAAATTATGCGGTACTGTGATATTAATTCGAGAAGAATCGAGCAATCTATAAAAGTATAAAATAATAACATAAAATATAGATGTAGAAAATATTATTACAGTCTACAAAAGTTATAGAATCTTGTGATGTTGTAAAACACTGACAATATTTGGACAAGCCCTTGTCGACAAGATCGTTACTGACAAGTGAAGTAAACCGTAAAATTGCTCCGACCCGACCCAACTGTCGCCCGAAAGATTTAACAATATGACAATTATGGAAGTGTATCGAAAAATTATAACAACAATATTGATCTCTTGACAGTTTTACTTTTTTTTTTTACTTAATTGGAGCTTCCAGAAATAAACAAAAGTAAGGCGTATTAAAGGTAATTCTTTAAAAAGTATTTTATTCCATTTCGATACTTTGAGTCATTTGATAAAATATGTACACCTTTACAACTATATCAACTCATATTTGTAATAGTCTCCAAACTCAAACTCAAACTTTCTTTATTTCATAAAATTTTCAAAATTGTTTGAAATCGTCTTCCATGTAGACTCTAAAGTCATAGATCAACACACACAAAAGCAACAATCTCTGTTTTGTCAAATAGTAACCAAATAAATTTAACAAAATCAAACCCATACAAAATCTATGATATGCCTGTGCCGATCTACAACCGCCCGTTTCCAAGGGGTTGAGCCTTATGAGAAGAAAGGGCAAACAAACTCATGGCCACTCTTTTGCAATTCACAAGTAGATACAATGGCACTATTAAATATATCACAACATTGTTTTGATGTGTGCTAGTATGTCCGTTATTAAGGACTTAAAGGTGAAAAAACAACGAAGAGAAAACAAGATTAAGAAGAACAAACGAATACAAGAGAAAATGAAGTGAAACATAAAAAATAGAAAAAATAATAAAAAACATACTAGCCACACCACATTTTTACTTAAGAAAGAAATAGCCTGCGCTAATTAATCCCAAGCATTCTTGTCCTCCATGTAATCCACAATCGAGTAGTAGGCCCTCTGGCACAAGCCACGTTTTATTGCGGATTTAAATTTGTTAATACTCAACTCCTGAATATTATTTGGGATTTTATTATAAAATCGGACACATTGACCTCGAAAAGACTTGTTTATCTTTTGGAGCCTAGAGGCGGGTACAACAAATTTATTTTTATTTCTGGTATTTATGGCATGTACATCACTTTTTTTCAAAAAGCTATCTTTATTTTTGTGAACATATATTACATTTTCATAAATATATTGACTTGCCACTGTCATTATATTTATTTCTTTAAATTTCTGCCTCAATGAACAACGATTGCCTAAATTATAAAGTGCTCGAATAGCTCTCTTTTGCAGCACAAAAATAGTTTGAATGTCGGCAGCATTCCCCCACAGCAGAATACCGTACGACATTATGCTATGAAAGTAACTGAAGTAAACAAGTCGTGCTGTATCAACATCAGTCAACTCTCGGATTTTCCTTACTGCGTATGCTGCTGAGCTGAGTCTACTCGACAATTTATCAATATGTGGGCCCCACTGTAGCTTAGCATCTAGTGTTATACCTAAAAATGTCGTAGTGTCCACAAGGTCCAGCCCGACATCCTTAATTATCACAGTAGTTTTCACTGGCTTGACGTTTGGCATAGTGAAACGTATACACTTAGTTTTTTGTTCATTTAATAGTAAATTGTTGACATCAAACCAATGAACCACTTTCGAAATGGCGCTGTTTACAAATGTGAAATCAGAAAGTGTCCGTTTTAGTCTAAATAATAGTGATGTATCATCTGCAAACAACACAATCTCGAGATTGTCCTTGACAAAGTGAGGTAAGTCGTTAATATATACTAAAAACAAAAAAGGGCCGAGAATAGAACCCTGTGGAACGCCCATTTCTATCACAGAGCCTGGAGACCGCTCACCATTAATATCAACTTTTTGAATCCTATTACATAGATATGAGGCAAGTAGTTCCAGGGCTTTATTTTTGATACCATAGTGCTGTAATTTCCTGATCAGCGTTTCATGAACAACACAATCAAAAGCCTTAAAAAAGATACCTAGAGAATCGTGGGCATCCTCCCAGGCATCAAATATATGTTTTACTAGCTCAACACTAGCATCAGTTGTGGAGCGACCCCTTGTAAAACCAAATTGTCTATTGTGCAATAAATTATTATTATTAAAAAAACTGTGCAATTGATCATACATAACTTTTTCAAAAATTTTACTAAATACTGGTAGTACTGAGATAGGTCTAAAGTTAGTTGGGTCAGATGTACTACCAGATTTGAATAAGGGAATAATTTTACTAGACTTCATAAGATCAGGAAATACACCACTATCAACACATTGATTAAATGTAAATGACAATTGATTAGCCACAAGAGATATAATTGTCTTAGTAATTAAAACAGAATTTCCCCATAGGTCGGTTGTTTTTTTAACATTAATAGTGTTAAAGGCTTTAATAATTTCAAAGGGGGACACATATTGGAACTTAAATTCACTATCAATTCTTCTAACATTCTCTTTTAAAATTGATTCTGCAAGGTATGGTGAGGAGTTCAAAGATTTAGTAGTTGATACAGGAATGTTAGTAAAAAAATTCTCAAATGCAGCAGCAACCTCAGCATTTGATGTGATAAATTTATTGTTTATGTTTAAATTAAATTCATTATCACGGTTTGGATCTTTGCCAGTTTCACTATTAATAATTTTCCAAGTGGTTTTAATCTTATCATTACTACTTTTAATCTTTGAACTAATAAAACGAGACTTAGCCAGTTTACAAAGTTTCCTAAACAGCTTCGAATATTCTTTAACATAATTATGAAACTGTTCACTTTTATTATAATTCCTCTCATCGTATAGCTCGTATAATCTTTCCCTACTTTTGAGTAAGCCAGGGGTAGCCCATTCACTAAATGTGGCGTTACCTTTAACCACTAGCGTTTTTGGTGTAAAAATGGTGTTAAATGTTGAAGAGAAAGTTTCAAAAAAACTATTATAATAAGTATTAGGGTTATTCTCTACACAGAGTACTGAATTATTAAAAGCAGCTTTAAGTTTATCCTTAAAGTTTTCACAACGCTTTGCGGTTTTAGGTATCACCACAATTCTTTTTTCTGACACTTTTTCATACCTATCACAGAAAGATACTAATTGACCACAGTGGTCAGAATGTAATTGATTGATTATTTTCTTGTCCTTAATAACAATATCTGTAAATATATTGTCCAAACATGTGGCAGTGGTGGCAGTGATTCGTGTAGGCTCTAAGAACAAGTTCTTCAGATTGTATGATTGAAAAAGTGCCTTGAACTTGGTTACTATACTTGAATTTTCCAATAGGTTAATATTGAAGTCACCACAGATGATGACCTTCTTTTTTGATCTTGTTACTTTAACTAATACTTCATCCATAACACGTTCAAAACAATCATACATAGCTGAAGGAGGTCTGTATACACATACTACTATGAAACCTTTTAGTTCTAAACAGGCTATTTCTGTAGTTCGCTCAACTGATAAACTAACAATGTCATGGCGCTCTTTAAATTTAAGTTTCTTATTAATGAGTATCATAGTGCCACCATGTATTGCCGTACTTCTGCTGAACGAGCTGCCTACCTGGTGGTGGTCAAAATTGAACATAAACTGATCCCCTTTTAGCCAGGCTATTTCTGTAGTTCGCTCAACTGATAAACTAACAATGTCATGGCGCTCTTTAAATTTAAGTTTCTTATTAATGAGTATCATAGTGCCACCATGTATTGCCGTACTTCTGCTGAACGAGCTGCCTACCTGGTGGTGGTCAAAATTGAACATAAACTGATCCCCTTTTAGCCAGTGTTCAGTAATACAAAAAATATCAATTGCATTGCAGTTCATGAACAGTTCCACCTCCAAGTCTTTGCCCATCATTCCTCTAATGTTTTGATGCACCAAATTTATATTATTTATCATATTATTTTTAATAAATTTACTGTGATTGAACTTTCTATTAGTGATCAAATTAATATTGCAAGAGGTAGTCTCTATTGTCTTATCAGTAAATTTAAATTATTTGAAATGTCAATCTCATTATTATGTAAATTATTAGGTATGTCATTTAAATTTTTATTAATGTCTAAAGAAATATCTGCCAACGGATTGGCAAAGTCGCTATGGGTAATGTCAATTTGCTCAATAGAAGCAATAGTTTTAGCCAAGTTCTTGGCTGTAATGGAAAAATAATATGATAGCGAAATTGCTATCTGTCTCTTATAATAATTAGAAAGGTAATATCTACCTTTCGTCAATGAAATATTATTACTAACAAGCTTGTTAGTGTCGATTAGATGTAATTTATTACAATAGGGTCCATTTATTTGGCAAGTTAGGTTGTGCATCATTATATTTAAATTATATCTAACATTTCTTTCCTTCTGCGACAACCCTTTGCTAAGAGGAAGTGTAAACAATACAATTTTATTTACAGAATTTTCTCCGTCTTATAGTATCTGTATTTAAAGACATAATTCATATTCATGTCCGTGTGGTGACGGATTAAGAATACGGAGTGTCACCACCCGTATTCATCCGGTAGGTGCCGTAAGAGCTGACTAAGGGAGCAAACTATTATATGTAGGACAACAGCACTACAAATAGAAGGAAATCTTGAAACAGCCCGTCTGGCCAACGTGGTATAGTAGGCCAAAACCTCCTTTCTAAGGAGAGGCCTATGTCCAGCAGTGATCTTTTAAAGGCTGTTGTTGTGATGTGATGAATATATATAAACTTCTAGAAGGAAACATCTACAAACCTTCACTTTCAAGTAAACGTTTGACTCTCAGCTCCAAATCTTGAAAAAATTGTGAGCTACGTTTGAAATATGATTCATAACAATTGTTTAATCAGGTTATCGAGATCTACACAAGTTTAGTAAAGGCCAGAACGTGTCTTATAAATATTAATAATGAGGTCAAACTATACGTTAGGCCTACACCCTTGGGAAACTACTGCGATGGCGGCGATTACTTACGTCACACATTATATTGTTAAACCACCGCAGTGCTACATAAGAGGAATGTTTTGGGTGTTGTAAGTCTAAGTAGAAAAACAGGTATAAATGAGTCTCGTTTTGTTTTCCTCAAAGCTATGTAATTCTGAACAAATGTATCAACAGTAAAACTACACAAAAATATTATTATATTACTATTATTACCATTAGGTACATGAACTGGTAATCGATACCATAGCCATTTTCGGGGTGCCCACAACCTCTGGGAAAATAGAGAATATATTTAATATTTTTACTCCAAAAGTGGGAGTTCAGAAGCAAAGTTTAGTAAAAATCAACTTTTTCTAGTCAATTTAATAGTAACTATTGGTCCATACCAATTTTTACTATTACCATACACCTCCATAAGTGGAACAAGTTTAAGGAGTGTAAACTATCGTAATTAAGTAAATGCTTCGGCACATTTGGGACGGCTCGACCTTAGTTATACTACGGTCCGGTAACCGGTGTTGCGGAGGTCCTAATTTAAACTTTCACCCACTTTAAACAGGTGCTTTTTTTGACTTTGTAAATTGTAGCAAAATTAATAAATAATTGAAAACACAATGGCTTGACACACATACACTAGCACTACGATTTTGAAAGAAATTACTCTATTTTGTGAATAGCGACATTTAAACGACCAATATCTCAGTTCTCTCTCGACACTAAAGGGGACCCTCCGATTTTGTTAAATGATTCCTGCCACTCGATCCACAAATCAGCAGTTAATGTTAGGAAGTTGTATAGCAGAAATTTATATTAAGAGATGCAGGATCAGTATTTAAAATGTAGTTTACCTAGTCTTCGCTAGATGGCCTTAATAAGGGTTGTAAGGCAACAAAAACAATCATAATTGTTGTTGTTGCATGTAATTGCTGTTACAAAATATTGTACGTATACCATATTTACTCATATAAAGTTGGCTTGATATTGCAACGACAGATTAAAGTGATTAATCATAACATTACTTTCAGAAACATTTTCCAGAATTGCTTATTGCTAATTAATCCAACTCCATTAAAATCGCGGTCAACTTAATTATTGCCAACAATAATAAATAATTAAAACTGATGCCGACACGTTAGGACTCCGGCCTCGTTATCATAAAGCCTTTATATACTGTGCGAAGGGAAATAACTGTAATTTAACACCCCAAAGGGATTGTAAATCGTAAGTAATTTATATTAATAGCAGTGAATTTACGTTAGTTTTGGTTCGAGGTTTCGTTTGGGGACCGATCGCAGTGTTAACTAGACAACACTAGATCATAACAAATTGTTCTGTTTTCACTATTATTAAGGTTTTGTACCAAAGATTTTTTGTTGACGTGATAGATAGCTTTCGATGTTAGTTTTTGTGAGTAGTGTAATAAATTGTGAAATAAAACCAGTTTTATTGGTAGTACCAAGGTTTACCAGTTTAGTGTTTGTTGGATATCTGATAACGATACTTTTGTGTTTCATGCATTTTTAAATTTGAAAGTTTGGTGATGACTTTCTTGAATGCTATACTAATGCGTAAATACTCGTAGTGTGAAATTATTTGGACATTAAAACTCTTACATGAAATGTTCAAAAACTAAGACACATTTTGGTAGTCTGATTTTTTATCCAACTTGATTAATAAATACCTCATTGCACTCATAAATATTACCTTATTATTTAGTAGGTGACCTTAACCATAAACTCCGAGTTGTTGATTTTTCCAGAACTTCAGGAATATACAATTGTCTTTTATTCCCTAATTCAATATTAATCCAGTCTCACCATAAGAGATTCACAATATTTTTAGTATTGAATCATTTTGTTTTTTTTTTTAATCTACCACATTCACACAACGCCTTCTAATCCCAAACTAAGCAGAGCTTGTACTATGGGTACTAGACAACTGATATAAATACATATATACTTTTTTGTAAATACTTACTTATTATACATAGAAACACCCAGACTAAATCAAACATTAAATGTTTATGCACACAAATGTTTGACTTGAGCGGGAATCGAACCCGCAACCTTTGGAATAGCAGTCCGTTACACAAACCACTACGCCATCCGGTCGTTATTTGGAACAGTAAGTCTGTTAATTTTTGAAGAGATATAAAATGTGATCTACTAGACCGTTATTAACATGTACGATGTTATTTTGAGCAACAAACAGGTCACGTTTCTGACCTTTACATAGATATAACCTGAAACTTGAACGATGTAACATATTCTGCATTATTAATGGTATCACTTAAACCTTTACCTTATACAAGAAAATTACATCGTTCTCCTACAAATTCATTAAAAATTAAAGGGTTCTTTAATAATAGTTCAGTGCATCAAAATACATAAAAATATTGCCTTAAGATCGTTAATGCTAATCTTTTTAATTAACGAGGTTGTTTGAAAGCTTACACTACATTATAATCTCGGTAAACCTTGAAATGTTGTGTTAATGTTTAAAGAGCTTTAAAGTATAGCCAGAGGTAAAAAAGATGTAAGGAGTAATTTGAACTTCAGTACTCAGGGTTCTAAAAACTAAAAGGTATTCTCGTTATCATATGGAAGAGAGGTTTAATATAATTTTGTTGGGTAGGGATTTAATTAGATTTATTAATTTTATTGAATTAAATATCTACAGATATAACCACTAATAATCAGCTGAACACTTGGTAATAAATTAAAATAATTCTAAGAGTTGAATGATAGATGTAAAATTTTGACAATACATAAACTTATGGTAAAAATGGTAAAAAATACTGAATTATAATTTCATTTTTCTGTAAAATTATGCATCATTTGGTAGTACAGGGCAGACTAACGTCCATAATAATTTTGGGAAACAATATTTAACTAAAATATAACATTTTTCTTTTGTATTAATTTACCAAAATCACACAACAAGCTGAGAAAATCGACGAATTATACAACACCGGGTAATCTACGCACGGGACCCAAAAAAGACGCGTCTTTTTTGAATAATCACAGTCATTTTGTAGACGGCTCGTCGCCACCCTCCGGGCGTAATCTTTGGGTTATTGCGTTAGTATTAACGATTTAAATAAACATAAGAATATTTCAGCATAATGAGACACTTGCTGCGGCACACGAAATTAGTTTTCGTTGATGTGTATCTTGATGTGAGGGTTAAGGTGTAGCATAATTGAAAAATAGCGACGTTAGCAATAGAATATAATTTGGGACAACTGCTGTATCTCGCTACTGTATATTACACATACATATGAGTGTCCACTCATACTGATATCCCTATTCAGCAGGACCACTTCACTTCACACTCATCAGGAGTACCTTCACTTTTGCCACCCGCTTTGGTAAGGAGGGAAATGGATTTACAATATGTTTTACAACGCCTACAATTTACTTCTGATTAATTTAGTTGCAGGTTTTAATGGAGTGTAACTTTCAATGTATCATAAATTGGTGTGTTCGTGGTAATTATTCATGTAGTAACTGTTGATCCTGGTGTAAAGGAGTTACAGTAGTGGTCGTCTGGGAGGGATACAGTTATTCATTGAAAATTCAAATTTACTTGTATTGAAGCGTATAGTTACGTGACTAAGTTGAAATTGAATTACTTGCTGACATAGGGTCACCAGGTAATTTAATTTAATTAATAATTATAATAAAGGTAATTCAACAATGACTATTGCAACCTGCTCGAAAGGTCAGATAATCCCAAGATATGTAGTACCTATTACGTGATACCGTTAATTTCAGTATGGATACATAATTATATAATTATCCTGGAAAGGTAAAGTTTAAAAATATCTGAACGTTATAACCTTTTGTGTTAACATCTACATGATTATTCATGTTCAGGCACCAGAATGGGAGGGGCCACACATAAGGCGGCAAACGTCTCTTAAGTTGCATACTTGGATCCCTTCCAAAAGACAAAAAATCATCAGAGCTCGAGTCACGCCTCCAATTCTACAAGAAACTCATGGTGGATACGCAGTCCAGTAGAATTGAATTGGGAAATGCTAGAAGACAGACCGACAAAGAGATAACAAAATCTTTCCTACAACAAGATGAAAACGAGAAACGCGCGAAATGAACCTAGAAATGCAGAATGAATGGTTAACTTAAGGAGAATTTTGTATTTATACGATTGGTCAGCTGCCCTGTTAACATTTTACCTCAACGCCTTTCAATTGACTTTCCTCGATCAAGGCAACCTAGTAAGGTGGGCAAAAGCTACAGGAAAGGCTTGTACAATGTGCAAGAAATAGTTACAGCCACGCACTTACTGATAGGTTGTAAGGCGCTATTAGACCGGGGTCATTATTCACGTCGCCATATATATAAGTTTATCACTAGCGAGAGCAAAAAAAACAACAAACATAAAAACTAACATCGCGTTTGTAAAGAAAGGCTCCACAAAAAAGACTTCACAAAAGCCGTAATCAATTATAAATACCGCCAGTGACTGGACATTATTCGTGGACACGTATGAAAATCATTACAGAATATCGGAGGATATCTGTGCCTCGGCCTCCAGACTAGACATATTTCTTTATGCAATTTAAATTAATCGTACAGTACCAGTAGAACTCACGGTGAAACCAACATCCCTAATGACCACGCTTTAAAAGGAAACAAGTACTTGGACTTAACCAACGAAATAACTAAAAATGGTTTTGTCGTTGCGTTGTATGGGTTATGTAGGTGCTAAGTGTATACCAGCTAAATCCGATATTCGTGCAAGTAAAGAGCTTCAGTAAGCTCTTTTCTTGCACGAATATCCATCGGCATTGCAGACAGTGGAGGTGAGCGCTGAAGCGTCGCAAGGAGTACTCCCTAAATCTATGTCGGGTCGAAATTCCCAAGGCGCTGTCGAAGTCGCATGTGTTGCCACCATCTATCACGCGATGGACCCGGCACCCGCACGGTGAATTCATGGAATGCGAAGAAATAGGTCACTTAGTGTACAACCCATCGGGCCGTTCCCACACCGGGGCTTGCGGTGAGGCGGTGTTTCGGATCAAATCGACTATAACTACACTGTCTTTTTTTTATTGGGACTAATCCCACCCACACGCCCACCACTGTAACTCCTGTACACCAGGATCCACAGCAGTGACCCACGAACACACCGAGTTATGACACTCGGGAAGTCCCAGGAAGAAATTAAACTGTCTTGGAACCCGCAACGAAATTAATCAGAAGAAAATTGGAGGAGTTGGAAATACAGTAAATCCACTTCCCTCCTTAGCAAAGCGGGAGACAAAATGAAGTAAAATGGGCATACACCCTTTTAAACAGGGAAGCACCACGGCCACAAATTTTACGGGTCCTACGTGAGCTATGTTTGATTTCTATAATATGTATGGCAGAATCGCCTAAACGCACGGAAATTCACCCTAGTTGACACAAGATCCCCATAGTATACCGCCCCAGATGTCACCTGCAAGCTATTCAGCATTATATTACGTTCATTATACCAAAGACTACATTCCCAGAGGATATGATGAGCAGACTGTTCATAGTGTGAGTTAGGTGTTGAGCATTGACACAACGGTGACTCGACTAATTTAAATGAATAAAGCTTGCTCTTAAAGTTACCATGACCCGTAAGAAATTGAGCGACACATTGATCCACCTCAAGCCATATCCTCGACAACCGTTCGCGAACAGACGGAAAGAATTGGTAAAGATGGCGCCCCTTGGATGATTCATCCCAGCGTTGTTGCCATTCGTCTATGAGGTCATTATAGACATCGGGCTGCTGTGCTCGAAATTGGAAGGATCCAGGTACTAACTTTTATTAAGTCGGGGATCAAGGTATACCTTAATTTAGAACATATCCCATTGTCCAAAAGCCAAAGCTATCTTATTATTACATTTTATGGAATATTTTTTGTTTACAGTTCGAAATATTTATACCATGACCCTTTATCGTTTCAGTTTTAGCCTGTATCCCATTCATACACTAATGGTTCGAGTAAATAAGATATGCGTACACATATAAGGGTATCTTTCCCAACTTCAAAGAGCATATCTGCCCTCATGGAATACACACAAGTAATTCTGGAACAAATATTACTCTTAGGGCAACTAAAATATCATAATTATAACACGCTATCTCTCCTTCATTTGGTTGACAGACCCGTCATGTAAACGTACGATTACTCTGTTCATATATTTCACGAATAAGGGCGTATCTGCAAAATGTTTCACTTGAAATATTATTTTTTATCTAACACATATTACATTTTACATTTTTGTTGTACAAATAATAGTTGAATTTCTACTAGAAAGGCTATCTTAGACATAAATTAACTTCACTGTATAACAAATAAAATGATGTTATTTTTAGTGCCTTATATAAACGAAATTCGATTATGATTAAAATATAATTTATGTATTTTTTTATTTTATAAATGTAAGGATTGGAAGAAAATTCACTTAAGATTATATAAATTTAAAACTGATAAATTGTAATATTAAGATTAAAAATAAGAAAATTGTGGGACCTAATAAGAATGAATGAAAAATATCAGTAGCGTCCTTATTCTTAATGTAGGAAGTTACGTATACTACGTCATATCTGACGGCAGTCCGTAACATGATACTGTCATGTCACTTTGATCTTGGGTTACGTTTTGTGTCTTTGTTGCTATCTCGTGGACTTAGATAATAATATATTTGTCAGAAATGTTCGCAAAACGGTAGAACATTAATAAGTACAGTTTCCTTTTACAAAATGGTTTTATATTCGATTTTTGAGGGTCCAGGTTGTAAACTTTATTGTTAATTGTATTCTGACAATAACTCAATTCTAAAATATTATTGATACCTTTCGAGTCTCAGTTCTTTTCATCTAACTAGCTATTTTTTTAGAAAAGTATTCAAAGAGTATGGTATATTGAATGCCAGGTAAATTCTGATTACCTTTTAACTTCTATATAAACGTTTTCCCCGTGGTACCGGACTAAGAATGCGGAGTGTCACTTCCCCTATTCATTCCGTAGGTGTCGTAAGAGGCAACTACGGGAGCAAACTACGCAGGACAACAGCACAGCGAACGGAAGGAAAATTGACACAAACCCTTTACCACTCCGTCTGGCCAGCGTAATATAGTAGGCCAAAACCTCCTTTCTAAGGAGAGGCCTATGTCCAGCAATGAACTATTAAAGGCTACTGATGTGATATGATAAATGTTGAAACTGCTTTTGTTCCTAGATGCTGGTTTTATGTGTGAATACAAAAATTATAGATATTAATTAAAATATTAATATCTATATTATTATTATTATTATTTTTCTTTCTAAGGAGAGGCCTATGTCCAGCCGTGGACTATTAAAGGCGGTTGATGTGATGTGATGTGAATTAAAATATTTAGGCAATGTTTTTATATTTCAGTTCCTTCGTCTATTTTAGTTTCATTACTCTCGGTTTTTATTTTTGACACCTCGTACGTGGCCCTTTTATCCCAAGCAAAGTAGAGCTTATAATATTACATACAATTATTTGAACTAATGAAAATCGAACCTATGATCTTTGTGGTTCAGCAGTCCGGGTCAGTAACCACTTAGCCAATGAGTTGGAATGTTTAATTAAAACCTAATTTCATATATAAAGCGGAAACTGAACACAAAGATGTAATTATGAGCGTGTTTTCGGTATTTATGACACTGTTATTGTGTTTTTAATTATTGTGGCACTGTTTTTGATTGTATTATTAAACCTAGATGACGTCCCTAGTTTAATAATAAGACCAGATCTTTATATATTTGTCGTGATTTCTTATCAATGTTTTTATTATTATAAAATATCTGTTGACAAAGAGATACAGAAAGACACAGATAGATGGAGATACAGATAGAGAAAGAGAAAAGGATCTTCCTCTCCCTCCAAGCCTTTTTATTTTTCTGTAGCTAGGTTGGGGTCAGCTTTCAGTCTACCACGATACGGCTGAACTACACACTATACTTTTTGACTTGGAGCGAGCCTCTGATGGCTAGGATTTGCCATCAGAGCTCCAAGACCCTTTTACTAGGCTATATCTATATCTAAAAAATTATATATATATATATATATATATAACTTTTTATCCACTAAAAAGTTGTCTAAGTTTTGGAAAAAGTAATAGTCGGTAGGTGCAAGGTCTGGTGAGTATGGCGGATGAGAGAGAGCTTCCAACCCCAGCTCTTTCAGTTTGGAGACTGTCTGTTGCGCAGTATGGGGTCGCGCGTTAACGTGAAGGAGCAGTGGGGACGACCGATTGACCAAAGCTGGTTGCAGATGTGCAAGCTTCTCCATCATTCTCTCCAGTTCTTCACAGTACACATCTGCATTAATGCTTGCGGGGTAAAAAATTCAATTCCCGAGAGGCAGTACAAAATGCCTCTGAAGAGTTTGTTGCCTCCCGTCCAGCTGATTCTTACAAGAAGGGCATCAATAAACTGCCAATGCGTTGGCAAAGATGCGTCGATTACATGGGTGATTACTTCGAATAACAGAAATAGAAAAGTTTGAAAAAATAAGTACTTTCACTTATTGCATACAAAACGGCAATTTCATAGGTAAAGACCTATTACTTTATATAAATAAATTCTCCGCCTTCGTATACAGGCAATATCGCTAATATTAAGCAATTCATCTGACGAAAATATTCATATATTATTCTATAAACCATTATAAATACGTATATAAATATACGTATGTAAGTTTACAGGTTAAAGTATATAAAAAAGAGAATTTAAATCATGTTTATGTGTTAGGGGCAATAAGATTAATGTGTCCATAATAAATAAGGAAGTTGTAAGTGCAATTGTAGCCATCCACAGTAAATTAAGGCACACACCTCCATGGCTGAGACGACTATTTAGTTTTAATTTTAGGCCCTTTAATTTTACCAATATTTCAGATTATCTTCTGAAGATACTACTTGTTTCTCCATTCCTTAGAACTATTTCTATGTTACAAATATCCTAAATCGTATTCATAACTTAAAAATAAGCTAAAATAACCAATACATTTCACGATTTGTGACGCGCCGAGGAGACATGCAAATTAGATATTCCTCGAAATTTCCTCGCAAATAAATTTTCCCTTTTCATATATAACTTTGCTCATATCAATAGTTGAATATTCGCAGCGAGTACAATACCATTTGATATTCTGTATGTTACTTGTCCTGATTCCGGGTAAGGATTGGCTCGTCACGTTCTTGCAGAGCACGTTTTGACACGTTTCCTGTTTAATGTATTTTTTTTCTTGCCAATTTATTGTACATTGTGAGACTGTATTGTCCTTGTTACCTTTGAAGTAGGAGATATTTTGTGACGGTGTCTGCATCCGTCATGTTAGGAAGTGAAAATGACAGCTCTTCAAGCACCCTCACTGTGACGTATATCCTCGTAGGATTGAGGCTTGACTGTAATAATGTTGAAGGGCTCAGGTGAGAACAATTTTTTTTGATGTCAGTGTGAAATTTCTTCAAGTAAAGTTAAGAATAAGTATTGTTGATTTATTTACCTACTTTCTGAAATTATATCTTATAGTCTATAACATATTTATTTTTCGGATTATCGATCTTATATTTGTAGAATTTTTTATAGGTTTTTGTATTCATGAGCAAGTCATACCGTGGGAAGAAATATTTAAAAAAAAATGACTTAGAAGAATGTCTTTATCTATACGTCCGTCTGTTGAGATTTAAATATTTTTACTTTAAATTCATTAATTATTAATGACTGAAAGTTTTTGTTGTGAACATTTACGTCTAGATTGCATACTATAGCAGTTATTTCGAATGTGATCCTATGATTTCGAAACGTCGTCGATGTTGACCTAGATATGGGCGATAAAAAAACTAGGCTGCACGAGAATGAACTTATAAAATGCACTATGGCTAATGGACTTTGACTTTTATGTCTCTAACAGATTGCTTTCGAATAAAATGGAATCACGTTTTGAAAACAAGCTCAATTGGGTTGACAACTATAAGCTAGAATCAAATAATATTTTAGTTAACTATTTTAAAATGGTATTATTTATTATTAACTTTTAAGTTGTTTACAAACGATTTCAGTACCCGTTGTTTGGGAAGCATCTCTATCATTAAAAAAAAACACGGTTAAAACAACTATGATAAATATTGAAACGGTTTATTCTTTGAGACATTACTTTTGATCAATTAAGGTCAATCAAATATTATTGACATTATGTTCATTATAGTAAGAATATGTTTAAAAAAGGAGAGGCAAACAGTGAACTATTAAATGCTGTTGATGTGATGTGATGTTCAAAAATATTCATAAAATAATATTCACACACATGTTTAAACTCACGTGTGATAGACACGTAAAACATAGTGATGGTGATACTAAAATACCATCATATTATGCGTGATATACTATGAAAAGATTTAAATTTAAATGTGCTACCACTGTGCGCGGTCTAGAGTTTCAAATTCTGCGTTCCGCGTTCACAATTGCGCAAACGGTAATCTTTATTACTGATAGCAATTTATCGCTCTTTTAATTAAAACCAAATGTCACTTGTGTTATTCGATTTCAATAGCATTTCATCTTTGGAAGATGAAATACTATCGAGATCGAATGTCGAAAGTACATGTGATAGACACATAAAACAAAGTGATGGTGGTGGTAAAACAAACGTCTAAAAATCTTTTCAGTGAGTCCTGGAAACCCTGCTTATAATTGTACTAAAACACTTTCATATTATGCGTGATATACTATGACAAGATTTAAATTTAACTTTGCCTTTCTTGTTGAAGACTGTGTAAATTGTCGTATCCTTCATTTTATAAAAATCAAGAGTAAAAAAGGCCTAAGGGCTTTAAAGAAGACCCCAAACTTTGTCCTGAACATAAAACAAGGCTGTGTTTGCCTATCGGCAAAGTTATAATGAGTTACAATGTTTTATATTTGCGTGAGACTTCGTGACTTCTCCCTGTCGAAATATTACTTTGGATAAATAGAAATGACTACTGCAAGTTAAATTGCTGCAGTTCTACATTCGTTATTAAAATGTTTTACAGTTTCGTAATTAAGATTTTTTGTTTGAATAAACTATATTTTGTTGTTAAAGTTAGGTCATTTACTATTTTATAAAGTGAAGTTCGACTACACGCTAAGTCAGCAATAGTTAGAATCGGAACAGTGTGGATATCGATTGTGACAAACATTAATGAATAATAAACATTTAAGAGATTACAATAACCATAACTAGATTACTGTTTTAATTTATCATTCATCATCACCGTTTAACTGTGATCGAGTTAGGAATACCGTTGCCATTTCTGATTAGTGTGATTTAGACATTTCTTATTTAGTTTTCTTGAATAACCAAAAAAAGAAACATTAATCCGCCTAAAGTATATTTAATGGAACGAGGATAGAATTAAACCGTCTTTTAAGGCACTACCGCGGAAGTCCCACTGTGCACGGTCTCACGCTCAGAGTTTCGAGTTCTGCGTTTCGCGTTCACAATTGCACAAATGGTAATTTTTATCACTGGTATCAATATATCTTTAAATTGAAATCAAATGTCACATGTGTTCTTCGATCTCGAGAGCAGTTCATCTTCGGAAGATGAAATACTATCGAGATCGAATGTGGAACGTAACAATCAGAGTTAGTAATTCCATAAGAAAACAACATGTACTTAACATGTCACATTATGTAACGGTAAGCCATTTTTCGATACCGTGGGACCCAAATTCTTAAATACAGGAATAATACCACAGTCTCACAGACAACTGATGTTAAACAATTCTTTCATTGCTGTGAGTTAGGTTATTGAAGGCTGGAACCCCGTTCCTCAACGTTCGTTAGCGCAAGCGGAGCACAAAGCTGCCGATGACCATCGCGTTAGTCAGAGGGCCAAGTGTGAGTTTATTTCACTTCCACTCGGTGATCGCGTTCGACGCTGTGATTGGTCCTTACGGAAAACTTAACCAATTGCAACGCCGAACGCGCTCGCTGTCAATAGTAAGTTGATGTGAAATAAACTCATACTCGGCCCTTAGGTGACCCACCTGCTCGTTTGCCTCCTACAGTGAAAATGGAATTTAAAAAATGGTCGATCTGCTTATCATCTTCTGAACAAAGGTACCCACTTTTGAAATACTTTCAAAGTTGTTATCAAACTTTGAATTAGTGAGTTAGAAATCAGATAAAGTCAAAATTAGGTTCACAAAACAGTTACACTTAAGTAAAATATATAGCCGGCCGTAAATTTACGTAGTTTGAAGATCGTAAAGTTTTTACATCACTCACAACTTACCGTGTTATAATGTAAATGAGTTTTGTAACTCTTTCATTCTTAAATCTTGAACTTTTCACGACTAAAGTCCCAGATTAAGGTGTTTCGTTCACTATGCAAAATATTTGTCACGTACTCTTTGCACGTTTTCATCAGAATTGTTTCATACCTTAACATTAGTGTGCATAACTAAGGTAATACTCGTAGATGCATTATAACATGCAATTACAATGCCTTTTGGCAAAATGTATTAAAAAAAATAAAGCTATTTATTGACATCCGAACTATATCTTTTTGTATGGTCAGCCTTGAACCGACCAAAATCACACGGTATTTCGTCAAGTGAGTTTATTACAGGGGATAACATCGGAACCCTGCACATCATCAATAATTAGCAAAAATTCAATAATTTTGAATATATTGTTTTTTCTTTTTTTTTTTGTGCTCAGTCCATGATGTAAAAGTATAATATGTGTGTATGATACTCGATGATAATGTAGCTTTCCATTGGTAAAGAAATTTTTAAAATCGGTTCAGTGGTTTAGGCATAAAAGCGTCACAAACAAACTCACTTTCACATTTATTATATAAGTATGCATTACGATTACACTTAAAAAGTTTTCAGTGTTCGCCCAATTATAACGTTTCTTTATCCTGCTCACTTCCTTTGCTGAAACGTGACAAGTTTAATCTTAATACACTGCGATTGAGAGGTACTGATAAATTATGTGTGGCCGCACTCATATATACTGGTTAAACAAGGCATGATGTTGCAGTTACGAACTAAAAATTTACCAACTTATTTGGAGTTACTCAAATGCCTGGTCACTGAAGCAAGTTTAAAAAATATTAGTTTAAGTAAATATTGAAATTTAGAACAAGATTATTCGAATCCTTTATTGTCCTCGACAAACGAATATAGTAGCATGTATAAGTATTTATATTGCCCGGGTCATACAATTTATCATTACCGAGTGGAGGTTACCGGAGCCATAATCCCTCCCGCTGGACTCGAGCGGGAGTGATTATGGGACTTCAAGGGCAGCAACGCACTTGTGACTTTTGAGTTGTAGGTGTCCATGGGCGGCGGTAGTTGCTTACCATCAGGTGACCCGTCTGCTCGTTTGACCCCATTATACCATAAAAAAAATTACATGATGTATTCGAATATTTCATGAAACTTAAAACTAACCATAACGTTCAAAGGTCAACTTTTGATCTACATTATTAATATTGCCACTCCGTATTTTTTCTTTTCACTTTAAATATTGAAAAATATCTGCCATCATGATGCGTCATGAAAACAAACCCGAAATCTCAAAATGTATGCCATCATTAGGTTATCAAAACTTAAGTAGAAGTAACAATTTTTAAAGTGAAAACTTCTTTAGGTGCGTTGGGCATTTTTGAACAACAAACAAAAGAACGCACTTTTTTGCATGCACACTGTTACCGTTAAAACATTTTCTTTACGAAACAGTCAAAAACGTTATAATCTAAATATATAAATGTTAAGTGGGTTTGTGTACGCTTCAATAACTCTAAAAGTTGTGCACAGATTGAGCTCAAATTTTGACACGATATACAAACCGATCCCAAGATTATTTTTATCTATTTTTTGCGTCAATTTTGTTCTCCATTTCTCATCAATGTAACCACATTGTGCCACAGCGAAGCGTGCCACGGTAAAGACAGTAATACAAAAAATTATGTCTAAAAGGGGCATTAATTACTTTAGCGCAGGACGTGCTATCAAGCGGTAGTGGGTTCGAATCACACCTCAGGTACCTACTACAGACATAAGCATATTCCTGAAAAAGGCAAAGGATTTATAAACATACTAGTAATATGAATTTCGTAGCTAGTATTATTTCTAAAAATATATTTACTGTATACCGTTAGCTAGCAATAACTCTTGTCTAACAGTTTGTTGAAGACCAATAATGTAATGATTTCGTGCCAAGTAATATCCATCTATTTGTCACTTCACTCTGGTGCCGAAATCGATACAATTATAGGACAATCAATCACTATCCGGAGGCCCAACACTTTTCGTTACCGATATTTTGTCAAGAGAAATACTCGTATAAAGACTTTGCAATTCATCTTTGTCACACTCAATAGTGTGACGAAGATAGTGATGTCCATATATTAACAGATTAGACCTGTGGTATTTAGCCTAATGTAGAACGAAGGAGAGATTTATTTTGATATTTGATAGATAAAATGCATGTCACTCGGGTATTTTCTTCAAACTGTTCTTTTTCAAACTAAAAATGTAGAACGGAAGAATAGTAAAAAATAAAATACACCTATTTTGAAAAAGTTCAGGTTTCATGTGTAAAACTGTCAATCAGTGTATAGTCCTACCAACTTATCTGTGAAATGGCGAAAATTGGAACTACGGCCGTCATGTTGAAATGTCATTCGATTGTCAGTGTCTACTACATTCGGGTTCTCTGGTTGTTTTGTCGTGATATTGCTGAATTTATAAAGTTAAATATGCCGAATGCTATTAAAAGTGATGCTCGAAACATTATTCTAAAGGTTAAAACCTTTTTTGAAGAAGAAGCTCGGGCGGGGTCTCCGATTATTCCATTTAATCAAATATACAAACGAATTTCGGCAGCGACAGGTTAGTGTTGTCAACTTTCTTGTTATAAATTACCCGGTACTTAACTAATTATTTAAGTCCACGAAATATTCGCTTCTATTCTTGCTGCGGGTTAGCGTAACGGTAACGTACATCTATTAGGTAACCCGCTAAGTGAGTGAGCCAACTAACCTGCCAGATTTCAAATTTCTACTAACATTTATTTTGTTATCTTATATTTCAGGTTTGAGTCAAGGACTAATTTCAAAAATAGTTAAGGAAGAGCATGCAGCAGAAGAAACTGGTACAAAAATTTGGACACCAGGCAAGGAGAGAAAACGTAAAAGTGGATTTGTGCAAGTTGATGATTTTAACATGGGAGTTATACGGAGGAAAGTACATGAATTTTATTCTGCCAAAAAAGAGGTCCCTACTGTTAAAAAGCTTCTAGAGGTCTTAAAGACAAATAAATTACACAGGACAGCGAGAGAGTCTGCGAAAGCTGCTTCACAAGTTGGGATTTCGTTTTAAAAAATCTCAATCCAATGGAAAGGTTCTTATGGAGCGTAATGAAATATCAGCTTGGAGAGCTAAGTACTTGCATGCAGTGGATAAAAATAATAAATCTCCCCAGCCCCGGCCCATAATTTATTTAGATGAGACCTATATTCACTCTTCGCATACATCGGGTAAATGTTGGCAAGGAGACAGTGAAGACGGAGTATTGGAGCCTGTATCGAAAGGGCAAGGGTATCATGCGGGAGGAGATACTGGATTTGTTACAAATGCACTACTTGTGTTTAAATCAAACACAAAAAGTGGTGATTATCATGACGAGATGAATAGTACCAACTTTAAAAGGTGGGTTATTGAAAAACTTGTGCCTAATTTACGAGAGCCATCCATAATAGTGATGGATAATGCTCCTTATCAAAGTATTTGTGTGAATAAAGTCCCAAATACGAATTCTTTAAAAAAAGATATGCAATTATGGTTGACCCAAAATAAAATTGACTACGGAGAGAATTTGACTAAACCTCAGCTTTTAGAAATAATTAAGAGAAACAAGCCTGAACCTGTATATGAGATTGAAAAAATTTTAGAAGACAATAGACATGAATGCTTATATTTACCACCTTATCACTGTGATCTCAATCCCATTGAACTCATATGGAGCACAATGAAAAGAAAAGTTGCTGATGTAAATATTGAGCACAAAAATGCTGAAATTCCCTGCCTAGTTAGAGAAGCTTTTGACGCTATAACAGTTCATGAGTGGGCACAGCATAGTAAACATGTTCGCAGGTTAGAAGGAGAATACTTAAAACATGATTTGTATTTAGATAAACCTTTTATTATAGAAGTTGTAAGTGACACTGAAACCGAAAGCGAAAGTGATAATGATGATAGTGGTACGGAAATAAGCGGAGTATGGCCTCTCAACCAGGATGAAGTTGTGTATGCAGGTTCATTTAATTACTGTAAACCTGGTTTTCAATAAATTATTATAAAGCAATTTGTTTTTTTTAATTACACTACACTACCACTAGGTACCACTGCTAATTATAATAAGTCAAATCTGGTGTTAGGGGTTAGTTACGGTCATAACTAAATGCTAGACATACATGCATACATAACATGCTAGGGTAGGTACCTACTTAACTTCGCATTAAATGAAAGTTGTATCTCTCCCGTGGAACATTTTATCTGCTGAATTTCCACTTCATTGGATTACTTTTTAGATAAAGCCATTGTTTATTGCTGAGAGACTAAACTGTTAGTGTACCTACGCAACTGTAAATTATCAAATTCTTTTTATTTATTTTATTATTTTTATAGAGGTATCATTATTTTTAATTTGTTTTGTTTTTAATTCTTATTAAACGATTATGTCTAATGTGAAAATTCTTTCTTGAAAACTTACTCAATTTTGGACACCTTATATTAATTAGCAACACTGAATCGACGGTGCCGTCCTCTTTCAGTTCACAGATAAGTTGGTAGGACTGTAAATTATATTTTGAGTCACTAAGAAGTTCACATTGATAAATATACTTAAAAATCTTTTTTAGGTTTATTCTCAAAAAAGATAAGGAATGTAGTATTTTTTTATATTCTCAAATATCTTGCAAAATTTTTGAATAAAATCAAATATGTAATTTTTTTTTTTACTTTTTTATTCCAATAGTTTTTTTCTTTCATCCCAGGTGACACTTCATCTAGCAAAGACAAGATTCTTGGAATTTCTTCGTCCTCAATCTGTTTGTATTATTCAAATAAAAGGACATGTTCTTAATACCACTTCGCATCATCTCAAGAGGCTGCATTACAATTCTAAATTCGTCCTAAGCCATACTGCCAATGAATACTTAATATGTGAAGCCACAGACAAGTTGGCTTCGCAAAGAAATATTTTACTGCGAACAACTTTTCTTTTTTGTCTGCGCATGTACGCATTTGGTTTTGTTACTATCTTACTTCCAAACCTGAATTAAGATTAACTTTTACTTGTGATTTGTGTCTACATGACCAAATATCTAGTTTTCTTAATAATAATTTAAGCATATATCTAACTGTGAAGTGGGGATACTTCCTATTTGTTATTTTTCAAGATAGTCACTTATTTAACATTTTCAATCTAAATCCCCTATTTGCATGTTTTAGTAAAATCTTTTAGTTCTATTACAACTATAACTACATCACTTTTAAATATTGGTATACATGTAACTTTCAACTAAACTGACGTGTAATATTTTTATTGCATTTTACAATACCAGAATTACCCAAACAAAATGTGTTAGAAACAACATTTTTTTTAAATATGTTATAATTAGTATAACTTATTATTAGACTATATAAAGTATGTAAGTATTTAGAAAATTTAAGTATTTATCAGCAGTCTGGTTGCCATAGTACACGCTCTGCCTACTTTGGGATCAGACGGCCTTGCGTGAGATTGTGTAGTTATTATTATTCTCAATAATTTATTGCATAAATACAAAAATTAAAATCACTATCGTTTAAGTATTTAAAAAAGTTTCTTTTCAATTGCTGTGAAATCTTGACTGTTGAAAAATCTTTAATTTTATGATAAAGCCTCAGTTTCTTTAGTCAGATATCTCGTAGCCTTTATAACATTCGGAAAAAAAACTGTTCAACAAAATTCAGTATGTTACAAAGCGTAAATACAAAATGTACCGTAATCTATGAGACTAAATCTAAGTACCGAAATAAGCAAATTGTATTATCACACAGCTACGCAGGTTATCTGATTTCAGGTCGAAACATTTCAAAGATCGGCTTACAAATAGGTAAATTCTGTTTCATGGATATGAAGCCACTAAAGTGCCCACTATGTTTTTTCCATCAAGTAATCACATATATACATCGTATTACATTTGCTGGGAAGCGTTTTCCTGTATATATCGAATAAAACGGTTTTTATTGTCGATACAAGACTCATTTTTATGGTCTGTTTATATGGGACCGAGTGAAGAATGGATAGGTTTATAGAAGGTTGTTGACAATTTCTTATTTATTGCCTGTATAATGTCATTTATGGATATTTTTATTGAGATATTTACCCTTTTGTACATAATTATATAGCTGAAGGTTGTTTATACGCTTTGCAAAAATATTACTATTTGACGTCTGTTTGAATGTTTAAAAATTATGTTCGAGATTTATAAATTGGTTTTAATTTACTGACATTCATGAGAACTTAATATATTATTTATTTGAGATTTATTTATCACAGTAACTATTTAAGACTAGCAATGGCGCTCGTCTTCGAGTGGGGAGAACTGTAAAGATTTTTTAAGTAGGTACTCGCGTTCTTTCATTAATGATCCAGAGTGTTTAAATAAAATGTATCTCGAAAATTGTTTATTTATTTTTTTAATTTTATTTTAAATTTTAATGAGCCTCTGATAAAGATATAACAGAGATGTTTCTTAGAGAAGACCATCTTGTGCGTGTTGTTCTGAATGTAGTATGATTCATTTAATTATTTAAATGTTTTTGAAACTTCCACATCAATTTATAGATTTATTTACACTAAAATTTTGCAATTTAATTGCATTTTCATCGTTGTCGCATAAATATATTTGATTCTAAGTAAAGAACATTTTTAACCTACTTTTTTGCTTTGATTACGACGTGTGAACATAATTCAATTTGTTATTTTTCCATTTTCTTTGATATTTTTTTATATATTTACCAACATGGGCTATGCCATTAAATAAGGAAGGGCTCGAAGTGAAGAGAATCTTGTTTCGTCAGCATTAACATTAAGACAAATTGGAAAAAAGATTGTAGGCCCAAGAAATGATAGGATTTGGCTGTCTCTTTGAGTAATCACAAGCTTCCTTTTATTTCCTTTGCCTGTATTATTTTTATTACTTCATTAGGATTAGTTAAATTGTGAATTTTCTTAAAAGTAATGGTAGATGCTCAAATGTAGACGTCTAGAACTTAAATTAGTATAATTTCCATTTTGTTTTTGTCAAATAACAATATTGCCAAGACGAGCTTTTGAGTGTCTACTGGCTTTGCTTATCGTCATACTGGAAATTCTGGACCCAAACTGTGAACCACTAAGTTAATAATCAGTAAAAAATATAATTTACTTTTAGTTCATCACTAGTCGTTGAAGATATGCTTAAAATTTCTAAATGATACTTTCGACCTTTACAGAGCCGCATAATATAAATAAATGCATAAAACAATCTTAGCCTACACCACATACGTTACAACTTTATTAACAACTCAAACAGAACAAACGGAACGTAAGAAGCCTTATATAGGTGACAGCGACAAAGAACAGACATAGGTAACATAAACAGAGTCGTTTCTGTGGTACATAAAGAGCTGGCACACAATACAATTCTGCCTCGGACGCCTTTGTACAATGCCCGTCGTCCTTTTCAGGTCACTTCCAGTTGTAACATGTTCAACAAATAATTATGCGCGTGTATTGTATGAAAAAATGTTTGTTTAACACAGGTGAGGGAGTTAGTTCCTTTACTGAAGTGTGAAATATCATAACTCAAATATTATTTCTTTTTATTAGTAACAAAATGCAGTATTTTAATTTTGAAATTTATTTTTCTTGTAATATTAGTATTTTAGATTATTTTAACAAGAGTTGGGTATGACTTAAGAATTGGGAAAGGGATGCCGCGACGGTTTGGATTTGTTAAAAGAATGAGTGAAAGTTGCGAACTTGTGCAACCAGGCTCCGAAAGATATACTGACCAGATGTGGACATTGTAGTGACGAAGCGCCTACTTAAAAGCACACAACGCCATCTAGTTTCAAAGAAAACAAAGCTTGTACTATCTAATCTACCTACTATTCTAAAACTAGATTAACTGATAGAATACTTATATACTTTTATTTTTTGTAAATACATACTTATCATACACAGAAAACACCCAAACTCCTTAACAAATATTTGCAGATCATATAAACATTTGGTCCCACCCGTGAATCGAACCCGAGAACTCAGCACAGCAGTCGCTTACACATGTATGTATGTAGTATAGAGATCAAAATTACGGCTACGTAAAATTAATGAGGGCAATCATATATTTTGTTCTGCAATGCTGCAATAGTCTAGATAAGGAGATTTCATGTTATACTAGCCAGGAAATGAAACAGGACATTCAAATCAATCGAAATTTACACAGGTGGTACTATAAAGTATCTAAAAGGCCGTTATGTAACAAAGTATACGAGTACTAAACTAAAATAAAACAAGATTTAGAAGTAACTACACGTGTTATGTGTGTATCATCATTATGATCTAAGACATAATTTTTGGGTTCATTTTTATGGTTAATGAAGTTGTACAGTAAAAGCAAAACATTATGAGACTTGATATAAAGATATAAAAATGATACAACCATAATGTCATGATTTTTTTTCTTATAGCGCCATAAGTCGTGATGGAGTTTGGGCATGTACTGTAACAAATTTTTTTATACCAAATATTAATTTAGGGATTATCATCTACTAAGACGCAATAGTGACTGGTACATAGGTAATAATAATAATAATAACATAACACATGTCACACACGGCAGTCTGATCCCAAACTAGGTAGAGCCTGTAACCAGACTGCTGATAAACATACGACTACTTAAATATGTCTATATATAATCTAAATACATACATATTGTTGATAAATTACACTCAGGCACAGAACAAATGATCGTATTCATCACATAGGTGGGGATCGAACCCACGACCTCCGGCTTAGCAGTTTTGGGTCACTAACCAATAGACCAACAGGGCGTATATTCATTATGACATTGAAGCTCGAATATGATTTGTGATACAGTACAAAATCATAATAAAATCGTATTTTTCATGTAAATTGTAACATATTAATAAATACTATAAAGGTTTTCGTACTGGGAAAATGTTAAAAAAGTACTACATAAACGGAGCAGCTTACTCTTTACCAATATAATATCGTTGTTGCTTTGGAACTGTGTCGTTTAATGAATCATAATAACTGAAAACATCTGATGATTTTAAAATGTATTCCATTAGAAACTTATTGTTGTTTAGAAGAGTCCATTTAATCCATGTAAAAATTGTTAATTAAAGTGTAACTGAATCCTGTTCTTCGTTCAAGCAGTTCTTTCGGACTGCACGGATGTTGACAGTGGTTTAAGCGGTCGCCACGCCACTTCCTACTACACTGAGTGTTCGATCCCCAAATGGGACACCACTTTGTGTGATCCATAAATTGAGCAGTTGTGTTACCTGATGGCAAGTGACTACTGTCACCCACGGACACCTTTTTTTTTTTGAGATTGACGTTTGTAATCATTTGTCCTTGCATTTTTGATACCCGACTCCTAAAAGGCATCCGAAGCCTCAGACTGATGTGCTTTTAAATGATTTTTAAGAACCTCTAACACACAATCTAATTTACCAGTGTATGGCAAAGGGATGTTAATTTTAAAAGCCATCAAGGAATTACAAGATAATACTACTAACATTAGTAGTTACCCTAAAATGTATTACGCAAATATTGTATAACAAGACATTTGCTAAATCACGTCTTTGAATAAGTTGGCGAGTCCGTGTGGCTTATGAAGTCGTACATGTTCCACAGAAACGGGTTCCTCCACTGTAATATAATTACTTCAGAGAGATTCCATTATGAGTGTGAGTGCTTGTGTACTTATATTAACAGAGAAGTTAGACAGTTTGGTGTCTTGTATTATATACAGTCTGATTACTTGTTGTGTTTAGAAATTACTCGGTATTATGTTAGTTCATGAAGTCTGTATTTAACTCCGTCTAACCCTTAATACTACTAAATAATACAATGAAATAAATAAAATAATAAATTATAGTTTCAACAGTTAATTGAAAATACTATTAAATTAAAAAATAATTTAAAGTATTTTCTTCAAAACTATTCGACTAAAAAGCTGAAAATTTAAAGTATTAGAAAGTAGTAAAAATATACTAATAAAACCAATCTCTGTAACGAATAAAAAGCCTTGGTCTACATACATGTACAATAAATAAAAAAATAACTCGTCTTTTCAAAATATTTTTTGTATAAAATCCTATTTTTTTTTTTTACAGATGTAACCAACTACAGACTCGGTCGTCATCCGAAGATAAATCCAGTTTGGAGAACGATGCCGATTAAAAAGTTCAATGTAAAACAAAGAACGATGAGGGTGCTGGAGAGTTTCTAGTGAGAAATTGTGAATAATAGAAAGAATGAAGATGTCGGTAAAAGCCAGCGTTGGTTAAACAAAAAGGGGAAAAATGGCCTTCAAAGGATTCTGTGGCGAGGTGATCGGCTTTTTCCTGGCTGTGGCTTTTTGCATCATATGTCCCGAATATGGTGAGTGTTGAATTAAGTTTTGTTAAATTTGTGATAACATTTAACAGCGATCGCTCGTTAACATGACGAGACACCAACGTATTTCGTAGAGTCAAAGTCTGTCCCGCCGTTTTATTTAGACCAAAATCCTTTAAAAATATTTTCTGCTTTCTTGGCAATTATTTATGCAATGATTTTTTTTAACAAATACCCTCAAAGAAAATCTCGCTGTGTTAAAACATATATAAAAATGCTTGACTACGAAGAAACTAATACTTTTTAAGCAATCCTCTAATAATAATAATTCAACACCCTTTATCTCTTCACTCTGAACCGTCCCATCGTATCATACTGGCATCCATCATTAAACTCTTACATTCACTGACTTCCATTCACATACACTTATCAAAAACTATTCTTCTGCTATCTCTTCTGCTTCAGTTTTGCATCTCATATACCATTTTTATTTATTTTCATTCGCTTTCTTTTTCTCTTCTCATAGTCTGGTATAAAATTTGATTGTATCTTCTTTATTTTATTCTAACCGAGGAGATCATTTATTAGAATTTAATTATAAGACCTTTATTTATTTCAAACTTTATGCACTTTTGTACATCGGCGGACTTAATGACCAAGGCATTCTCTTCCAGTCAACCTTTGGGTGGTATAGAAATCATTTATGGCAAATGCACAGAGGTTACATATTATGATTACCTTTACCTGTTGTGAAGAGAAATTTATATAACACAACATGAAACAAACAAAAAATTGTAGACCCTTTATTATTATTATGGTGGTCTATGTAAGAATTGCGAGAAAAAAAATGCATTTAAAAATATTTCTATTTCTTTATGACTTTCACTTGGATAATGTAGACAACAAATAGAAATAAAGAATAGATTCTCAAGATTGTTATATAAATAGCACCGATTGTTACTGCGGTAGTGTTGAAAAAACAGTATTATTGCAATGCTGATAATGTAGTTTATTCCTTGTACAGTAAAAAAGTGCTTCTCATAAAGACGTTGCCATTATAATGTTGCAGTATAGCGTAAAAGGAGTAACTTTTTATGTAAACTAAAGATCAAAACTCAGATGGGAGATGTAAGCGCCCACATCATCTTTACTTCCTGTGGTAACCCGCACATGTCATACCGTTGTCATCCGAACAAAAGCAATGTCATGTTCTTACCAAACGTTTACTTTATATCTTACTTTTATCCTTTCCTGGTAAGCAGACCGTCAAATTCCTTTCCCACTACTAAATATTTCATTTTTATTATCAGGAAAGCCGAATAGTAACGGTAACTTTAGACATACTATATAGTATTCAATATTTATTCATCTTTACATCTTCCATTCTATTACAATTTTTTATGGACAGGGATACATAAAATATTATTTAGCTGTAAAGTTTTGTATAGTTAGTTTTACGGTTTTTGAAAAACCTTTATTGTTCTTAACCGGTAATTGTTTTATTACTAACCGTGATCATCACTGTTTCAATTTTACTTGCCGCTTTAATCACATCTTCGATATTTATTAGTTTTCAGCTGCGACTCACTTATTACATGTTCAGTCAGTTTTTTATTTATTATTTATTTAATTATTATAAAAAACTAATTAGAAAGTAATATTTTCTTGTTGTTCCAACAGTGTGGTGACGGATTAAGAATACAAATTGTCACCACCCCAATTCATCCCGTGGGTGACGTAAGAGCCGACTAAGGGAGCAAACTAAGCAGGACAACAGCACTGCAAAGAGAAAGAAAACTTGAAACAAACCCTATACCAACCTGTCTGGCCAGCGTGGTATAGTAGGCTAAAACCTCCTTTCTAAGGAGAGGAGTATGTCCAGCAGTGGACTAGTATAGGCTGTTGATGATGATGATTGATGATTTTCTTGTTCGTAAAATAATGCATATTATGTGTATAAATTCAAGGATTTTGATTGCTTTGATAGTATTTTTTAAGCTCAATCTTACCAAAGGGTATTCCTTAATACTTCTCTAGAACGTAAAACATTGATTACTAAAATAACATGAGAGTTTTTAAATAAATTTTAGTCAAATCGTATATCAAACCGACCAATCTATGCCTTTTTATTCTTAAATGTAATCTTCTAAAGCGTTAGATCTAAGTGTTACACCACCGCACATTAAAGGGTTGTATTTTGGTGATAAAGTTATATAAACACTGAAGTAAAAAAGTAAGTAATCAATGTGCGTAGGTAGCCAGACCTGGGAATTAGTTTATGAATCAATATTTGCGTGGTCAGTGCCTTATTATATACTATGAATAGTATTTTTAATATAATGTAATATTTTAAATTAGCCCTAGATAACTATGAATAACTGCTAACTATGAATATTAGTGTCCTATGTTTAGTACTTACTTACTTGTTTAGTACGTACGTATCAGTTAAATATACACAGATACTTTTTTCTAATAGAATGTGTGAGTAAATAAAATGTCAATTTTACTAAATTTCATGGTATAAGATATCTAGATTAAAGGCAGTCTTTGATAACTAAAATACTACGCAGTACACGGCCAACTAGGAGCCGTTTGAGGTTCTTTTATCTTTGCATCATTATACTTTAAAGAAAATACTTTAGATAAAACCGCCCTTTATGTTGCCCTGCAGGGCAAAATAAAAAAGCTTGTAAAATTTTATTATTGAGCCTATAAAAGGTAGATAATCAAGTCAAGACTGAAATTCTGAAGGCTTATACGGCCTTTAAAATTCTATGGATACAGTATTTTTATGCTCAATTGAAAACATTTTAAAAGGTTTAAAAGAACAGAAATTTCATTGTTATAACGTGAATATAATAAATTGAATGGGTTTTGATTACATTTATATGCAGAAGAGCTAACATTTTAACGTTTGCCACTTAATTAAACAGATTATAATTAAATGTGAAGATAATGTGGACACATTTTTTTTGTTTTATTCACCACAATAATAATAGCTCATGAATATGTAACGTCGAATGCGGCAAATGTATGTTAATATTTAGGTGACTACCTACTGTTGTCAACACGACGATTTTTAACTAACACGTTTTATTTTTTGAGCGACTTGCCATCACGTTTATTTGTCCACTTAAATTATAAAAAAAAAAAAAATACTGCGTATAAATTGAAATATTAAATAGAAATGATGAATAGATGATGCTATTTAATAGAATCTGATGATTATTTAATAGAATCTGCACATTTTAACACGAATGTTTTAATGGGTTTTCTTTATAATTTTAATCTTATTTTAAGATGTACATTTTAAACACTAAATTCGCTAAGTATTTGATTGGACCTTTGGTAGGTAATGCTTTTTCTCATTGTCATTAGACGATGATTCTGAGCCCGTAAATTTAATTATGGGTGTTAGCATGATACCAACTCTGTTTCTTACAAAGTAGTAGGATACTGAGCTAATAACTATTTTTAGCTCAAACAGATAGACAATATTAGTTATTTATTAAAATTTGTCATTTGACAAACAATGAATATTTTCTTTACTTTATATATGTCTTTATCTGTATGTCTGTTACTTTCTATGTGGGTAAATAAACATTCTGTTTAATTCTTAATATTTCAGATATTCTCCAATCTCAAATATTATTATATAATTCATTGATAATTCTTTAGTCAAGCATATTATAATTATAACCTAAGATTACAGATGTCATAGTTTACAGTCTTCATTTTCCTTATACGAGTATTCATTTTACATTAAGAAATTAATTAACTTCTTCACTTTTGTGGAACTTTTCATTTGAGACGAAAAGTACGAATTACGTAAAAACACTAAGATGTAATAAAAAAATTGTCTATACTGGCCCTGGAATACCCATTGGCTCTAGTCACAGGCTGACTCAACCTGTGATCACGGCAAATCAAAGGTATGTAACTATTCAACATGCCTATAAGTGTCGCGATCTGCGGTTTTAACTAAGTAACGGTAACTTTAACATACCACGACTAATAAAGATAGTATTAAGCCATTAATTGAGCATCCTCAATAATTTGACTTCACAGATGGCGCATTTCGCCGCTTCCTACTGCCCTAAAGTGTTATGGGTTCGATCTCCACACAGGACATCAATTTGTGTGATCTACATATTGTTGTTCTGAGTCTGATTGTTCTTTGTGTCCGTTTCATATATGTTTGTAAAGTCCCCCGCTACACACGATATATTCCTAGCGCGTTGTCTCTTTTGAGAACAAAAACAAATAAAAATTTGAAGTAAGATCAATCGATTGATCCATTTGGTTTTGTGTTTAAAGTAAACAAAAACATATAAAGTGATCACGTCACTCACTTATATATGTTATCACTTAAATCACTTAGATATGTATACTCGTATTAATAATATTTTATATTTATGAGCGCTGAGTTTTCAATTTTAATATCAGTTATTTCTGGCTAAATTTGTATATCAATAAAAATCCTAATTATTCATAAAAATGTATTCACTCTTATATTAAAACATGAAATATTTTCCAGGCTCGTCCGGAAGTAATATCCAACCCATTCGCAAACTTTTTTAATGAATGAATGATATGACATAAAGTTTTCAGCAGACATTGGAAATCAAACCCTTAAATATCAAGCATTAGATTTCCTTGTCATTGGGATTGGATTTTGTATTCATAAGAAATATATTTGTCGAAGTTTTAATGGCTTCTTTTCTTTTATTCTGTATATCAACGATTCTATAAGCTATTCATTTCGGTGTTAAAATATTTGCTTTAATCACATCAACAACTAGTCTACTGCTTGACATAAGCCTCTATTTAGAAAGGAGATTTTGGCCTACTATACCACGCTAGCCTTCTGGGTTGATATAGGGTCTGTGTTAAATTTTCCTTCTCTCTGCAGTACTGTTGTTCTGCTCTTACGACGCCCACGGGATGAATATTGGTGGTGACACTCTGTATTCTTAATCCGTCACCACACGGAAATAAAACTAAACTCTTCCAATAGAGCGTTTGGCCAGTTGAAGTGGTCGAGGTCGTGTGTACATTGCGGTTACAAAATTCTCTAAAATTGCACTTAAACATTGTTATTAACTTAATTTAAGTATAAAAAACCTAAAACCTTAATTAGCGTACTTAACTTTTTAGTCATGTCCATTGTATTACACTACGAGCAAAAATGACTAGCATGATTCTATTTTTCTACTAAAACAGAAGTATGCATTGTCCACGACAGCAATTCATGCTTTGCATTGTTATATAGATACAAAAAAATATAAATGATTTTGTGTGATTTAATGTTTAAGCCCAGAACGCTTCTTAATTTCTTTTAGCAAGAATATTTGACGTTAAAAGGATGGCTATAACGAAGTAAAGAATAATATTGTCCTACATTAATTGAAATAACGAAACCTATTAAAGATTGATATACGAGTAAACTTGTTTAGGTATAGTGTTATAGTTCAGTAAAAGAGCGTTATTTTTGGGGCTTCAGTCTTAATGTGAAGCTATTTTCAGGGTTTATTAAAAAAATACAGTTAGAAGTGAACACAGACAACTTAACGGTTTTGAATATATAAAACATGAGATGAAAATATTTTAATATGTGCATAATTATAGAGTAATAGGTCTTGATTTTATATTATTTCTTGTATCTATGCATAATATTATTAGTGTTTACTAAACAACAAAGCAACGAATGTGTGTCCTCACGACAGTCTCACATTCACAAAGACTATCCAGTATCACAAATTGTTGCCGAACCCAATTACGGTGGTTTGAACCCGAAATTTTGCGAGGCCACACCGACCTACCAAGTTTTACTAACAAATTTACCTGACCGAGACAAAACTAGTTTCACGCGAATTTTGAGGGTAAATGCTTTGATGCTGGTAGCTATGCCGGCTAAGTCGATAAATAGTTTCAATATTGAATTGCTGCGGTTGAAAAATATTACAATCACACTGTAAACTACTTTGTTAATTAATTTTAATGGCAGCGTCGATGTAAACTAAATTGTTCCATGCGTGTAAGGCTCACTAGGCTGTATGAAAGTATGTTTTGTATATTCACTAAACAAAAACCAAAGAAGTTTAGCAGTATCTCATATACTACGAGTCAACATATTATTATATAGTTTAAACTTTTCTTTTTTCACGGTGGTATTACTTTGGTTAAATAATAATAATGTTAACAAAAATTTTAAGGATTAAATTCATTTAATCTTACTATATACGAAATGGATTTTAAAGTAGATAAGAGTAAACATATAAGACGTGACGTAAATACTTATTCATTAAAAAATGTTAGAAATAATAAGCTTTCATAAATACTCGTAACCTACCGTTCTTAAAACGTTAATTAACTTCGGATTCCTTGTGACGTCAACTGAATAATCAAAACATAAGGTAAAATTTCTTTGTTATTGAATTTATCTCCATTCCTTATATAAGCAGATTTACTGCAGCTAGGTCTTACACCACCATTTTGAATGTAAACTTTTAACCCAATTCAAACCCAACGAACTTTACAGGAATGAACGCTCGTGGCTAAGTGTTAACCGAGTAGCTTAACACATTGCAAAGTTAAGCAATCCTAGCCATGTCAGTCTATGGCTGGGTGACCATTTCTAACACATAGAGACACCTCCGTGCCTCGGTGAACTCGTTAAGTCGTCAGTCCCGGTTGCCATTTGTGGCAATCGTTACGGGTAGTTGTAGTCCTAAAAAGTCCAACAACTATCTTTCTGCAAAACTTCGTGATCACATAGTACTTGGGTTTTGTAAAACGGATCGAAGGAAGAAGCCACAGGACTGAACGTGATTACGTAATAAGTATTACATGAGTTTGAATTGTCTAATTGTTTGACTAGGTTGCACTCGTCGTTACGTCTTGACGTTCTCCAAAGCGACATCATGTTGTAGGTAAAAGTTAACCGTCAATAATAATTATGCTGAAATATACAGCAAACTATTAAAGAAATCGCGTATTTATTAATGTCCGAATGATTACCTGATCTGACTTATCATGCGTTAAGGAAAATGGACGGACTTTGTTTGAGACGTAGACGTAAATTTGAACTTCAAGTCTACTTCACTTTAAGTCTCGCAAAATAAAGCAATAAAAATACTTTACTACCTAACAGCAACACTTAAAATCTACTAAGATACCAAAATACTAACAATTACTATTATCCTACTATGGTAAGAAAAATAAATTATATAAAGGTGTAAAACTTTATAATGCAGTACCTGATGATATTACTAAAGTGAAGCTTATTTAAATTTAAAAGGGTTTAGAAGATTACATTAGTAAAAAGTACTGACAGCAATAAAATTGTTTTCGTATCTTTAGTTTTATATTACTGTAGAGTGTATTGCGATCATAGATATACTTAACTAATTTCTGATGGATTAGTAAGGGATGTAAGTGAACTGTGTTGTTATTTTTTTGAGAAATAAATGTCTTTAAACCGAACTGTTCCTTCTCTAAAACTTACCACGTGAGTAGCAAATCAAGTAAACAGTAGTTATATTTCGACGTTATTAAAAGATAGACGAGTATTTAATGATATTGTAGAAATAACTTTTCCAGTTCATCGCCTGCAAACGTCATTAATATAAACCCTGCCAGTATTTTACAAATTGCTTTGAGATAACCATTTGAAAGACTCGACATTTTCGATCGCATTGATTAATTGTGATATAAATAAAGTAAGTTCTAAATATATTTCAATAATAACGGAATAATTATAATAATAATAATATTTTACTACATTCACATTACATTACATTTATTTTACATTTAAACCTCCTTTCTAAGGAGAGGCCTATGTCCAGCAGTGGACTGTTATAGGCTGTTGATGATGATGATTGATGATGACTACATTCACAGAACGCAATCTAGCCCCAAACTAAGCAGCGCTTGTACTATAGGTACTAGACAACTGATATTAATACATATATACTTTTTTTTTTATAAATACATAGATAGTATACATAGAAAAAACCAGTCCAAATCAAACATTAAATGTTCATGCACACAAATGTTGACTTGAGCGGGAATCGAAGACTTTTGGAATAGCACTCCGTTACACAAACATTCAGTCGTCAAATTATAAAATATGTGAATAGAAATCACAGCTAAATATATTTTAGACTAAATCAATCGCATTTGTTAACCATTGCATATGAATTTTAATCTTTGCAGATAAAAAAAATACCACTACGCCATCCGTGCAATCAAAGTAATATTCTGCCTTTAGCCCAACACGCACTTAGCTAATATCGAAGAGGTATAAAGAGAAAAACATTGGCTGTAAATTATTATAGTATTTATTGCTAATGCCATAAGAGGGTATCTTCACAAAAAAAACTTCGGCACAAAAACTTCGCTGCAACTATAACTACGGGAGTGATCACTATCGTTTGATAAATATCATTAGTAGATCATTTACTTGCAGATATAAAGGTTTAGTGTAGTTTACCTAGCTATAGCTTGACCTTGATATCCACGTAATGCTGGCGAGAATCTCTATTAATATATTGCATGTTTATCGTTTCTTTGAAACGCTAATCAATGGAACTATTAGATAGATTTTAATAATTAGTTCTGTATTTGATAAAATGCTTATTAAGAAAGGTTTTAAGTTATGTAACATCATGTTCCGACTCCTATGAGTATACAGTGACTATAAATGTAAGTAAATCTAAATAAATTTTGATTGCTTTTTTTAGACAACTCCCGCACTAGGAATAAATTCTGTGTTGCGGGAGACTTTAGAAACATATGAGTACATGAAACGGACATAAAGGCCACCCATACTCAGAACAACAATTTGTGGATCACAAATAGTGTCGTCCCATGTGGGGATCGGACCCACAACACTCAGCGCAGTAATAAGCGGCTGGCGACCACTCAAACTACTACGCAATCCGTGCAGTCAAGTTCATCCAATTCAAGAAAAATATATTTATTCATGGCCTCTTCTTTTCAGTTGGTGAAACACGGTTTTAATATCGTAAAGTTTAACAAGCAATTTCACTGTAAATTTAAGTTTTTTGTATAAAAGAATCGGAGCTTGGATCACAATCAAAATTCTTTTTAAACAAAATATTATTATACTTTTCAAAGAAAAAAGGTAAAAAATATACAACGTTCCTTATAATTGAGTCACGTGCGTAACCGGGAAAACAGTTTGTGACTGCAAGCAGTATTTCTATGGCTGAGAACTGTTCGCATTGAATATTGGATTTTATAACAAAGGGTCAAGTTATATATTACATTGTGTTATAACAACGCCAATTTATTTGCTATTCGAAGCCGTAGAATAACAATTAAAAAAAATTATTTGCGTATATTTTTGCAGTTATTAAATCACTTGTTATAACCCTCAGTACGTTATATAGATGTATATTACAATTGATAAAATACGCAGTGGTTGAGTTCTAAAGTGAGACTAATGTACAATTAGCGATTATAACCACGTACAGACGCTTACAGTTGAAATAAAGCTTGAACAATAATAGACTTAAGTGTCGGTGTACCAGTCATAATTGCAGAATTAAGATAATCTAAGAGTCGTGTAGAATAAGAGCATTAATGTGTCAAGTTACAAAGCACTTAAAATACAAATTGTAAATTAGTAGCACTTAAATGTTCGGCAGATTACCTTCCTTCATTTTATGTCACCAAAAATAATGTTTCAGATGAGAAATTAGTAAGCATTGAAAATTACATATGTACAATAGAGTTAAGTAAATCTGCAAGAGCATTTAAACATTAAAACTAACAAAGTTCAGTTATAGAGAGATACTAAGAAATGATTATTGTTGTAGAAACTAAAATCCTCATGTTTTATTTATCTTGTTCTTTTTTAAAGACAACTCTCCCATTATTAATAGATCCTGTATCGCGGGGAATTTTACAAAAATACATACACAAAAAACAACAATTTGTGGATCACACAAAGTGTCGTCCCGTGTGGGGATCGAACCCACAACACTTAGGGTAGTAGTAAACGGCGCGGCGACCTCTTGAACCACTACGCCATCCGTGTAGTCGATCCTAGAATATTTAATCTGTTAGAGGACTGAGTTTTGACGGCAATCGCCAACTCGCCAACATCTGCGCAACTCTGAGCTGTTTGAGCTGTTACTTATAATCCCCAATTCATCCATGTAAGTTGTTTCCATGTTTCCACCTCACTTTTTTCTTTCAAGATACCCCCATTTCCCAGCTAATTCTGCCCAGTTGACGGCATTAGACCTGCCCCTACTGCCGCCTTGCTACTATTGCGTAATGGGAACAAAAATCACGTTGGCGAAAAAATACGCGTTTAATACCCTTTCGAAAATAAAGGCGTGAATATATTGCATATAGTATAAATATATGTTACATACATTGGGTATATATATTTATAGATACCACTACGGTATCTACTTACAAACTTTTAACCACGAGCACAAAACTACCCAAGAAAAATCGTAATAGAGAAATTAGAAAAGCTCGGTGAAAACTTTTTGTACCTGTTTAAATTTAAATCGTGCAAAAAATATTCAAATCAGCAGTATAAAATTCAAAGGGAAATATTGGATCACATTTCCTTTTCCACTTTTCCGGTATGAAGTAACAAAAGTATAAGAAATTCTCACCGCTATTTGTATGTTTTCACCAGGCAAATTTCGCAAGACGTCGACAGAACTGAAATAAAGTTGTGAATAAAATATTACTCTGTTTGACCGTATCGCGTTTGCAGGGTTAGACTTGCAGTTGATGTATTAAGTTATAAATAAGAATTGTTTGGCAGACAAGCCATTTACATTTTTTTTAATATTATGTAGGAGGGTTAAGTGTTCTGGATTATAAGAAGACAAAATTACTTGCTACTGTGCAGATGAGCACACATTTTTTTTATGATATAACGGGGCAAACGAGCAGACGGGTCACCTGATGGTAAGCAACTGCCGCCCATGGACACCTGCAACTCAAAAGTCACAAGTGCGTTGCTGCTCTTGGAGTCCCTCCCGCTCGAGTCAGCGGGAGGGGGGATTTGGGCGCCGGTAATCTCACTCACTCAGTGAAAGGCAACGAAAGAATTGATTAACACCGGTTTTCTGTGAGGCCGTGGTATCACTCCGGTCGAGCCGGCCCATTCGTGCCGAAGCATGGCTCTCCCACGGTAACACATTTACAGATGATTGTTAATACCTGATATTTTACTGGTATTTATATAAATAATCGTATTTATGTTAATAAACACTAACAAGAACAATATATTCATCATCATCATCATCAACAGCCTTTAATAGTCCACTGCTAGACATAAGCCTCTCCTGAGAAAGGAGGTTTTGGCCTACTATACCACGCTGGCCAGACGGGTTGGTAAAGGGTTTGTGTCAAGTTTTCCTTCTCTCTGCAGTGCTGTTGTCCTGCTTAGTTTTTTCCCTTAGTCGGCTCTTACGACACCCACGGGATGAACAATATATTATTAGAGAACAATAGAGAATTATGATACTATTTAGAGACATTTTTATTAAATGTCAGTTTAGCAACATTGGTCAGAATTGACAAGTATGATTTTTAACCCATTATTAATGCTGAAATATCTGTTTCAAAATAAGTTAAACATGATATATATTGCGTTAATTTTTTATTTCTTTTTCATCATTATCGGGTCATAAAACAATATTGTCATAAAACTTCGTTCGTATTTGTAAATAAAATATTTAAAAAAAACAAAAGCTAGAGATATATAAGCTATAGACATGTTTTTTTTTAATGGAAGAGGTGGCAAATGAAGTCACTTGATAGAAAGCGACTACTACCGCCCATGAACGCCTGCAACTCAGGAGTCAGGTTGAGGACGCTCTTTTCTTGAAGGTTTGAAGATCGTGTCAGTCCAGAAATACCGCAGATGATATGTGAAGCAAAAAGTGTCTGGAAAAGCACACTTTTTATTTTAGTCAGAGAGATTATGCAAATTAATTCAATATTACATATTCAACAATAAAGCCTTTTGTTAGTTAAATAATAAAAGTAAAAAAGTATTTCTTTAATAGACTATTAGAATAAATAGATTTTGCATTTTGCTTTTTCAACATATCAAAGATCTAAAATCTGTATTTTGTAAATCCTTATATCAGCTTTCAAAAACACACAAATATGTCTTTAAAATTGTCCCTGGTACTTCCTTTTGAAGTTTTCAAATCCCACTTTTTATTATCTGACTTTATCTCTTGGGAGGAATCCGCCGCGTGTATGCACTAAACTTGTAACAGCACATTACCATCCGCAAATAATGTATGTTATATTGGATTGTCTTAAAACACTGCTTGCAAAATTCACTGAGCTCTCTGGAATACACTTGTTTTGTTCGAAAAAAAATCAATATAGTCCAGTATGTTTTGTTTCGTTTATTAAAAATGCAACTCTGCGGGAGTTGCATTTTTAGGAATATATATCCTGTGTCCTGGGAACTTTACAGACATACATAAAACGTACAGAAAGAATACCCAGACTCAGAACATCAATTTGTGGATCACACAGAGTTTTGTCCCACGTGGGGATCGGACCCACAACACTCAGCGTAGTAGTAAGCGGCGTGGCGACCGCTTAAACCACTACGCCATCCGTGCAGTCAATTATTATCAACTACCTGTACCCTACAAAGGTTCGCTGTGGCACATTATGGTTGAAAGATATATTAGAACATTCCTTTGAGGCACAGGGTATTTTGCTAATGAGGGAGTCGCCTTTTAAAAAAAATATGATAAAAGTAATAAATTATTATTATTAGCACAATTATAAAGATATGTCTATGTGGTAATGAATTAATAATATAGAATGTCACCACTTCTATTCATTCAGTATGTGTTGTAAGCTGACTATGGGAGCAAACTACTCACGAAAACAGCACTGCAAAGAGAAGGAAAATTTTAAATAAGCCCTTTTTTTTTTTTTTTTTTTTTTTAACGTGTGGAAATCCCCTCGGACCGTCACCCCTCCGGGGTTTGCGGCGGGGTGGTGTGTCGGACTCGGACCGACTAAAACCACACGGTGTGCCACTCTGCGCCTGTAACAGGAGGGATCCGGGAACAGCTGTTGTTAAGACATCCGGACCCCTCCTAGCGCCAGCCCGCTCCTGGTGCGGGCTCCGTCTCAATGGTGTTCCTCTCTTTAGGCGACGTCCGGCACACGCGGACGCCGCCCCCTCGCGGCTGGCCAACTAATGCCCTATACCAACCTATCTGGCCAACGTGGTATAGTAGGCCAAGGCTTTCTTTCTAAGGAGATGCCTATGTCCAGCAGTTAATTACTAAAGGTTATTTATAATGACGATTGTTATAAAAATGTAACATTTTACAAATTTCATTAAATACATTTAAATGTAGACAGGGAGTGTAGGAGCGCATAAACATCATATTTTCTAGAGTTCTAGACAGTCATTGAACAAGGAGAAGGTCAAAATACTTATTCTTTATTTGAATAATTGCATTTTTTAACAATGAAGGCCAGTAATAACTAGTAATTTATTAAAGTGTCTAGATGAGGAAAAAATATCTCTGTAGACATGACCGTATATTTTTTTGAATATAAGACAGTATTTCAAGAACCGTTTCAGAAATCTAAAACGCTTTTATTAAAAGTGTTCCGCTCGGAAATTATTTGTGTAATAAAAGTCGACATTTTAAATATTTTATATTTAATATTTTATTTTATACCTTAATTTATTCCGGGGTTAATTATACAATATATTTATAGAATAAGTATAATATTCTAGTTTAAAAAGGCAACGAAATATTTAAGAAACATTATTAGTATTTTAATAACACCTACAACTGAAAATGTCCACTGTTACTGTCCTTGCTGTAAACCTTTGGAACGCAATTCCTTTAGAGATCAACCTAGAAGATTAGAGTGCGCAAGCTATATGGAGACTTGTTGACGGAGTCGTCAGAATAACCATTCGAGTCTTCATTATTATGTGTATATATGTGTGTGTGGATGTATGTGTGTATGTTTATATTTTTTTATATTTATAGTATCATATAGTACGTATAAACTATATATATATGTATATCTAGTGTATCTATTTAGTGTAACATCTAATAACTGATAACAATTAAAAATACTTTATCTTATCTGCTCTAATCATACACCTGCTTTCACACGCACAGCTCTCCCTCACCCAAAGGTTGACTGAAATAAAATGCCAATGTCATTAGGTCCGCCTTATGCAAAGTACTTGCAGGAAGTTTAAATAAATTAATGAAATAAGAACTTGTAATTAGGAAAAGTTCACGTCAATATCCTGTATGGGGTCCGCACTCGCAAGCACTTTATTGTCACGTATTTTTATAAATTTATAATAATATAGTTTATTTAAACCTATAGTAATGTCTATTATGTATTCTCATGCAATATAATCTAAATATATACGAATCAACTACAAAATAAGGTTTTTGATTTTTCGTTCGCTTTTCTTTTATGATGTTTTTAAAAATACCTTAGCGTGATGCCAGTTTCTTAAAAAAACAAGAGCAAAAGTATACTAAAACGGTTATAGAATTCCTATATTACTATTTAAAAAGTTTCTGTGCATAAATAAATGCTAAAGAGAATTTACATTTACTCGCTTATAAAAAGCTATCTTAGCTAATTGACTCTTACAATACCCTGGACTTTGCATGCGCGGTACTGACCGTTTAAATATTCTGTACACAATTTTCTTGAAGAACCTCATACTGTAGTCGGGAAGGACAATTAATCGGTTTCAAGTGAGACAAAATACTAAATTAAGCACGACTAACTGTAATACTTACTCATAATAATATATATATATATATATTATTATATTTACGAGAATTAATACGCTCACGTCAGGTATTATAGGATTATAGTTGGTCAGAGCGACCTGGTCGAAATATCAGGCAATACAGAGGTATGTACTTAATGCCTATCGTGAGCACGTTAATGCTTCTAAATATTATTAAGATACGTATTAATTGTCCCTTAAGTATTATTATAGAATGAACACTATTTGTAATTCACAGGGATACATGATGGGTGTCAAATGTGACATTTATATTTGATATTTGTCATGATTTGAATCGACCGTCTACCTCTAAAGACTACATAAATAATAATATATGATTCTTAGAAATATATTTTTATTTTATTATTATTTTTTATTATTATTAAATTAAATCTCTGGAGCGGGCGTGGTTTAATCCAGCTCTGCCTTCCCTCAAAAACTCTTCATGTTATAAAGGACGATGTCTTCACGAGTAGAGAACTTCATGCCCTTGAACATTCATTCATAAGGTCATATACTTATCGGTTTTGTTATTAGATTGAGTACGAAGAGTGTGCGAATGCTCTCTACGAACGAATTGATAACTCTTCTTTTTTCTTCTCTTTCTCACATTCCTACATCGGGGTACCCGATTCATACAGAGGATCCACTCTTAAATTGTCGCAATTTGTTTTAGTTAATAAGAATTAACTGCGTCTATTTTGTCAGAGAATTATAATCCTGGAATGCATATAAGTATAGTAAATAGGTATCGCCTGTATATTCTTTCCTCTCCTTCGTTGTCACTTTACAACACATCACTGCCCAAGACAGTCGATCCCTATTGGGATAAGAAAAAATATATTAATATTGATGTAAAAAATAAATATGAACAACTAAGTCCATGACATTAAACGTTATTAATACTACAATTAAAAACAGAACAAGGACTGATATAACTGCCTATTACTGAAACTACGAATCATACAAATTAGTTCACAGACATTTACCTACGCCCCTATCAGAAATAAAATTACAACTAGCCGAAAACGTAATTACACCTGGCCGAAATAACTTTTTCAAGCTTTGTATAACATTTATTTGAATAATATATTATGTATGCTAAGCGCCACATTGTACTATGACCCTTCGGTAAGTAAATTGTTTTCGTATGTTAAGTATAACACGACAATGAAACTAATTGTGTTTCGTTACAATTACGAGACGTTTAGTTTTGTGGTTTGTTTAAATAGAATGTTCCTCTTTAAATATTAATTACAAAGTTTATGTAGATACTCGGAACGGTAAACTGTGTGGGGCAGACTTATGTACTTAAACATTACTACCTACCTCAGTCACTGACGAATGTACACAATATCGTTTCACTCTCTCAACTCTTTGACAACGAATACGATTTGCATGTAATTTTGAAGTAAAACTTCTTTACGCACGCTTCACTTGCGGAGTAAGCTAGTGAATTCGTGACGAGAGCGTTACGAAAAGTGTGAATGGGCGAGGCCAACGGAAGTTGAGAGGGAGATATAAGTTAGTGAAGATAGAAAGTGAGAGAGTTAAGTTTCGTATATTACTGTAGGGGCAAGGGAGAGCACACATTTTCTTTCTCTCTTTCTCTCATAGCCAAGAAATTTTACTTCAGTCGTGTGGTCTAAAGCACACTCCTTTTTTTTTAACTTTCTTTAATTTTATGGGAAAAGACATCAGTATCAGCATTGATAAGCTTAATTTTGGAAGACAGACCGTATAAGAAAAACTTCAGTTCGAGCACATTACAATGGGCTTTTCATTGCTGTGAGTAAACTGAACAAGCTCTATGTAGAGGTTCTAATGAAAAGGTTTCGATTCAAGGTCACCCATCATACTGGGCAACTTTAAATTTAACTAAATTTTGATCCGAAACTAACTATTATATGACAGTAACATCAGGATCAATATGAAGTCCAAAGACAGAGTGAAAACTACAGCCCTAAAATAACATGAAACTCGTTATTTCAGATAAATAAAAAGTTATTCGAACGTTTACACAATTAAAGACCGCATATCCAACGCAAAAATAAACGGTGGAAGTCAATTCTTCACTCACAAATCCCTTGTAACAAAAATTTATTTGTTCAAAAATCCCTTAAATCTCTCGATATTGTAAAACCCTGGAATTTCGTTTGGGGAAATGTTGCAATCTTTTGGCGTAATCCCAGTTTATAGGTCAAGTCTAACCACAAAATAACACGGCTTATGCTAAGGTTGTTGATATAATAGGTTCAAGCGTAGCAATCAGTATTAACTTTATTAATACATTCGCCTATATACTGAAATATTTACTAGCTCTGCTAACAATTAAGTTCACTGATCTTAACTTCTGCTAGTGTTTATATCTAAAAGAAGTATATATCTGATAGTACCTATGGTGAAAATAATATACATATATAATTCTGGTTAACAACCATCATGATTTTGTCTACATCTAACATTATTTATTTTACTTTTCTGTGTGTTTTCAAGATTTACTGTATATTCCTCTCAGTTCTATATTTTTCTTACATACTGTTAATAATACTTTAAATACCAATTTATGTTGCAGAAAATATTTTTTAAACTTACTTTGCGAATAAAAAAGATAAATAAGCAAAATCGAATTTATCATTGGTTTGGAACAATAATTCCAGTTTGATTTACATCAAAACATCTCTCTCTCTTACAAAAAAAAAGTGTAAGGAGTATCGACCATCGAACGCCAATTTCTAAACACCTCGTTAATACTTCTGGGCTCTTGAATAGATAGCAAACTGTAAAGGAACTGAAATCGGACTCTAAAACTCTGGTACAAAATTTCCTTTTCACCTCAATATAAGGTGGGATTATGTATCCCTTGGGAAGTTGCCCATTCGTTGAAACGGAAAACGTGCACCGGGCTCCAAAGTATTTGGGATCACTACCTAAGCTCTGCTTGAAAAATTAAAAGAAAAGTACGTGTGCAAAATATTCTCAAGGCATCTCCGTGTGAAACTAAAGAAAGAAAAATTGTTCTGGGACTTTGTTAAATAAAGGTCGTTTGACTTGATTTGGAACTCTGTTGAAATTGTTGATAGTCCCAAAATACTTTCGATGGAATTTGTACATTTTGGACGTGTACTTGTAGAAATTTCATTTAACGATGCTGTGTTTCTTCGGGATAGTTGCGCATTTTCTCTATATTTCTTAACATGCTTTTGACTTTTCAAAAAAAAAACTATTTTTTTATGACTGGACTGCTTTAATTTAAAGTTAAACATATTATTGGGCTAAAACGATTTACTGCACTGGTAAAACAGTAAGAGACTTAAATAAAAAAGAAAAACGTAATCATCGAAAAGCCAACAAATAAAAATTAGACATTACAAGATAATTTTAGTTCCTAGTGGACTGTTTCACTTTTAAGTCTGATCAATAGTTTATGTTGTAGTTCCTACGAATAATAAAATTTATATTATAATTAATTTATACTTTGTTTTCTTTACATAATTCTTAAAATGACTTAAACATACTTATAAGTTCACTAACTATTCAGGCTCACCAGTACCTATTAAATTTTAATTTTTATTACTTTTAAACAAACATTGAAAAAAATATTTAATTCGTTTGCTAAATTGTGTTATTTAGCTTTGATGTTTAGCATACAATTTTTTTATTTCTTTTATGTTTAATATGCAAAGCTCAGTTTACTTACTTTCAGTTACTCCAATTTGAATTTCGATAGCAGTATACTATGTTAGATTGGTACGTTAGTGTAAAGTAATTTTAAAGTTTTTAAAGAAAGCAATGGAGCAACAATTTTATTACATATGCCCTTTGAGACAGATTACGCTCGAAGTCAGTAAACTCATTTATGACTCGAGGGAAGAATTCTACTCACAGAAGCCAAAGTCACTTAAGGGCTACTTGAAATTAATTACCCGAGAGATTTGATGATATATTTATTACAAAGCAGATACCAAATAACTTTGAAATCTGATTTAAATTTATTTGTTAAATTCTTTATGCACAAATGAAAATTACGCAACAGTCTCACGCTTTGACACATAAGAGGCATCTTTACTTACATATACATACGTTTCAGATATATAAAAAAATAACATTACAGGTACGGACCTCAGAAAGCACGTTAAAGCCGTCGGTCCCCGTTGCCATATAAACATCTGTGGCAATCGTTACGGGTAGTTGTAGCTCTAAAAAAACCGACGACGTCGACGATAATAGTCGTTCTTCAGAACTTCAATATCGCCTAGTATTTGGGTTGTGAAACTCTGATGGCAGTCGCTCCGCGAAGTTGAGACGTATCGTTGTAGACTTAAAGCAGACTCCAACCAAGATTAGGATAAAGTCTCGGAGGAAGAAATACATATGAAAAATACGTTTCAGATATAATAATTAATTACTTAGCATGCTATTTTGATGCGTTCGAAACTTACGTATTGTACATACGGTTGTATATCACCCAAATTTTAAACAGTATTTCACTATAATGGCACTATCTTGATAAAAGCTGTTTCCGTATCCTTTTCTGTACTTCTAAAAGACTGTACCACCAATCTGCATACCGATAAGATGTAAGTATAATAAACAAAGTCACATTTGCACGAAAATTTTCTCAATCATATTTAGTTAGTAGGGAGTTCTTCTTAATTGTTACAGTTAAATCAAATACAATGTTGAATTAATAACATTTATTCATCTGTTTATATTCTAGGCTCATACAAGAAGGGTTGAAAATTATAGCATCAGTACATTTCGCTTAATACAAACAGATATCATTATCCTTGACTTTTCCCAAATGGGTTGGGGTCGGCTCTGATATCACTTGCAATAGTATCATTTTATCGAGCACGCTTTCTCTTGGAAAATGTAAATGTGGCCTTTTCATGATATTTATTTTAGTGTTTAGATATTTTTTTGACCTTGTTGTTTTAAAAATAAAAAAATATGTTTCAAAATGTAACTTTCATAACAATTTCATCGTTTTATTAGTTGGAGTTTCATTCCTAAATCAATAATTATAAATACAACAGAATAGTCGGCAGCTTATAATAACATATTTAAGAGGCAGCTGGCACTCATCCTAAAAAACAATATTTAATAGACTTTTTATGTCCATATTAATATTATAAATGCGAAAATGTGTCTGTCTTTTTGTCTGACAAAATCTGAACCGATTGATATGAAATTCGGTACAAAGATCGTCCGAGTCCTGGGAAAGGACATAAGGTAGTTTTTATCAGAGAAATCATTTTTTAAGGGTATGAACAGGGGGGTGGAAGTTTGTATGGGGAATCAATAACCGCTGAACCAATTTAGATAAAATCTGGTAAGAAGACTTTGATTCTTAAGAAAAGACATGGCTACTTTTTACCACGATTACCGACATTTAAGAGGGCAAAAGCTAGTTAATAATTAATATAACATACTATTATTACAGCTAATTTTAAAACAAAATAAATGGACAAATGTAATATGCTCTTTTTAAGGCTCTGAGGAGTTTTATCGCGGTGAGCCAAGGTCTCTAATATACCCATAACTCACTTAAAGTACCGTTAATGGCAACTAAAGGACAGTAATATGAAGAAATAGATAGCAAAATTCACTGCGAGATGTTAATAATACCGAGTTGTATCACTTCAATCTCTATATAGTTTGTCGATATATTCCTTTAAGCAGACTTAGATTTTAACCTTTACAATAGTAAATAAAATTTATTTAAAGAATACCACAGATAGTTCCCATAGATAGTTAAATACATTATCTATTCGTTTTATTTTACCTAGTTTCCGTTTAGGATGTGATTTTTGTTGTTCAATAAATAGGTGTCTCGTTTAGTGAATCTGGAAAGGTCTGTAAATATGATTATTCATTGTGTCTAAATGTTGGAGATACCTTGGATTACGTCGTTGATGATTCAGATATTTCCTAGGCGTGATGAGCTTTATAAAGTTTATATAAGTTTATATAGTTGATACTAGTTTAAACACACTTTTTGAAATGTATGCTTGACATTGTTTAAAATTCCTTTTTATGAAATGAATTACAACTTTCAAAATCAAAATAGTTTATAAACTATTATATTCTGGAGTACAGATTTTAAAATTCATTCTTCTACACAGGCCATTTCACCTAGTTTGCCATACTGAGGCAAAAAGGTATGATGAAATTCCTCTGCCTATGTCCACTGTATCAAAAAACTCCGCATTTATTAAACTGACCTAGTGAAGACGAGAAGAAATGCGACTTCTATTGGAACTGTAACTGAACTTTTTGAGCCGAAATAGTGTTTAATTTTAGAACTTTTTTAAATTAATATTTATATTAAGTAGTAGGTACTTTCCGTACGGCTTAGTGAGTTTAGTAAGTACAATTAAGGAGAAAAACAGTATGTCATGATGGCCAGGCTTACCGGTTGAAGCTGGTATGTTTAGGAGATCATTCAGTTGTCCAAAATGATTCTCATCTAGTTACGAAAAACATCACATTGCTAATTTTTATTTATAAAATATTCGTTGCATTTTGTTTTTGAAAATAAAGCAGTTTGCTCTCATGAATACTACTAGTAGACATCAATAGATATAGATCAATAGATGGGATTTTTCCCAGCAATTAAATTTAACTGTCGTATTTCATGGATTTATCATCATCATCAGCCTATCACAGTCCACTGCTGGACATAGGCCTCTCCCATTGCACGCCACTTAGATCGATTTTGGGCTTCTCGCATCCAGCTCCTGCCAGCCATGTTGCGCAAATCCTCACTCCACCTGGCCTGTGGGCGTCCTACACTACGATTACCGAGACGTGGTCTCCACTCAAGAACTCGTTTTCCCCAACGGTTGTCGGTTCTGCGGCTAATATGGCCAGCCCACTGCCACTTCAGCTTGCTGATCCGGTAGGCTATGTCGGTGACCTTGGTTCTCTTCCGGATCACCTCATTTCTGATGCGATCCCTTAGAGAAACGCCGAGCATAGCCCTTTCCATAGCACGTTGAGCGACTTGGATTAAATTAAGTTAATAGATTAAGTCTAATTTTTATATTTTAAGTAGTTATTTTATTAGCAAATACATAAATTATAGGTTCAATTCTTCTAAAAAACTTTATTGGTTTTTATATTGTGTAAAAATAAATGTTGAACAGTCTAAGCTCAACTTACACAATATGCGCTCAATAAATATAATTAAGGCCATACCGAAATTATGACCTAATAAGAGCACGCAATTTCACAATTACGCGATTGTTGAATGTGTGAGCTTAAACGGTACACTTATTACCCGCAAACCAAATAGGTCAAGTGGTTATTTTCCCGGAGGGATATTTACGATTTTGAGTCTCTGTTTTCAATATTCAGGTTTGGAATTTTAGCTATTACTAGCTCGTGCTGTATGTACTAGATTTAAACTAGTCCGACTTTTACTTAAGTGTGTCCTTTTCTTTTAAATGATTATAATTCCCATTCATCATCATCAACAGCCTTTAATAGTCCACTGCTGGACATAAGCCTCTCCTTAGAAAGGAGGTTTTGGCCTACTATACCACGCTGGCCAGACGGGTTGGTATAGGGTTTGTGTCAAGTTTTCCTTCTCTTTGCAGTGCTGTTGCTCTGCGTAGTTTTCTCCCTTAGTCGTCTCTTATGACACCCACGGGATGAATAGGGGTGGTGACACTCTGTATTCTTAATCCGTCACCACACGGACCATTACCAATTCCCATTACTAATTATTGAATGATTTGAAAGTCTTAAATTAAATTGTGATAAAATTACTTTTTTTTACAATTGCATTGTGATCCATTGAGTAGTGAATGTGAAGATATTATAACAAACCAACTAAAAACTACAATGATCTGATCATATTACTTACCTTCACAGAAACCTCTTGGTTTATATCCATCAACCACCCATCAACAGCCTATACTAGTCCACTGCTGGACATAGGCCTCTCCTTAGAAAGGAGGTTATATAGGTACGAGTATTTATGTTTTAGTTTTATTTTTGTAAATTAATTAAAAATATGTTTACGAGTACTCCATAATGGACGCGATCCTACATCATCATCATCATCAACAACTGTTTATAGGCCACTGCTGTATGTAGACCTCTCCTTAGAAATGAGGTTTTGCCTACTATACCACGCTGGCATGACGGTTTGGTATGTATAGGGCTTGTTTCAAGTTTTCCTTCTCTTTGCAGTGCTATGGTCCTTCGTAGTTTTCCCCCTTAGATGTGTCTTATGATGATCTGGGGTAATTACGGAGCAATCCTACGGCAACTCTAAATTAATAAGAATAATGTGGTGTAATGATGAACATAATATTTATTAATATTTCACATTAAACACTGGAAAATACATAGTAAATATGTATATCCTTGACACATTACATGCAATCCGAAGGTGGCACGTAATTTTTTCTCAATGCCAAGTAATGTAAACCAAATTATTGGCACCTTAATATTATAAAAAATACGTGTTGAAATGTTTTTATAACTCATGAATAATCAAACGTTTAGTACACTTTTATAGCGTTAAACAATATATAAATTAAATTTTACATTTATGTTTACTTACATTATTTATTTGTTATATTAGTTATGAATAATGTGACAAATTGCTACCGCTAGTCCAATACAACAACTGAAACAGAAACATGTAAATACAGAATAATATTCTAATGTCTAAACTTATAACAACTTATCTACTTATGCTGTTTAGATTTCCCTGCACAGTTCTGACAAAAACTCAAAACAACCGTCAAACCCGAACGCAATTATTCATTAAAACAATTGACAGAACTTACCATTTATTTAATTTCAAAAATCTTATAGAATGAGCATAGATCTTATATGAATGAGTCCGTCCATAATGCTCAGTCATGGTTGGGCATTATGGTCCGACTTCACTGGAGGAATATCACCGCCTCACATCTCACACACGGCTGTCTGGTCCCAAACTAGGCAGAGCCTGTACTACGGTAACCAGCCTGTTGATAAACATACTTATATATTTCTAAATACATACATATTATAGAGAAATTACACCCAGTCACAGAACAAACGATCGTGCTCATCTGCAATTAAACATGACTATACATTTAACAGAATACGCAAGCGTTACAAAAATCCGCAATAAAAATAAAGATAGAAATTATACCTAAAAAATATTGGAAGTCCCTTTCATATTATTACAAAACTTAACTGGTTAGTAATTGAATTCTTTTTTTTTTAAATACAGACATAATTATACATAGATTATGTAAGATTTTGGATAAGAGTCGCCCGTTGCCAGACTCTGTAATACATATATTTTGCATTTTCGAAAGAACCTTATACCAATGTGAACTCTGGGGAAATCCATTTCATAACAGAGGGTAAATTATATAATTCGAGCATACTTCGGACATAATTCCATGCACAGAACGCAACCATACAAGTACACACTTATATGTATACAGGTATGTACGAGATCATTATATTGTTACATTTTTAATTGATCTTTTTATTTTAGTCACTTCTATATTAACTAACATCAATACTGTCCCGCCCGACCTCTTTATCTGACCATATTGTGATTGGCAATGTAGACGCCCGCGTCGGCATGAGTAAACAATAACCTACTTTTTTGTTAGAAAAACCGTCAATTTTGAATTTAGGTGTGAAATAAAGAGAAAGAAAGAAAAAAGAAGACGATATATTGTGTAGATTTTTTTTAAATATCAATGACCAATTATTAATTGCAGTTTATTATTATTGTAGTAGCCACCTCTCCAGGCTTCGAAGAATGAAATCACCAGTAGTTTAACGCCTAAGGCAACAGACTTGGCGATCAAGTGGTAATAGATTTGAATTTCAATCCAAATATAAGAAATTAACAAATTTACTAATAATATGAAAGAAAGGAAAGCCTCTCACGTATTTTATTAATGTAAAATTAATAGATAAACGTTATAGAAAAATCAATACTTATTATAACTAATCAATGTGGCTTAGTAGTCATTTAAGACACAAGTCGTTTATTTTTCCAATGTAAACCTCACTACGTTCAAAGCAAAGTCATATAGACTAGGTTTCTTCAGTTATTGAAGATAAACAGAGAAACTGGGCCAAGCTATATGCACCAAGTTTTAGGGTAAAAAGAAGATAAGTTTGTGAGTAAAAAATATTATCAGTATTCAGTTTTAATTAATCAAAACAGAATTTTTGTATTGTAATATTGGGGTTTTTTTTATAAATATCGATTTTATTAAGGGGATGACAAGTTTTCGAGTCGAAATATTCTCACTCATACTTGCTTAAGTTTGATTAGTATTTTGCTAATATAAAAAGAATTTGTACATGCACGCCATAACTTGTAAATGCTGCAAAACAAATGATATTTTTGCATGTTGCTCATCATTGTTAGTTTAGTTAATTGAGTTTTCAAAGTTGTTTGTTTGGTAGTGGTTTCCAAGTTCGTACTTTATATTAACATAATTTGAGTCGTACATTTGTATGTTTGTAATTTTATAGAATAAACTTTTCGGTATAAATAATTTATTTATCTGTTCCTTCCTTATTTTGAAAACCACACGCAAAAACGGGGTGTATGTGCCTATCTATCTGTTTGTGGTATCCTTACAGATAAACAAAAAACATACAAAATCACGTGTTTCACCTCCAAAAGATAGACACAGAATTAAACACCCACTTTTGACGCTTCGGATAGATAAGAGCCACGTTAACTAATTAATTCAAGAAAATCTGTTCCAATCTGTCAAAGATCATCTTTGTTTTTAACGTCAAAAACGTATTTTAAATTTTTATTGTATGTACAAAATACTGCCAACATATTTATGGTTACCCTACCCGAAGCAAACACTTTTATACTCGCCTAACAAAACGCTTTAACGTGCAATGTTTACTTGATTATTATTTGCTCAATATTTTTACTTAACGAGTTGCACATAAACACGGGTAAACATTTTTTCCCTTAATCGTTATATAAAAGGTTAACACAGTGAAAGAATTTTATGAAATCTCAACAGTGCTGTCAGCTCGTATATAGGTAATTTTTACATGTGTGTTAGTGTAAAGTATGTATGTATGTACGATAGTAAGAGATCTATAAATTTCTTGTGTATTGCTGGAATTTATAAGTAGTATTAGTTTTTATTAGGCGAAGAATTACCTCAAACGTACAACATTATCATCAACACCTTTAAATAGTCCACTGCTGGAGGAATATGTCCAGCAGTGGACTATTTAAAGGTGTTGATGATTATGTTGTACGTTTGAGGTAATTCAACTCCTTTTAAGTAAGGTTTTGGCTACGCTGGCCAGACGGATAGGTATTTGGTTTGTGTCAAGTTTTCCTTCTGTTTGCAGTTCTGTCGTTCTGCGTAGTTTGCTCTCTTAGTCGGCTCTTACGACACCCACGGGATGAAAGGGGGGGTGACACAATTAAAAAGCATTTAGTTCTAATGAATACTACGTTCTACTTTTCTATTGTCATGAATATAATCAGTCAATTACGAAGCTCGGACGTAATGGCGTAAGTTGTCATTAAATATTACAAATAAACAACGAGTTTTAATACGTAGGTCACGTAGACATTGTTTTTGCTTTTGTTATAAAATAACGACATTTAAAACTTCCTAGAGCAAATTAAAACTCGAGTTTATACAGACAATTACAGAAATAGTCAAACTAGGTCTAATACAATAGCCGTTAACCGAAACTGGGGTCGGATTATAGGAGATAATTGAGTTTCTCCTCAACATGTTTGAGCATGTTATCAAATAGGCAAATGTAAGTGTAATTTGAGAGCAAAAACTAATTTGCTCAAGTTCGCTGAAACGTTGGTAGATTATATCAAATTTGTGAAGCAAGGTTGTGATTTTAATAACAAACTTTAAGCATATCATATTTTAATTTGGCATGCTCTCACCATAGAGAAATTGGGAGTTGCAGGTTACTATCCTGGTTTTTAAGTCATAGTACAATCGTTTTATTTTCCAACTAGCTGACCCGCACAACTTCGTCTGCGTCTCTCAATAGTAATAAATTTTCTCCGTTTTTGAAACATTCTTCATTGGTGCTCCGCTCCTATTGATCTTAGCGTGATGATATATAGCCTATAGCCTTTCTCGATAAATGGGCTATCTAACACTGAAAGAATTTTTCAAATCGGACCAGTAGTTCCTGAGATTAGCTCGTTCAAACAAACAAACAAACTCTTCAGCTTTATAATATTAGTATAGATATAGATTCATCCGTGGCTCTGCAATGAATCCTAGTTAGAAATATATTTTGTATATTCACATACTATTCTAGCAAATTTTGGTTGTAATTACTGTATTTTATCCCAATACAGTAATTATTTTTCATAAATAATAGTGTTATTATTAAAAAGGTTCTCTTATGAAATCAACTTTTACACCTGAAAGTCCCATCGATAACGGTCCAGCTGTTTTGGAGCTGCGTTAGAACAAACAGTAATACATTATATAAATATACCTGCAACTCATATACCTAAATTAACTTGTTACCAGATAGAATGTAAAATATAAAAAACAAGTGGTAAGTTATTTATTAATAAAAAATATAGAATAACCCCAAGAATATCTTGGAAAATTGTGATGCAGTTATGTACGAAGCCATCTTAATTATATAGAATAGAAAATACCTAAAATTCATATACTTCTATTTTCTTCTGCTTAATATGTACTCGATGTACTCGTAGTCGTAGCTACTATCTAAGCCTTAAGGAATTTAAGGAATTAAAGAAGGCCTTGTTGAGTTTTTACAGGCTCTGTGTTATTTCTCAATCACGTTGTATATTATATTATAGGTTGTTTTAATTAGCACTTTAGTGCTATGGAATAAGGAATATTTTAAATTGCAAAGAAATACCAACCTAGTTAATCCTAAACGCTTAAATGGGTCTTGAACCTACGTATCGTTCAATACGAGTACAATGAATTTTATAAGGTTAATGATCTCGAAACGAGGCTATTACGAATTCTTGTTACAAATTTAAATACAATGGAACATACATTCGAAAAAAAAGCTCTATAATTTCAAACAAAATGTGCAGTTAATATATTCGAGTTCTTGACTCAATTACCATTTGGAATTATAACACTTGGTTGTACTATGGAGTTTGTTGGTAGTATTACGTACCTAATACTATGGCGCCTGATTTTTTAACAGAACACGAACTGTAGTGGCGACACGATAAGTCTAGGGCCAAATGTACTGATTTTCTCTGTCTAATTTAATGCTGTAAAATTCATTTCTTTTCTTTTTTAACCTAAAATTATTTTTACGCAGTATCTTGTGTCATGCTTTTTACTGAAATAAAATACCTATTTTTTATTTTAAATACGAGTGTTTTTTATTTAAACTTTGAATTTTTAAGTTGTATATTTGTAAAACAAAAAATCCTATCGAAATATCTATCTTGGATCTGTAACCTTCTAAGATCACTTTTTACCTTCACGTTTCAATCAAAGCTACGAGATGTGATTAGTGAGAGAGTGTGTCGCTCATGTGTACCTCGTTTAAGTAGGTCGTACAAGGCTGTTTGCAGGCTCAAAGTTATTTTCGTTCTAACGAGTTATCGGTATTCAAGGTAAAGAGGCAATTGCCATTTATCTGCACAAGCTGGCGACGCACCTTAAACCAAAATTCTTATATATCAAACTTTGTATTTTTACTATTGTAGATTAAAATGCAAGAAAAAATTAGAATTTTATTATCAGACTGATACTAAAAATTTGTCTTTAAACAACTTAAACATCTTAAATGTTGTTTCTGCCATCTTACACCGCAAATCTTGTTCAAAACCTATTTAAATCATATCAGTGTGATTTTAATTGTGTCTTATTTAAAACATTAAGACAAAAAGCTATTCGATTTCACTGTTTACACCTCACTATAAGATAGAGTTACTCTATAAGTTTCACGTTAGTAAGAAAATATGTTCATTTCACATTTTCAATGTTTGGAAATACCATAATTACTTTTCAAAGTATTCTCTATGGGAGACAATTAAATATTCACTCAGATCATATTTTATTTAACTCATATTAAACTGTTATACACCTACAACCTCTAAAATAAGTATTTTTAACTTAAGGTTAGATTTAATTAAGCAACGTCACTGAGTCTCGCAAAACTTTGTGCGCTAAAAGCATACGATTATACATAAGTATACTAAGTGCGTAAGGCGTTATCTACCCGTCAACATAGAGTGACGCAAAGGTGTGTAAACAACGGCCATGTTTACAAAAAATATACCCCTAAGTTAAGTAGACATTTTGCTATGTATAGCCAGTTTATCTAAACATCACTACACCTGCGACAGTATATCATATTTTTTAAAATATTTACCGTCAAAAAATATATGCGTAGGATCAGTAACAGGTTGGATGAAAAATGGGATATAGAGACGACGACGATAAAATGTTAGTTTAGTTATTACAAACAAAGAGTGAAAAAAAATTAGCTGATTTATTTTATGATTAATATTACTTACGGTATTGCATGAGATTGGCAACTTTAATACTAAAAAGTGTATGTTTTTTTTACTAATAACAAAGTAATTGATAGGGATAAGAAAAATAAAAAATATTTTAGTTCTTATGCAAAATTATACTTTATAATGTAGTAAAGTAATCTATAAATATCTCTTACATAACTCGCATAACTTCTTTGTTCCAACTTCCTAATCTTACAGACGACGTGGAATACGTTAAAACGCTTTTTCGTGCCTGTAAACACAAATTTTTAAGTGCTTCACAAATTATTTACACCTAAGTCAGTAGCGACCTCACCGGTTCGTACACAATGTTATACAGTCAATAGGCGTAAGGACGAAACTCATATAAAGCGTTAGCGTGAGCGACAGACGTAGCGACTTTACTGAAAGAAATAAACTTTCATTTTTATGCAAAGCTTAATGCGAATAATGCGTTATGTGCTATCTCCTCTGCTGAAGTGGGAAATGGGAATTTTTATTTAATTATGAATTTAATAGATACGAAATTTTCAATAACTGTGTAAGTATTCAACTTAAGTCATATAATATCTTCACCCTATGTTTATTTTGGCGTTACATGATTTGTTCTTGAGGAAGGATATATAAATGGTAGATAGATGGATATCTAAAATCTTTGACTTGAAGTATTTCTTCGTATACATTAAATGTGTTTTATTTCAATTGTGCAAATACTTCATTTATAATTCATTTATAAGAATAAAATATTAATTACCAAAAACATATCAAACTCAAACCTTTTGGGTTTGAGTATCTTTATTATATTTTTTTTAAAGACGAAATGTCTTTTAGACAAAAAGTACTATGAATTCATATCATAATTTATACAAAACTCATGCGACATATAACAACGTAACATACTACTACATAGGATTTATTTAATAACTTTATAAGTTTCTTAAGTGTTTTATAAGTTATTAATGAATCATGAAAAACCAGAAAAAAAAAATGTTAAATAATCACAAAACATGGGCGGAAGCGGTTCGTGTTTCTAAGTCCTCAACCGTACTTAGCACAAAGTCACGCAGCTCTCTCTCTCTCCCTCCCACCCTCCTCCCCGTTCGTGCGAGGCGATTAACCAAATTGTAGGGAATGGTTCAGCACTGCGCCACTCTACCTACTTAGTTACTCTTAATAATGGAGACACACGCACCCAGAAGATGCAGGTGTATTTTTGCCTTGTATTAATCGCTAATAGATTGTGATGATACCAAAGTTAGGTTTCATTTTTCATTTTCATTTTATTTATTTATTCTATTCCTCTCACAATGTAGTCTTAGACATAAAAATATGAAAAATATACAGTTTTATAAACAGTTTTGTTTGGTTTCGAAAGTTGTCGGTATTTTTTTAAGGCTAGTAAGCACCAATGCAATAATGTTAAATAAAGAACAGAATGAATAGAACAATAGTTATCTGGCCACCTTGGCATGTCATATTAATATTTTTGCCGAGTTGTGATTTAGGGTTTTGTCTAGTTTTGAGTATTAAGCAACCCTAAACCTAAGTTGTATCTACTATTTATAAACTAGACACTAGTTTATAATCGAGCTGCTCTATAGTAATTAATGAAACTGGACTTATCGTCTAAATCACAAGTACAAACAATGAATATCATAGTAGCTCGTACTCTTTAAAAAAAGTGTATCCATTGAATCCCCTGCATTAATTTTACTTATTCTTTGAAATTTTTTCGTACTAGAAGATAACTGACCAAGACATTAATAAAAATGTTCGTAACTCGCCTTTTCTTTTGCAGAACAAAATGGCTAACCACCACCTTTTACGTGACTCAAGCAAAAGTGTTTTCAAAAAACAAAGTAATGATACAAAATTAAATATAAAAGTTATTTATCACTTAAATTGATACAAATTACATTCCCTGTAATTATTTTCTGTATGCGTGTAATAAATGAAACTAGAAAGCTAAAATTATGCGGTTTTTAAATGTCAAGCCACAGAAGTTTTAATCTATTTGCCAATTTCGGTTGAAATAGTATTAAAATGACATAGAGCGATTATTTATATCAAAACATAGGTAGATAATAAAAGTTGTTTGAGTTTTGTTTATAGAAATAAATGTATTTCGGAGGATAAATAAGGAACAAAAGCTTAGGTTGAACGGTATTGATTTCCATCCGTCTTTGTCGCGAGAATTGAAGTTCAATTTAAATTACCTACTGTTAAAAGTACTTTCACAGTTTTAAGCGTTTTCAGATAACTCAGAGTTAAAGTATTAAATAGTAAAATAATTTAGATCACTAAAATCATTGTATATTCTACGTTAACCGATAGCACTTATTTACTTTAAGAAAGACACTATACTAGCTTATCACATGTACTAAAACAATTCGGGTAAAATGTAGGTAAAGTGATTATATATACGAAAATGAAACGACACACACGACAAATCTATACAAATAAATAAAATTGAAGTGTCTGTTTCTAATGTCAAATAATTGTTTTTTTTTATGCTCACACGGTTATGTGCACGCTACCTATGCCTAAAAACCAGTTTCAATATTTTTTTATCTATCTATCTGTTTGTTCCGGATAATCTTTAAAACAGCTGTACCAATTTTTATAACATTTTACTAGCAGGTAGCTGTCTATTTACGGAGTACCCTAGGCTATGTTTCCTCTCAGAAAAACCCTATTAAAATTTTGTCCGGTCCGGTAATCGTACCCAAGACCTCATGGACTGCAGTCTATGGACTACACCACTAAGGCAGCGCTTTCCAAATTCCAGTTCCAGTTAGTTTAAAATACATTGGATAATGGCGTTAACAGAAAACATTCGTGATACTTTTTACTCAAGATGGGCACTCAGGTAATAATGAAGAATTATTCAGAAGATACCATACTGATAATAAATATTGGAATTTCAATGGGTGTTTACATTATCTATCGTTTGCTTTATGATATAGGTATGTAACTTATTAAAAACTTTACGTAACAAAGCCGGACTGAAAATTACTTGTGTTTATTAATACTCGCAACTTAATAGCTGATACTAGAGTTTTGCAAGCTATTGAACTCGTCGGTCGCCGAAATGCATATCTATTGAGCTAAAGTAGTCAAACTAGAAAAACGTAAAACACTACACAGCTAGCACAGATATGTAGCTTAACTACTGTTATATTCTGTGGGAGTTACTGAAGTTTTCTTCATGGATTTCATTGATTCGACTACTCGAAGATGGCCAATATTACTGATTATCGTTGCAAAAACCTGTGAGCACCGCGAACCCGCAAGCTTGGCAAATGAATCGCAAGTAAAATTTTCCAATTAACTTTTTAGCGTCTGTAAGTTTATCCTAAAAATCAAACATGAACTTTAATAAAAAATAATCTCAATTTATCCCTAAATACTTAAAACATGTATAAAATGAATATCTGAAAGCTCTAGTTTAAAACTACTAATATCTTAAGAATACATTTATTTATCAAAGTAGTCTTTTCGTAATAGATCTGTATCAGGATATAAATCGCAAAAACCTTGTCTTTGATTATCTTTTCCAACTCCTTTCTTCTTTATTCCACCCATTTCTTTTTACAAATTATAGGATACCAAAAAGTAAATCATGTCATTCCCTAATAGGTTTTCCCATTTATTCCTTCCCTGTCGAACGTTCTAATCCTCGTTGTCCTCACTAATCCCCGTATAATTTACGCATTCTAGTTATTTTAAGATAGACTGATTTAGAAAAGCTTTCGTATTTGGATTAAAATGTATAGGATTTTGTATACGCCTAACTAAAAATTCGGCCTCAAAATCTAAGTACGAAGCCAAATGCCGCACGTTTGAAAACTAAACTGTATTTTTGGTATGTTGGCTTAATAAATTGTAAAAAATTGTAACTACTTTTTGAACTGACAAAAGATAATAATTAAGTAATAGACTACCTCCTCTGATATGTGCAAACAAAGTTTTAAGATTTTGAGAACGCATAGTGAATGGAAGTTCAGGTATGGAAATTTCATGTTGACTTAAAACTATTTTAGAAAGATCATAGATTTTTAGTCTATTTGATGACTACAAATGAGATTTCGTAAAATTGGACCTATTTATAATATTCACTATACCATGTACCACAGATTGGATTTATGAAATACTCGATTACATATTTGATCTGGTAATCTTGTATTACCAATAAAATAGATGAGTGCAATGCTCTGCTGTGCGGGTAATCTAGAATCCAGTTTATTGCACTCATGAATTTATTATAAAAATGTTTTTGTAAGCGCTACTACTTACTGTATAAAACTATGATAATAAGAATGTTATTTTTGTGAATTAAAGGCTAATCCATGGATACTAAGTGTAGGCAGCCGTAACATTAACAATAAAATTCCAAATTTTAAAATCGCATTGCAATGTCTGGTTTATTACTTATGCCGTTACTTTTAAATTTTGTTAATATACTCCCTTCTTTCTTTTTTTCTTTTACTAACCAACTAGCCTTTGCCTGCGCCCCCGCCTAGCCTATATTACTCGCTGATAATGTAGCTTTCCATTCCTGTAAGAAATTCTAAAATCGGTTAAGTGGTTTAGGCGTGTAAGCGTAATAATGAAATAAACTCACTTACACAGTTAATATATACTAGCTTTTGCCCGCATTTCCGCCTGCGTTTATGCCGGTTATTGCGGTAAAAAGTAGCCTATGTTACTCGCTGTCAAAGTAGCTTTCCATTGGTGAAAGATTTTTTTAAATCAGTTTAATGGTTTAGGCGTGAAAGCGTAACAAACAAACAAATAAACTCACTTTAACCTTTATATTATAAGTATAGAAGTATTAATAACCTACAGCCGTTTCATGAATAAATTTGACTACCTACCTATAGCTTAAACAAAATAAATCATACACTTGAATTTTTAGGTCAGCCGTTATTGGAAATGCTTCGTAGTCAATATTCGTGTTGTTCATAATTAATACGTTTTAAATTCATACAGGTATAAACAGCCACTAGAGCTATGCTCAAGCATGCAGTAAATTTCGAATTAATGTTCGTTTCAGCTGTTCGACCACTTCATTGCGAGCTGATAAAATACTATTAATACTATTGAATATATTAAGTCAACTAAACTTTTTCTAGAAATAGGTGGAATAATCTAATAAGTGAATGAAATCATCCTGAAATAAAATGGTAATATTAGTCACGCAAATTTGGGAATCAGGGCCTGCACTTGAATTGCATGCACCTTTTATTTGTTTATTGAGTTTATTGTGGTTGTGGTTTAATAAAATCAGAAATGTCAGTTCAATTACAATAAAATAAATGTTTTTGTCTTAATTGTGAGAGTGATACTGTATATGAAAATTATAAAATTAAAATCAACAGATTTTATCGTTTTTATTTTCAATAATTAGCTTATAGTAAATGTGATTAAGTATGACATCGGCATCACCGAAATCCAGTTATCGGTATTTTATAGATTTCTTCATATTTAGGTACGATAACTGTGGATGTATCTTCAGTGGATGAAAAACCCTATTTTCCCCGTCTGTTATTCGGTATTTTCTAATATCCAGTTCACATACATATAATTTAAAGTATTAGATATTTAACTTTTGAAATAGGTCATTGAAAAAAGGGAAACATACAAAATTATATGAAATTCGAATTAAACACAATAGTAAACATGTATTATTTCATGTAAATAGGCCAAGATAGTAAAATCTCTAACTAATATAAAAAATGTGTGTTATTCAAGCACTTGCAACCTTTTGACAGACGATACCAATTAATTACCGACAATAGCATTGCCAAAATGAGACGCCGCTTTATTGTTTGCGTTTATATGTTGAAAAGACGTGAGCACAATGGATAGGAAACACCCAATTATATCGTTCTGCTCTAATGGACGAATAAATCTTTATTGTTTTAAACTTTTGTATTGTAACAATATTTATGTTTACCTTTATGTTCTGATAACACCAAGTTAAATATTCTTCAGAAAGGTTTTCACTACACCAATGATAGAACTTGAACCATTTAAAAAAATAGGCTTTCACTTTAGAGTTTTAAACTTACATATTACTCACAGTAAACAAAGACGTGATAGGTTCCCGAATGTTGCCATTATTTTATAATTTTAATGAAACTAGAATAGTAGTGGTAAGCCGTTTGCCGCAAATCGAGCACTGTATGTATTAGTTAAGAAGATTAAATGTATATTGACAAGGAAAGGTAGATTCCTTAGTCCTTCAGAAGTCCCTGCTTGAGAAAGCAACAGTAGGAATGGGATATTGCTAATACGGATGTATTGAGGATTATTTAATCAGGTGAACTTAAATGAGATATAGAGGCTTTTATTTCAATAAACAGGCGAATAAAAATATCTAAATTCCAATTTCTTTAGTTCTGGACTTATAATGAAGCAAGACATGTATTAAAAGACTACATAGCATAGCCCATCTAAAGGTTATCTGTAAGATTGTATCTCTAATTTTATGTTTGTATTCTATGTTGTATGGTTCCTAGTCATGGTGTGAAATAAAGAGTACCTATCTATCTGTCCATCTAAAAGACCAACGAACTATTTTAGTAACCAGTAATTCAAACCAAAATATTATTTTAAGAATAGGTATACTATTTTACTATCTGAAGGCAATCTTCGAACGACAAGACACACCGTAATCTAACTTACGTATTACGTATATTTTGCTTTCTTTCGCCACAATTTGGCCGGCTATCGCTGTTTGGGCATTACTGTCAAGATTTATAGCCACGACTCTTTCTCTAATATTGTTTACTTTGGTAATGGTTGGTTTTATTACCGCTATCCATTGCCTTGTTTTATATCTCGGGTGTTTGGATTATCGGCTTTTACATTTCATGACTTATTATCGCATAGCGAGTGAAGTCTTTTTAATAGTCGTTCAGTTTTTAGTGTTTCTGTAAATGTTTAATCAGTCTTGATCTTGAATCTCTATTTTGTATTAAGGTCGTTTTTTTTTAAAACTCTGTTTTCATTTAGTTTATTTAACATTTCACTACGTTTTAGCTGTATTTTATTTTCATAAAGTACGCTTAAAATGCTCCCTATTTGGCTTCTTTAGCATTTAAGCTCTTACATCGCAAAAAAATCTTGTTTCATTTCGAGAATTTCAAGAAAACTCAAGCACGATATAATTCCAGATGCTGCAAAAAGTATCCAACTAGAAACCATTTCATTGCGGTATCTGCAATGCGTACTAGTTTAGTTTAAGTATATGTTTATTAAATGACTTTGTGTATCTCGGTATCAAATGTAAGCGAAACTTAAACAGTTCAAATTGTCTTAAGTCTCAGTCTGGTGATTAACATTCATGAATGTCTTATATTCTGGTATCTGGTCGAAATGGGAAATCTAAATAAAATGGATGACAGCTGGACTTATTTTGATACATCATGTATTTCAACCTAAACGTCTGAACTTTTTACATTAAACATGATTGCTTTTTACAAATACCGGTTACGTGAAAAAATAAAATGAAATGGTTCTTGTAAATAGTTTAATCTGTTCTCACGATTTTCTGAACGATGAGTACGAAAAACTTGAAGATAAAAAACGAAAACAGAATTCTATGAGTAACTTTTTTTTTCCTTGGTTGACCTCGGTGACGTCAAGTTCAAACTAAGATAGGTTTTCCTTCTATCATCCAGAAGTGGACACTAGTCATAACACTTAACAGAAAAAGAAAATATTCATCTACAAAAAGTTTTGATGTCTCCCTGGAAATGTTTGAAAAAATATGCTAAGGTTTCCGCTATAAAATTACCAAAGAACCCTTTCTTGTTTGAGTTTATTGTTTGTTTCATCCAATCCTTTATATTTGGTCGTTTTGTGATATTCTAAAAGACCAGCAATAACAATAGCGAAGCCTTCTAGTTTATTATCATGTGTGTTAATAGCATCGGGGATACGGAAAGTGAGAACAATTTGGGACCTTCTAACATGATAAATTTATTTGATAAAGTAGGTTTGGAAACTTTTCCGTTACTGGTGTAACTAATAAAAAAACTTTTACATTTAGAAATAAGATGTGTCTTGTAGATTTAAACTTGTACAATTTTGTGTAGTTATTACTTTGTTTATCTGCATCACAACGTATTACTATACTTAAATCTCTTATAATAATATAGCCAATATTTTACGTAAGTTATGCTTTGCTATGGTATAAAAGGTCAAAGGAGCAGATAGGTCACCTGATGGTTCCCACACAGGAGGGGTCATCTATACGCCGTAGATGATCCGAGGTGCGTCGGGCAACTGCTACCCGAGACGGCGTTCGGTTTTTGGTAGGTTCTAGTCCGACATAACCATCCGTGGTGGTATCCGAGGGGATTTTCGCACAGAAAAAACGAAAAAAAACTGTGTGTGTGCAATTCACACACGCCAAATACTTTCTATACAAACAAATAAAATTGAAGTGTCTATTTGTAATGTCAAAATATTAGTTTTTTTTCATGTTCACGCGGTTAATGCCTAAAAACCAGTTTATTTATTTATTGCCTATCTGTTTGTTTGTTCCGGGTAATCTTCTAAACAGCTGGGCTAATTTTGATAATGTTTTACTACCACTTATCTATATAAGGAGTAACTTAGGCTATTTTTTTATCTTAAAAGCCTATAAAATTCCAAGCGGCCCAGGAATCGAACCCACTAAGGCAGCGTTTTTAAAATTCCACGCCAATAAAGTCGCGGGTACCAGCTAGTATTAAACAAAAAGATAAAAATATTCACACTATTAAAATTTATATTAAAAATTATGTGTAATGTATTCTATCTCATTCTCTCGTCGACTAAATCCTATACATTTATGTGTTTGTTCCTTTATCGTGACGCATTTTCGATTCATCGAGTTTCAAATCCCAACGATTCTAAAAAGTTTCACTTCAAAAGATCACCTGATGGTAAGTGACTACCGCCGCACCAGTATACCTGCAACTCGAGAGTCACAAGTGCGTTGCCGCCCTTTGCAGCAATAATCAGAGGGGGGAATTGACTGGGGGCTCTAAAACCTTACCCACTCGGTTAGAAGTTACGACTTTTCTGTGAGGCAGTAAAACTTATTAAATTCAAAAGCACCTTAACATCTCTGTGAAGACAAACTAACAAAACAATTTCTTAAGAGCTTAAAAACATTAGGCATTAAAATACTGTTAGTGCCCCTGTACTCCTTACCTCTGTAAAAGTACTTTGTTACGAGGTTGCACAACGAATATAACATGTTAGCAGTAAAATAACTGAGCTAGTTTTCTTGTTTGTTCTAATATTGTCTTATGAAGTTGTCTCTTTGTAACACGTGTATGCTTCTGCTCGTAAAACAATATCTTTTTTCTCAATTTTATCATATACCTTTGTCGTTTTAACTACACTTACACTTGAAAGTTTCATTGAATAAAATGCTTTTATTAGTAAACTAGCGACCCGCCACGGTTTCGCTGTGCTGTTTCAAGTTTTCTCTTTTTCAGTGCTGTTGTCCTGCGTAGTTTGCTCCTTTAGTCGGCTCTTACGACACCCACGGGATGAATAGGAGTGGTGACACTCCGTATTCTTAATCCGAATCCACATGGACACGTACAATATTATATACTGTATTTTTCTTTATTTTTTCACCCATAGCGTTGGTTTTATTTTTAACTTGAATTTGATCAAACAAGAAATACAAAACCCAAACAATACAAAAAAAAAACAAAAATACAAACCCTTCCTAATAAAAAAGTGAAAAAGGGTTTCAAAACGGTTTATTAATAAAAAATATAACCGAATTGAGAAGCTACCCCTTCTAATGATGTCGGTAAAAATATTTAGTAAAAAAAAGTTTTAACACTTATTTTTATTACATCAGCTATATAAAAAGTTGCTTTGGCTCCCTATCCTGATGTCACCCATTAAAGTGATGTTCACACACGTGATTGGTTTTACGAAGTTTTCACTACAGCAGACATGCATAATAAAGTTGTCACTGATAATTTATTTCAGTACTTTGCAACACTTTATTTAAAGGGGTTACAAGGGCAAGTGACCTTGAATTAACGGATATACGTAGGCAAAACAAAGCCATTTTTAGACCGTAGAGAATATTTTTATATTTTTTTGAATCAAAACTTAAATTACCAGTTGACATATTCTACTTGTATTGGCTAATGCAACCCGATCAAAACACCAGGTAACTATGTAAGGAATACCTATTATGTGATCACGTTAATTTTCGAATAGGTACATAATAATTATCGGTGTTATTTAAAGACGCAATACAAAAGAAATGTGTTTTTTGTTGATTAACATTGTGATTGTACATGTTTATCTAGGTACGTATTTCAAAATCCTTACCAATGAATATACAACACTACGTTATTGACAGCGTTTTCTTTAATCAAACGATGTATCTTCCATCCTCTCTAGAAGAAAACAGTTTTTTAAATGATATTTCTTTCCTTTTTACAGTATCATCAGCTCAGCGAGAGCTTGGCAAGGGTTTACCAACAAACGCTTCAGCCACAGCCTCACCAGCCGGTTCCGTGGACAACGCAATCCGGCCCGGGGTCGCTCTGGACGGCCCGAGGCCAACGCCACGTACTGGGCCTTACTTCGACCTCATGGCTTCCAAAAACGTCACTGCGTTACTCGGCAAAACAGCATACCTGAACTGCCGGGTCAAGAATTTAGGAAATAAAACAGTAAGTAATATAAGAGTGCTTTTAAAATATGAGATCTAGATAAAAAAATATTAATTATCACACCGAAATGGTCAAAACCTCCTTTCTACGGAGAAGCCTATATCCAGCAGTGGACTAGTAAAGGCAAGAATACAGATAACCTTTCCTTTTATTTAAAAAAAAAAGAATATTTCATTTAGTTACACAATACAGATATTTGTACTTCAAACTCCAAACATACCTAGACTATAACAGAATACAAGTTACTATTATTAATACAATAGCTAATCTTGCGAAATTTCCAAATTCCAAATGCGAAAAAAACAAACAAAGTTTATACCAGTAAGTTTTTCATCTTAAGTTTATGACACGCGTGAAATGATGCTCAGGATGAAAGCTAAGGGATAACATCACGACGGGTTGCACGTGCCCGGTTAGATTTATGTCCGAAGCAACGGATATATTCTATCTTTCTGGGATTCCTTTTGTAATAGTATGTCAGTAGTTTTTAGTTTTATACGTCAGTAAATGTGGCTTTATTTATTTATGCTACATTCTTTAACATTTCTTTAGTTAATATGTATTATTATTAACATATTGCATTTAAAGCAATACTTACGCCGTATTATTCCGATTATTTTATTTAGCTGATTTACATTTATACTGAATTTCATTAGGCATTTAGTCATTAACTGTCATCCTTTTCAAGTATACTCAAATGTAATTTCTTCCTGTACTCGTGCATTCCGTTTCCCACGGCTTTCTATCTCTTTACCTTCGGTTCTATTTAAGATACATAATTTGTTTCGATCTAAGAACACTCGCTGAATGAGTAAAACGAGTTTCTTTATTTGAGCGTTTGCCTATTAATTGAGTTTGAAGATGGGTAGCTGTGAACGTCTAATTTATATATATAGGGCTACGGAACAAAACGGAACCTTTTTCTTAACATGCTGTAGTAAATATTTATTCCCTTGACGCTTTAGGACCATAAAGCCGAATAAAACTGTGTCATATAGAGGTTTTATCTCAAAGTGTTGTTTTGTGGGTTGAATCTTTTTTAGAGGTGGTAAATAATATAGATAATATATAGATATTTAAATAATAAAGAGACTTATTGAGAACGCATAAGATTTATTATTTACAGTAAAAATAAATATTTCCAAAAATTCTAAATAGTCAACTAGCAAATTTATAATGTGTTTACCTTTAAGTGTTTGTAATACTAGTTGTGTAACAACTATGAATATTGTCTTGTATGCTATTTGTATATACACACGTTTATGATAAATAAATAACCAAATTTTATTCACAAACTCCTTTAAGTTTTTACCCGTAAATTTCTGTAGTAGTGATGAATTTTCTGAGGTTTCTTATATGTAAGTGCCTATTACAAACTTGTGAAAGTTCCCAACAAGCTGCCAGAATGATTCGTACCATAAAATTGGCGTCACAAACTTATATCCGTCAAGTCAAATTACTTCACAACATTATTACCACGCCAACGCACTTACAATGAGCACTCGTCTTAACAATACAGACATATGTATATATGAGTAAAATAGAGTACACATACCGGTACTAACGAGTCCCCCTTATTTCAACAGGCATCGTCCAATTTACATTGCGGTGTACCACAAACTCTTCGCTTAAAATGAAAACGTAACAATAGCACAATGAAACTTTAAAGTCGGTATTGTGTGCACAACTTTATAAATAAAAGTCTCATTAGGCTGAGTCGCCACATCCTCACATAAATAAAAGGGATGGCTAACGAGATTTGTGTGCTTCATTTAGGCATTCATAAATGGGATCGTATTTGTACGAGATGAAATCATAATGAAATATTGTATTATCACTCACAGTCTTAGAGTATATTTTAATATAACGCTGCTCTACTTACTTACTTTACGTTTACTTTTTAAAAGACAACTGCCGCACCTTGAACATATCCTGTGTCGCGGGGGACTTTTCAAACATTAATGACATGGTCACAAAGTACACCCAGACTCAGAACAACAATTTGTGGATCACACACAGTGTTGTCCCACGTAGGGATCAAACACAACACTCGGCACAGTAGAAAGTTTATCAAAATCAGTCAGTTTCAGTGAACTCTGACTGATTCTGATCGACACAATCGAGTTGTAATCACAAAAAGCAGTGATTATTGACACAAGGTCTCGATACCCGATGCCATTTGAAAGTAGTATGTTTTTTTTTGTCCTGAAGTACCACAAAATATGCTCAACCACAATAAAACAGAAGAAGCAATTAATGAATACCGTCATCCGGAAGATAGTGAAACATCTAAATAAAAAACAAAACCTACCTTCATTAGGAACAATAATGGTAGCTGCAGTGAAATGAATACAAAGCTTTGTAACTCAACTAATGCTAATGACGGTGCTATACAAGTAAAGATGTTATGCCATTAACGATTCCATTTCCCGCTCGGCCACAAGCTATCTTTAATGTGAAATCACAAGTTTTTCTCTTGAACGTCAAACCTAAATGAGTTTTCGTTAACTACCTCATTTCCTTTTAAAAATATCAAAGGCCGTCCAAATATCTGGGTGAAAAGTAAATTTTTGGAGATAATCCGAGTAGATTACATAAGATTTGATGTATGTGATATGTTTGTTTTGAAGACTTGGTATTATAAATAAATGTGTAATCTTGTAAAATTTATGAGATTGTGTAAGTCTATACTTATAATTTTTATTATATGTAAAGAGGTAAAGTTTGTGAGTTTGTATGTTCGAGGAATCAGGAACTACTGGTACGAATTGAAAAAATATTTTAATGTTGAATAGCCCTTTCATCGAGGTAGGATATAGGCTATATAACATCATGCTACAACCAATAGGAGTTGAGTTTCAATAAAATGTTACGAAAACAGGTCAAAAGTGCTGTTGCGTGTTAAGATACTATTTTTTTACTGTTCTTTTAAAAAATTGTGTTAGTATTTATTGTGTAATATTTATCGTGTGTAAGCTAACATCTATACACATATTCAAACAGAGATTTAACTGATTATTAAAAATATTAAGGAAATTATTATCAGATCACAATAATAATGTCGCTACGAATGAGGCGACATACATAGTTGTAACAAAAAAATGTGCCTGTAATATTCTACGACCAAATGGGTCACCAGGGCCTCAATTCTGCTATTCTTATAGTGTATCAATAGACTGTCGATGGAATGTCGTCGAAATAGTTTTGCACTTTTCGTATTCTACTAACTATGTATTACCAATGGCCTATGACTTGCCACTGAACTGCCACTTATACAAATGTCGTCGATGTCTTTGTAGTACTTTTGTATATGATACATTTTTAAATTTGTAAGGCAATGATATATTTAATTTTCTATATACGGTTATGTTATCACCATTGATGAGCTATTACTACTACATCCACAGTATACTGACCCTGTGAATTTATGTTAGTAGAATACCGATATTTTGACCGATGTTAATGGCATCGCAGTGCATTACCGTTCTTTGAGTCCCTCCCCCCCCCCCCCCACTCCGAATCAGGAGAAGGATGATGAAAAGCATCGAAAGAATTGCTGAACATCGGTTTTCTGTGAGGCCGTATATATGCCGAAGTATGGTTTTCGCACGATTTATTACTCTTAATTGTTAATTAATATCTCGCAAGCGGCGACCTTGCGTCACCAACGTGCTGGGCACCCACTGACTCCGTCTGGTCAACAACACGTCTGTCACGTCTGTTCACACTGTGACTGAAGTTGACGCTCTTGAATCGGACTTACTAGCCATATTCGTAAGTGCCGAATATCCACCACGGACTCCGTATAAATAATCTGTTATAGATTGTATTACGCTTATGTATGTAATTGTTAATAACTTGTAGTTCACCGCAGGTTCATCTGCATTTTTATTAACAGCTCTGTGCATCGTCCATGTCTTGTTGAGGAGCGGACACAAATACAAAAAAAAAGATCATTTAAATTGGTCCAGCCGTTCTTAAGTATTAAAGTATTGTACGTCTTAAATAAAGAGAAAAGGAAAGAATGGCATTATTTTTAATTTTACCATAGACTAGGTTCCATTATTTCGAAATACTTTTTTTTTGTGGCAGAGCATTGCATAAAGCGCTAATGGTTTAAGGTCCCAATATATAAACACCCTAGTATTTTCAACCTTCCCCTAAGAAAATGGTGGACATTTGAGAATAAATAATTTAATAATGCGCACTTGTCACACTGAAAGTCCCACTGTTTACAGACATGGAAGTACAAACTACGTAAAAAATTTATAGACCAAACTTATTATCGCTGGTGTTTTATTATAAAGGACTTTTAGTAGACCTTCAAAAACTTTAATACCCGTAAATAATTACTGGATTTAAGTTACAGTAGAATGGATGCATATTTTTATCATATTTGACAAATGAATTTTGTCTATAAAGTAGCCCCAAAACAGAAAAACTAATGTGCTCATGACATTTTTTTTAGTTTATTTAATATGATTGATACAATACAAGATTTAGAATCAATACAATATTATTATCATATTTTTAATTTACAAGGCAATTATAATATAAATACAATAAATAAAATAAAAATTGTGTTAAAAAAAAACTCCGTGCGAAAAATAAATTTCTGACACGACGTTTAACTACACACTTATCAACAGGCCCTATATATATCAACTGATTAATAATAAAAATAATAGCTAAAAATCATTTTTCAAGCTGTTTATATATCGTGTTCAAATTTTCAGTTTTTGAAGCGGTTTGTGCATAATTCAAAAACTATATATATAATTATATTTAAAGAAGATAAATGGTGCCTTTATTGTTCCAGTTGAATATGCAAGTATCATGGGTACGGCACAGAGACATTCATCTCCTGACAGTAGGCCGGTATACATACACAAGCGACCAGAGATTTCGGGCAATTCATTTGCCACACTCCGAAGACTGGACTTTACAGGTAAAATTGATTTTATTAAATATATTTTTAAGTAATAACATTTAATAGTACTTTTGGATATCTGTCACACAACATCTAGTTTCAAACTAAGCAGAGCTTGTAATATGAAAGCTAGATGGACTGATACATTACTTATTTACTTTTTTTTAAATACATACAAAATATGCACAGAAAACACTCAAACAAAACACATCTTGTAATGTTCTTCTTTCATTGTTACAAATGAATATTTATGTATAATCATTCCTCTACATTCCTTAAGAGGCAGGAAAATATTATCCAGTTACGTTTTCAGACTAAGTTTCACTATCTAATGTTTGATTTTCTGTAAATACTTAAATATCTGTCCAAGCCACTTTTCATAAATGTTTTATCTTATATATGTATGTATTGTATCATATTATAAAATGTTTAAAAAAAGTGCTTAAGAAAATTGCCATTTTGCTCGGTAATAGTAGATATCAGCTGTTACAGTTTTTTTTTCTAAAAAGTACCCACATCAACATAAAACATCTTTTATGCCTTCGTTTTACTAAAAATAAAATATTTTATTTTAATTAATTATATCTTAGATAGAAATGTCTGTTAAATTTACAATCATTATTTTAATGTTTAATCTTTTAAACTACTAATCATACATCTATATTTCTAATCTAATCACATTTCATGTAATTTCCTTTCAATTATATTCTGTGATATGCGACGTTAAATACATATGCTATATAATTATTGTTTCGTGTCTAGCATAGTTAACAGTAATTATTATTTCTGTGTGTAATCTACTTGGGCTTGTGACAGCTGTCAGCAGACATGAATGAGGAACGAAAATAGAAAAAGCGCTTCTGAGAGAATTTCATACAGAAATGAATCTTGATTCTTGTTAGCTGGTAACATTAGATCCACGTATCTTTTAATAGCGGAATGAATCGAAATATATGTACATTAAATGTGAAATACCAGACTGGGTTGTGTGTCATAAATTGTTGTTAATCAATTTGTAATCATCTGTGTTTGAATTGTGATATAATTATTAGGTCAAAAATATATATAATGATCATAAAACATTATTTACCACAGACATCAAGAGAAAGAAAATTAATTAAGAATTGTATCATATCAGCTATATTTTGAAAAACTATCACTTCTAGTACTCAAATAATTTGTTTTGATTCATTTGTGCGAGTTACAAACAAGTCTGATGTAGTAATAACATAATATTATTCAAATCCAAGTACAAACAAGACACAAACTACATTAGGTATTAGTTGGACTTGACATAAATACTTGGGTAACATTAAATAATAAGATATTATTAGACTTGTATTAATATTAAACCCTCAGTTTCAAATTATAATTGAACTTAAAATCACTGGAACATTTGGCTGGGTAATGTTAGGGTAATAAGAAGTCTCATTCTATTTTTGAACATCTTTGCTTTAATATTAGGTAAGAAGAAAATTTTAGTATTATGCTTTGCAATTAAAGAGGTTTAAGCCGTACCATAAAAACTAAATAGATTTACTAAATTAAAATAAAATAAGAAGAACATCATGAGTAAAATAGAAGATTTTAAGAATATACCTAATTCGTTGTGTCATTATTTCAACTTGACAGCTTAATACATTTTTTTTATTGTTAGTATTATTATTTATTCTTGTAGAGTAATTATAGACTAAATATTGGGCAAGAGATTTTCGGTTCTATCATTATCATAATTTGTTCTTTATTTATGGCATTATTTCTTTACAAGAATTGAGTTTTAAGTGAGCGCCTGAATAATATGCTAATTTTTTCTACGGTTGCCAGCCACAATTGGAGTCGAATCAACTTAATCTGTTTCGTTATATTCAATGAAATGACAATGTCGGTATATCTAACGAGTTTTGGTTCCAATTTGTAGTGACATCCGGTGCTATCTTTTTACGGCTGTTTTACTTACTAAGTGTGTAGTACAATTGTGTACTATCCTCAGGAAATAAAAGGGTAACCCTTATCTCTGGTCTGGTCAAAAGATTAACTCGAGCCAAGGGCGGTCACCTTGGGTTGGAACAAACTTTTGCCCAGACCCTGTCCCGCTCTTAAAGAAAAAACCAAGTAAATTATCAATGCAATATAAATACTAAGTTTTAATATACAAAATAATATATATTGCCACAGCTTTATTTATTCAGACAAGATGTTTTAAATACAGTTTCTACTTTCTACAGACCAGAAAATTGAGTAATAAACGTTATTATTGTGTCTAGTTTCTTTATAAATCGAAGATCTTAATATTTTAAAATATTAATAGGTACCTAGAGACAGGTTAGTTGAACAACTCAAAACATAAATTTAAAATACAGTTTTAGATTTTGTGAATGTTTAGGCGACCCGATTGCTTAGTGGTTTGTGTAGCGGACTGCTATTCTAAAGGTCGCGGGTTCGATTCCCGCTCAAGTCAAAAATTTGTTTGCATAAACTTTTAATGTTTGATTTGGTCTGGGTGTTTCTATGTATAATATGTATGTATTTACAAAAAAAAAGTATATAAGTGTTTATATCAGTTGTCTAGTACCCATAGTACAAGCTCTGCTTAGTTTGGGACTAGATGGCGATGTGTGAATGTGGTAGAATATTATTATTATTAGATTTTGAAGATTACGGTCCACAAAAATAAAAATAAAAACAAGAACGAAACAAATTTACTTTGAGCTCATACGTATACAGTACAGGCTGAGAAAGTTCAGATCGAAAGAAAATAAACGGGCCGATTTTTCAGCGTGATAATCTGGAAAAAATCGGTTCGTGGCAAGATTTTGACTAAAAATCAGTTCGTGGTAAGTTATTGAAAAAATCGATCAGGTACGAAAAACCGGTTTATTAAAAGAAACAGGGTAAATTTGGGTAAAATGTTCGCGTTCGGAGCTACAATAAAGGCTTTTAATACCTTTCCTTTTTAAAAAAAAATCGGTGCTAAAGAATATTAAGTAGCCGCCGCACATACGAGCCGTGAAAATGTAAAGAAAATCGAATTATTTCCGCGCGAGCTCCTAGTAGGCCCCCACTGCTGCCTACTATGAGCAGTTTAATTTTTTTTTAATATGAAGGTATTACAAAATATTAGAATTTACAAAATAATTATTGTAAAGATAGTACCTTTATAGAAAATACATCTGCAAGATATTATAATTTTTTGATTGAGGAATTAAGAACAGCAATAGGTATTAAATACTTTTGAAATGCCTGACCTTTTAACCAGATTACACTGGCTGTTTCACAGGCTAGCTGTCAGGCAGTCTGTGATCACGACTAGAACAGTATTAGTTCTATAGTAATAAAATAGTAGACCAAAACCCCCTTTTTGAAGAGAGGCCTGTGTCCAGCAGTTAAAAAGTGAATGAGTTACAAGTCTGAGTAAGCACAGCCCAACATCGCGGAGATATTTTTCTAATCACACCTCACAAGGAAGTAGAGCTGTTATTCGGCTAATACCTGATCGTATACATAGTGATATAAACATTGTCAATTTAGTAATAATAACTTGATAAAATATAGTTTCAAACGTATAATATTATAACCCAAATTTAAAGAACGTTGAGAACAATTTTGTGAAGACATAATAATACCGTCCCTCTATATTAACTGAACAAGAGCACTATTAATATTAAGATAATACCTACCCTTTTAGTTGAAGTCTTTTCAGAGAATTGGTGAAAACGATAAATTATCTATCGCTAATTTGAGTCTAGACTCAGTTTAACGTTTCATTGTTTTATAAAAACACTTTATCTTAAAGTTTCTTCTTAGTAGTGCGTGGGTGCAAAGAAAAAGGAATAAGTACATAATAGACATTATTATAATAAGTTAGGAAAAAACAAAATTCGAAATTCAAGAATAAGAAAAATATTTTCTTATAAATAGCAAATAATACAATACAGGGTTAATTATACTAAAGAAATTTATGAAGTTAAATTTTATTTAATAATGAATGACTTTTTTAAATTATTTTTATTAATCTATACTAGTATTGTAAAGATGAAGAGTTTATTTGTTTGTTTGATTGAACCCGCTAGTCCCAGTAACTACTGATGCGAATTGAAAAATTATTTTAGTGTTGGATAGACCGTTTATTGAGGCTGAGGCTACAGTCTATATAACATCGCAATACGACCAATAAGATCAAAATGTTGCAAAAACGGAGAAAAAATATTTAAAAAAAATGATGAAGTTGCGTGGATAAGCTAGTAACAAGTAAAGTTTTTAAATGCAGAATATGAGTCGCAGCGTTACCCGTTCTTGAAAACTGACACGCCGTAGGGTTAAATGGTTCAAGTATTGAGCAGTCAGGGCCTCAATTCTGCTATTACGCCAAGCCAGTGTCATACCACTGACACGCTACTGAGATGCCATCGAGTAGCTATTGGCATCGGTATAAATATCGGTAGTTGAAAATATATTACGTTTTTTGAGGAAATGATTTATTTATTGAAAAAACAAAAATAAAAAAAATATCAAAATAAATCAATAATTTCCGTTAATAATAATATTACGTTTTAATATATTTTCAAATTATAAGGAAATGATTTATTTATTATAATATTTTTTTAATTTTTATTTTAATAATGTTTTTATTTCGTTTTTTTATAATTTTTGTGTATTTAATAATTTATTTTAATTAATTTATTTATTTCAATAACTTATTATAATAAAAATAAATAAATCATTTCCTCAAAAAACGTAATATATTTTCAACTATCGATATTAATACCGATGCCAATGGCCACTCGATGGCATCTCAATAGCGTGTCAGTGGTATGACACTGACTTGGCGTGAACATAAAATAGCAGAATTGAGGCCCAGTTCGTGAACAATCGAGAGCATTATGGAATCTTGAGACACAGCGCCATCTAGTATCCAGTTACGCACAACGACCACTACGCGTTGTAATATTGATTTATAATTCGGATATAATAAATCGCATTCGCATCCACGGAATTATTCTAGCAATTTCGGTGGCCCTAAAAGCAGATCGTGTTGACCGTACGGAACAGTATTATTTGCGTGACAGCGGACTAACATCGAAGTGATATTCTAGTGTGGCTAACGAGTTATCAAGTGATTTCTTGTTTGTAATAGTGTGTTTGTAACTATAGTGCAATTTTAGTAATAAACCGACTAATCTTATTTATTTAATTCCCGGCTCCTAACAATACTATTCTAGTACACTTATTACAAATATTTACTTAAATTTGTTGTTGCAGATTAAATACCCGCAGCACAGGGACTCAGGCATTTACGAGTGTCAAATATCTACGACACCGCATATGAGTCACTTTATACATCTGAACGTTGTTGGTAAGTAAATCTACTAATACATTATATTAATACCAATTAATCAACCTGTAATTATAGTTAGCTACGAGAATATTACCTAATTAATTAAATGTTCATTGTTAGAGATAGGACTACCGGAATGTCTACACACAGAGGACAGTAATACTATTTGAGATAAAGAGTCCTCTTGTCGGTGTTAAGTGTCCTCGTGTTTTAGCGCCATCTATTAATACTGAGTCCTAAACTACCTTACATATTGACTCACACATATGTAATATTTTTTTTTAGTGTGCTACTACTTTGAAATGTCGGAAAATTATTTACAAAAAAAAATCCACACTATCTCAACTAGAAAAGCCTAAATACTGAAGCGTCTAACAAACTATCGCAAGAAAATTGAAGAGCGTCTATAATATCGCAGATCACTGGTAAAAAAAACACTAACACGAGAAGCTAGCTCAACTCAATTAAAACAAAAAAAAAGAAAATTTGCAATTTTTTGTAGACATATTTGAAAACAACATTCGGCCAAAATGTTTAATAAAAATGTTGCCATTATATGAAGATAATAATTTATAATAATTTTAGAGTAAAAAGAACTAAATTATAAAATAAATATTTAAGGATAAAACTGTTAAATAGGAAATTACATACTTTTGAACGACTAAGTATTCTATTGAATTTAATTTTAAAATGCTTCCTTATATGACATCAGTTCGGTAACGTATTGATGCATCTAGAGCGACTTTCGCCTGGCTGAACATTACAGTCTAATATTACGTCTTATGAAAACAATCCCTTCAAACCTCGAAGTTTCTAATATCATACCCGCCCTAAAGTCAACAATACTAAACTTTTTTAATTAATTCTAGTTAACGACTCTCAAAATAAAGCTAACATTTATTGTCTTTACGTAATTCTATATATTTAGAATTTTAAACACGAGTTCAGTTTATATTGTGCTCGGTAAATATCCCAATTATTGTAGATAAACCTAATATGTGCCCCCAATGTAGCCTTAGAACCTGCCCTTCACAAGATTGTATCATGGCTTCTGTGTTGATTGCGCAAACTTGTTTGTAGTAAACTGTTATTTTCTTTGATTATATAGATATAAAAAAATATTTAAATTTGATGGTAATTTTATCTTGTTACCTTGTCTATAAGTCTGTATATGTATGTATATGGCTATGTGTATGATAGTAATCACACGAATTATATAAAGGCTAAAGTTTGTGTGTGTGTGTTTGTACAAATGTTCATTACATAATAACGCTCAAAAGGCTGGACGAATTTCGATAAAATTTGGTATGGAGGTAGCTGATTCCCTGGATTAGTATGCAGGTTACATTTATCCCGAAAAAATATAGTTTTAAATGGAATTAGCAATTTAAATAATTAAAGGGGTTAAAGTATGAAATTGTGTATAGTAATAGATACTTTGAATTGACATAAAACCTTCATGGTGTGAAACTGTTTTCTACTTTTGAGGTTCTTCTTTAAAAAAATGTGTAACATTCGAATTTCGACTTTCAATTGTTTTTTTTTTATTAAGCTTAGACGTGAAAGATGGATACTTCGAAAATCCGAGTAATTTTTGAATACGAGTTCCGACGCGGAACTAACGCGGCAGAAACGGCTCGCAATAACAACGCTACGTTTGGAGAGAAGACTGTTGCTGAACGCATCGTGCATTTTTGGTTTAAACGCTTTTGTAATGGAAACTTCGACATGAAAAATGAACCACGCTTAAGACTGCCTACACTGGTGAATATCCAGGAATTAGCGGCATGGTTTGACTTTACACTACTTACCATATTGACTCCTTTGCTTCAAATCAATAAGATAAAAATAAATAAAAATGGGGCGCCTTATGATTTGACTGATCTGCAGAAAGAAATCGTGTTGAAACTTGTGTTACCTTGTTGAATTGGTACAGAAATGAAGGAAATATTGGATCAAATTGTAACGAATGAAAGTGGATTGTTCACGATAACTGTAAGCGAAAAATGCAATGGCTGACTCCAGGTCAAACGCCGCAACAGTAAAGCAAAGCTTACCAATAAAAAGGTAATGGTAACTGTTTGGTTGTCTCTTCATGGTGTTATTCACTATAGCTTTCTCAGGTCTGGTCAGGCAATAAGAGCAGATGTTTACTGTGTCGAACTCCGAACAATGATGACGAAACCGTTAGTGAAACAGTCCCGACTCGTGAATTGATCTTCACCATTATTACTCCATGATAACGCACGACCTCAGACTGTACGAGAAGCCATTGTAACTCTTCAGGAGCTGCAGTTAGAAACCATACGTCATCCTCCGTACTTGCCAGATCTTGCTCCAACGACTGCTATTTTTAACACGCTTTTATTAGCTTCACCTGTATGTTTGTTTGTATGTAACCGACTCCTTGAGCTCGATTTTGCCCTACTTTGAACGATCAGATTTGATTCAAACTTTGCACACCTGTCAAAGGTCGATGACAATGCAATAATCAATAATAATAATTTAACTAAAAAATGAAAAATAAATAATACTTTAAAAAAACTAAAAAAACACGCTTTTATAGAAAATCCAACTAAAAAACAGAAAATAAAGTTGAATAAATTTGGATTAAGAATAGTGTAAATTTGATTCAGTTCACCCCACGCTTTTTTACTGTAATGTACATTCATTTTTTTTTTACACTGTACTTAATCAAACTTAATCAAATTTACACTATTCTTAATCCAAATTTATTAAACTTTATTTTCTGTTTTTTAGTTGGATTTTCTATAAAAGCGTGTTTTTTTAGTTTTTTTAAAGTATTATTTATCTACATTACAGTCTACAGTTTGTCGAATCTATATCCGCAGAGTTCTGTCGTAGACATAAATTAATTTCCGTTTACATGGCAGCAATGTATGGATAATTAGGGTAAATATTTTGATTCAACAAATATGTTGCATCTTACGAAATAACGAGTTTCAATTTTTCAGTAGAAATCGACAACTTTTTACTTTAGCCCCTAATATATTTGCTCCTCTGAGTCTCGAGTGTGATAAAGCGCGGGTAACACCGCGGAGCGCAGCTAATAAATATATTTAATGTTGTAAGATTTAAATTTTCTTTAACAAAAGTGATATTATTGTTGCTATAAATGTATGGAATTAAAAAAATGATGTTTTAGTTGAACTTCGTAAATACCTGAAGAAAATGTGACTAAGTAGCCTTATTATCATAGTGTTGTAATTTCTAATAATGATTACGGTTATCGGACAACAGAGAAAAGAAAAGTTTCTATGTATGTATAACATAGCATATACCCTCACAATATCAATATATGAAATCTAAAAAAAGGGTCTTACCCGAAAGGTCCTTCAAAGCTAAAACAATCCTTGGGTTGGGCAGAGACCCCACTTGAAGTCGAAGTCAAGGGCCCTTAATTGCGTCAAATATCAGAGACGTACCTAAATAAACAAAGGTATAAACTTTTAATTTAACGTTTATCATAGCTGTTTGTGTTATACAAAGCGACATTTTGCGTCACAAAGTTGGTGAACTTGGTTCAAAATGTTTATGTTATTCATGTTTGGCCAACTTGGTTAATTAAGTGCGACGTATTATAGGCACGCACGCAACTTATGTGAGCTATAAGAAAAACAAAATTCGCCGACGACCTCACGTTAATAAGAAACGCAAGGCTTGATAGCTGCTGAAATTATGGTATTTTTGTACAATAATTGGGGTTAACAATATTATAACTATGCTTTAAGATTGCTAACTATAGAATCTAATAAAAAATATTTATAATAGCAAGTACACATGTGTAGATTTTTTAAGACGGCTACGACCATGACTGTTAAATTAATTTAGATTAGTAATCGGTGTTCTCTGATTCTATCATTTAAGCATTGTATTTCTGCTGATTACTATAGACAAGACAGATTTTGGACACGTCTGTAGGGTAAATTAGCCATCAAATAAATTCTCATAAAAGATCATGCTTAAAAATAAGTATTAATAGCCAAGAGCCTTGACAAACGCCTTAATAATCTCATATTAGACGGTTGCATCAATGGACTGATTCAGATAGTTTTTTTTTCTTTACACGGTCCTATAAAGTCCTAAGCACCGGTAACTTGGTCCTTATACCCGATGTCGGTGGTCTAAAATATTTTATGTTTTTTAATGAAGTTTAGTATTAAAATTTGTACTTAAATACTTTTATAAGTTTATTTTTTCCTACAGCTATTACAACATTAGTTCCAGGACTTTAAAAGTCAAATTTTGTTCCAGAACCAACTACGGAAATAATTGGTGGCCCGGATCTTTACATTGACCGAGGCAGCACCATCAATTTGACTTGCGTTGTGCTGTACTCGCCGGAGCCGCCGGCATATATATTTTGGAACCATAATGATGCGGTTAGTATTTACCGTGTTCTTAATATTTATTACTAAACTGGCAGAAAATTAATCAAAAAAAAGATGTGACATAAAATTTAAACCTCTAAAGTCAAATACAATGGATCACAAAACAGACTGAAACTGTATTCCATACTAGGCTAATACCTATATTATGGAAGACGATAAGACATGTTAATATAATATAAAATATGAAGCATGGATGACTTGTGACAATTAAAAATAAATTATCTCAAGTCAATTAGACTTTTTCCTCCAAAAAGACTAAAACATGCGCGCAACATCAAAAATCATTTAGAATCACTTCAGCATAACAGGTAATGTTTTTAAACCAACATTCGATATATAACTGGAGGTAACCTTATTTGTTAGAGAATATAATTTGGATTACCATAATATATCTAATCCAACAGCTTTGTAACATGAAAAACAGGAAAATGTATCCAATCTAGAAAATAGCATCAATCCCATTTCCATATAACATGGAGTGAATAAAATGTGTACAGATAATAAGCTACGACTCGCCGCGTGGGGGTGTGTCGGTGGTGACGGAGAAGGGGGAAACGACAACATCATTCCTGTTAATCCAACAGGCGAGACCTTCAGATTCTGGGACGTACCAGTGTAATCCTAGTAACGCCCAGTCAAAGAGCGTAGTGGTGCACGTACTCAATGGTGAGTATATAAATTATTATTTAAAAGTGATTGAAATGTGTTTCATGCTAATGATTCATTAAGCAAAAAAAAGAATGAAACTTGCTTAAAGATCTTAGAGATTTAAGGTTATTACTGAAAGTACCCAGTACCCAATTAAAATTTCCTGCCAAATTTTTTATTTGTAAACAAAGTAAGTCTTAGAAATATTTAAAATTCCTTAATAAGAAGTCGTTAAAAATGAATCCTTGAACCTATTTAATTCAAATCATAAATTATAATATCCTTAATCTTTCAATCTCGACGGAGATTCGTAAAGAGCATCCCAGTCTACTTGATAAACGACTCTGTGAGATAAAGAAAAAAAAACACAATTTTTCTAAAACTTCGCTCTGAATATAATTAAGGTTAAAGATTATTATCATTGCAGCAATGAATCAACGAAATTGAGCCTTCCTTATTTAGGTTATGTATCATGATTAACGGCGATAGGAAAATTTATATTTACGGGCATACAAACAAAAAGTACTGAATGTTTACGAATACTAGTAGGTACTAATATAAAAACTTTGTCCATATTAATCTGATTCTCTTCTATATTAGTTTATTGACTAATAATATTGTTGAGAACGGTTTTAATTTTTTGCCAAAGAAGCAAATTCGATTTTCCCTTTATCAGGTGAGTATCCTGCGGCAATGCAGCGAGGGGGACAGGCGTTTGCACCGACATCACCTACACACTGCCTTGTTTTGGCAGCTTGCCTCTTCCTCACTCTTTCTTGACATATACGAGTGTACAACTAAATGTAAATACGAGAATTTTATCGAAGCCAGTCGGTTGTATTGACAGTCGTACGGTGGTGGCTTTGACCAAATGTGTCAATATAGCTGACTGATAAATTTGCTATTTTAATAGTGTGGGTTGTGTTATGTACAATATAAATTAAATTCCATGAGCAAGTAGTCATTGCTTGTTCCATATAGTGCTGTATATAGTGTATTATAAAAAGTGTTGATCGTATTACTTAACAGTTAAAAAAATAATTTCCAGCGTATAAAATCCCCTGTCATTTTATCGTTACACTTGAAGGTAACATTTTAAGTAAACGTATCAGAAACTTAACTAATAATTTTTATTACATTTATTGGCGAGTAAGATTCAAATTTGATATTCTTGTTTAAAATAGATGTGTATTAGAAAATGATGATGAAAATATTATTCCAATGGAAGGACATAAAGATAGTGTAAACAGGAATGTAACAACAGCTGACAATACTACGTTAAACACAAAATGTTTAGATATGAAAATGTATATAGTTGAAGTTATAAGAGGCAGTCTATCTAGCCTTTGACATAAAATTATGTATTTAAGTGATGTAAATTGTAAGTAAGTTTTTAGTAAAATTTGTGGATTTAAACAATATTGTAAATAGTAATCATAAGAATGTTCTAGAAAAAGGTCTTATTGGGGCTATTAAGAACTGGTAAGTACTCGCAGCAGGAATAACACAATCTAAAAATAGAACAAACGCTTTACCTAAAAAAAATACAAAGAAAATAAAACAAGCAAAGCATATCGAATTTTAACGACGATGATACTTCTGATAAGACCTCTTTATAAAAAAACATAATAATGTATAATAAGTATATAAAAACTATTGGAGTAGATAGATATAAGCATAAGTTAGGATAAAATATTTTACATAAATATTAGTTAGATAACAATTCTGATTTAAAATCAAAAATTGTTTGTGTACTTTCATATACTTCCTGTGACCGATATATTTCTATAAATGTAACATGATAAAATACGTAACACTTTTCGATCTTCGTGACCTTATGTTGCTTCGTAGCTAAAGAATAACGAGTAGCTCGTCCCTTGTTGGCATGAAATATATACCTATTTAGTCTCTCTCCCCGTCCTCATAAGTTTGCTAAAACTCGTTATTACCTATAAAAAATATCAAGTGCTTTCATGACAGATGCTGTCGTTAAAAAAATAAACAAATTTATTTTCACATCTGTACATAAGAGCTGTCCAGTTTTAAATCTGTGAAATTCAACTGTCTTGATGTAAAATAAAGAAAAAAAATAAAATAAGATGTGTTTTCCTTGAATTAGAATATGGCAGATCTCGATAAATATAACCAGTTATTATTATGTCGAAAGTTTATTATTGTATACAAGTAACAATAGTATTACGACTTGTTGTATGTATGATAATACCTAACGGTGCAATGCTCCGTATAATATAATTACATGTGTAATAAACATTATAAAGAAACAATAAAGTTTTAAAAAAATATTTGTTTTTTATTAAGGATTTACAAAAATATTTTTTCGGACATTGAATCCGATGGGACACTATTTTTTATATTTTAAATGTTTTTTTTACATAAATATATTAAAAAAATATAATTTAAATGTATATTTAATGTAATAAAGAGAATAATAAAAATATTTCGGACATTGACACACAACGCCATCAAGTTTCTTGTAACATGAAAGCTAGATTGACTGATAGAATATTTATATACTCTTTTTTTTCGTAAATACATACATATTATATATAGAAAACACTCAAACTCTGAAACAAATATTTGCAGATCATACAAACATTTGGTCCGAGCCGGGAATCGAACCCGAGACCTCAGCACAGCAGTCGCATACGTTACCACTGCACCACCGAGGCAGTCGACTATCACATAACTTACTTGTTAGTATAAACAAAAGATCACATATACAACTAAAGAACAGTAGCTTATAATAAATTATGACAATAACAATAATTATCTTGTTTAATTCCTTTTCAAATTATACTCTTTTTATATCGGACTAATCCCTCCCACACGCCCACCACTGTAACTTCTGTACACCAGGATAAACAGCAGTGACCCACGAACACAGCAAGTTTTGAACTCGGAAAGTCCCAGGAAAATTAAACTGTCTTGGAACCCGCAACAAAACTAATCACAAGAAAATTCGAGGAGTTGGAAATATTATGAATCCACTTCCCTCGTTAGCGAGATTGCAGACAAAATGAAGTTAAATATAATATTTGGTCATAAAATATTATGGGTCCTAAGTGAGTTTTATTTGATTTCTATAATATATATGGCAGAATCGCCAAACGCACGTAAATTTGTCCTAGTTGACACAAGATCCTCATTGTATTTATACCGCCCCGGTTTTGAGCATTGACACAATACTCTTATGTTATGGTGCGTGTTGTGTACAGAAGAGTTGTTTTTTAAATTCTGTAGTCTTGCTTGTTCAAAGCTCAAGTACCCTAAATAATATAAAAATGTGATTTTTTTATTATTTGGTTGTAACGCTTCCATTCCAGAACGAGTAAACTGCGAAAGGGTTGCTACTAATACACCAGATGTTTTCTCTTTTTGGAAGTTCTCCAATGACTTAAAAAAAAAACAATCTTAAATCTTCAAATTAAATTGTTGACAGAATAAAAAGACATTTCTGATTATGAACAATATTCATTGTTTAACATTTTTTATAATTAAAATTATGTACAAAGTTATAAAAGGGATGCTCCAGCATTAAAGATTCTTATTACTCAGAAGCTGTGGAACTTTTTCTTTCATACAAAAATAAATCATGGCTAAAATCTGATTGCTGGGCGGGCAAAACAGGGGAAGAAGCGAGCGCCTTATGAATATCTAATCGTTCTGAAGAGAGATGAAAGATGTGTTTCCTAATTCGTAAAGACTTATTTACGTGCTACGTCAGCCATGTTTTATCGAACGTTTGAAAAATTCAATATTTGTTTATTCTCGTACTCTCAGTCTTAATATATACTTTTTGGTTTCTCCGTTGTAGAAAGAAAATAGATTGCAGTCTTTATAATCTTATAAAATATGTACAAACTGTAAATATGTGTTTTTAAATGTGACAAAAAGGAAGGATAACTCATTTATTTTGTACTCTACACAAAGGCAAACTACGAATAAAAAATGTTGTAAAAGGTATACCTAACGAAAAATATTTATATAGGACCCGAAAGTATTCATTAGCTCAGCATTGTGCTAATTTCCAAGAACCAGCGCTGGTATTATGCTAACACTCAAATTGAATATCACGGACAGTGAGCAATCATTTAGTTTTTACAATGGGAGAAAAATGAGGTCCTACGTAAATCCACAAAAATACTCATAATATATTTATTACTAATATTTTTGAAATTGAACGTTTATTATATTTCTTAGGTTTGTACATCACGGTGCTGCGAGCTATGCGATATCAAAGTTCTGTAGATTGACTGTAGTCCGGACTTTTTAGAGTTCCCAACTACACGTAACGATTCCCGCAGATGTTCATATGACATTTAGGACTGGTGGCTTAACGTGCTTTCCGAGATACGGAGGGGTCTCAATGTGTTAAGAATGGTCACCCATCTATACAATGACCTGGCTAGGATTGCTTAACTTTTCAATGTGTTAACCTAACCGGTCACCACTGAGCCCTGAGCAACAACAAACAACATTTGTTGGTGTACTCGTATTACATAAAAGGTAAGTTTGAATGTAATATTGTTTTAGAGTAATTAAACGTTTCAGATTTTTGTCAAACTTTTAAACTGTGTTCGAAGGTATTCGTCGTTCAAAGAGGTAGCGGAATATTTCAAAGTATCTGTCAGGTAATATAAAGGCTAAAGCGGCGGTAGCCTAGTGGTTGTGTTATTGGACTTGGGATCAAGAGGTTTAGGTTCGAATCCTGTGTGAATCGAATACCGACGTGAACCCACTCCTAACACAAATAATGTCGCTTAGCGGGAGGGGTAAACGGGAATACCAGTAATTTCGATTGCTAGTAGACATATAAAAATATATATATATTATAAATAAAAAATACAAACTAGTACTTTTAAGGCCATCACCTATGTAAGTCAATAAATCTGAACTTGAACTTGAATTTTTTATTTATTTATTACTAACTAGTAACTTCTTAGAATAATACAAATTTCTTTTACCTTAAAAAGCTACATAGCAGTATTTTAGCCTTTAACAGGCAAGGCTTTTTACTTTTCTATTAAATTGTAATTTAATATGTGAATACTAGCATTTCATCGCGGCTCTGCCCGCGGTTGTCGGTTTTCGCGGTAAAAAGTAGCCTATGTTACTCGCTGATAATGAAGCTTTCCATTAGTCAAAAACTTTTAAAATCGGTTTAGTGATTTAGACGTGAAAGTGTAACAAACAAACAAAGTATAGACAAGTAGCGAATATGTGACTTTTGCTAACAAACATATCATGTGTCAGAAAATCATATAAACTTTGTAATATTTTTGCATTGAGGTAACTAAACACATTGCCGTATTTAATTAGTACCTGTTACCCGCACTCGTAGAACATAATTGAAAGGACATCGGGTCGGCCTATAGTCTGTTTTAATTATCGTTTAAAGCTTTAAATATATACAGAAGTAACATTATCTACCAATGTGTGTAAATAAGTCAGAATCGTCAAAACTGCACATTTTATACTTACAGGCAAATAGACCCGCCTCTACAATTGTAAGTTTACGTACCTATAATTATTAATGTGTAGGTATTTATACAAAAATACCTTGTTACTACCTTGGCAAGATCAATCAAAGAAAATTAATAAGGAAAGCCTTAGGCGTTAAGTTCCCCTATTCGCTAGATAGGTATTTAGCTTAAATAAATAACTAAAATGTATATTGAAGTGGTGTACAAAAAAGTAAAACAAAATTTATGAATGTGACAATTAAACATTGACATTGACGGATTAACAGAGTGACATTGCACGAGACTTTTCCATCAAAGTAAGGGTCGGATTTGATTAGCGCGTAATAGCAAACAGTCAATAACGTTCGGTGACAGTTTATTGGTGCTGTGTGCGTTTGTGTGAATAGATAATATTGACTTTGGAAAAAACAAATTTCGGTATTCATTACTTACCTTTCTAACTAAAGTAAAATGCACTTTTATGTATTATTTGTAGTTAGTATTAACGTGTTAAATATAAGAGTATCTATGATTTACTTAAAAATATACTTTAGTAGGTGCCTCACTATTTGATGGCTGGTTGTTTTAGTTTGGCTTTAACCTAACTACAGATCTGAAGTTGGCTAACTACAGATATGAGATATGTGTATATATCTTGCATGGAATTTGGATGCTTATGTACTGAGTCGATTCTGAAAGTTTCTGGATAAGTTATAAGACACGATATATTTATTGTTTTTTTAAGTACATTCCCTCGCAATTAATACATTCTTGAATTCGCTGACACCACTATATAACAAAGTGTTAAGTCATGTGGTATCTATCGAGTGCAAAGCTTCCGAACCTTTAGATGCACATGTGAAATGTTTTGCACTTGGCTCATTGCCATTCCAATGCCTAACAATGCACGAATTTGCTGGCAAGTATTTTTTTTGTCAGTTTCAATAAGCTGTCGTACTTTGTCAATATTAGTCTGCAGCCGCCGACCTTCACATACCTCGTCCTGAAGAACAAACCAATCCACACCAAACCACCAAACCACGAATACACAGAGCTGCAATATGGTGCAACTGTTGACTTAAGCCAAAACGAAAATCATTGAACGAAAATGTTCATGATTTAAATTCATTTTGATAGCGACACACATTTTTCGAAAGGACGCCACAATGAAAAAACAAATAACAGGCTTGCAAATTAAAAAGTAACATGTTCCCAAAGAGTTCTACTTTCTAATTCCATAATTGTTTTTTCATTCTTTTATTGTAAGTAAATAAATTACACCAAAGCGATTACTTTGAAAGGAAAAGTATTGACTTTAGAACAAAAGCACAGAACACGTTTTTTGATGTATTTTAATTCATTAGTATAATAATAAACTTTTTTCTACATTTTTTGTTGATTAATAATTTTAAAACTATTACAGAAATGGAAAATCGATTGTCACTATTAATACGAGTATTATGAGTAATATAGTTTTAAGAAAACTGTCTTTCTCCGTGTTTCAATTAAAGACTGTTAATATTTGAGTGATTAAAACCAACTGAAATCACATTTTTCTCAATAAAAATATATATCAAACCATAATAATCACAACAAAATACTGCACGAATGGTGTAGTGGTTTAAGCGGTCGCCACGTCGCCGCCACTTACTACTACGCTGAGTGTTGTGGGTTCGATCCCCACATATGACGACACTTTGTGTTATCCACAAAGTGTTGTTCTGAGTCTGGGTATTCTTTGTGTCCGTTTCATGTATGTTTGTAAAGTCCCCGACACAGGATATATTCTTCATGTGGGAGACCTTCATGTCTTTAAAAAAAAAGTGCTAATCATCATTTAAGAGAGAACACATTCATTGTGCCGAGAACAGTTTATCATTTCTGGAACATCGCTTAAAAGCAGATAAAACGTATTTATAAAAAAGGCTTAGTTAAAAAAAGGGTGTACATTCTCCACCTGAAGCTAATTTATTTATTTGTAAGCCTTTGAAACCTTTGTAAAGATTTTCACATTGAGATAACTATTTAGTTGTATTTAGTTGTCAACCGGGCACATATGTAGGTATATAAATTTTTATATACCTACATATGTGCCCGGTTGACACTAACCGACTTACATTTTATTACGTAAGTAGGACTAAAATTAAAGTGCATATACATAGATGTATGGATTGTTCGGGCGTCTTCGTCACGCATCGGCAGATGGCTTTCGGCCCTCGTCGGCGCGTCGGGCACTACGCTACCGAACACGATACACGGCACAAGGTTATTTTTTTTCTTTTTATCTTTCCAAATTAATTGTATTTCCTATGTCCACAATATACCAGTTCTTATACAGTCCACTGCTTATTTTTTACTGCTGACCCAATCAACACTTTCGTCCTTCGAGCCGGATTTAATACGCCTCTATCTACCCGTTAATGATTAAAAATATGAGTATATCTACATATGAAATACGAACAAAATTACACACACATAGATTTTGTTTTGCTTCCAATGCTTATGATGCAACATTGTAAATGTTGTACTGAAAATTTTCTTTGAGAATCCAGCTTCCGCCTCCTTATTAAAACAACGTCTGCAAATACATTACTCAAAACATTATTAACTAAGAGAGTAGCATTCGCGTGATGATTAAAGCTCGTTTTGAAGAATTTACTTACATGTGAGCCTTTTGAGTTCTTTAGAATAAATTTTGGCTTATCATAAATTGTAACTTCTAACTGACATAGGTATGTGAAGCGACAGTAAAATAAGGGGTTAAGTGTTATTCTTGTCTTAAGGTTCTAAATTCGAACCATAATAGTTTCGATTAGTTTCTCGAATCGATTATTCAAATAAAAACGAACTAAATATGAGTATTATATGCTACTTATACTAATTGAAAGAAAAATACTAATCAAATTGGTAATAGCCTAGAACTCTTTACACCAACTCTATTCCACCCTTCAAATTACCTTTTTCCTTCGTCTTAGTAAAAACCATTACATTTCTCAGGACTGTTGGCGTCAGGAAAGCGGCTGGCCATAAAAGAATCAACAAAAATTCTTTGTAATATGACTCTTTGCACATTGCGCCGATTATATAAGAAAGGCTCGCGTTGGTACATGCTCAAGTCGCTGGACCTTCGTAGTCCTTTTAAAAACAAATAACCTTCGCAAGTGTCTCAACATGCGCAAGCTACAATAAATAACTGTTTTGTTAGAATCACATCATTGTTTTGTTTTGTTTTTTATCACCGATCACGTTATAATCAGCAATGAAAAACAAAACAAAATTACCAAACCACGTATAAAATAATACATAATATTACGTATAACAAATGGTGTAAAAAGTTAATACCGTTTAACTAGTACTAATACCAACAATGCAATTTCTATTTGATGCCAGGTGCGCTTCGTTTAAATACTGGAAGCTAATAGGTTCGCTCTTTGTATGAACACGTTGATAGTCCCGTCATTGTCGGGTTATACTTTGATAATTAGGTACAGTGTACAGTCTACATCACAAATAAAAATAATAATACAAAAACTTCGTTAGAAAAAATGGTTTCACATCACTACATTTGTTTTTCACTTATTTAAATAGAAATAAAAGTATCAAAACTCAAATATTAGTATCAAGAGTTACATTTTTTAATCTATTTTCTACCTGTATTATCATGTATTTTAAACTTTTCCACCTATTTTACCTTTTCCATTAATCTGTGTTTTTTGTAACAGGCAATGAACATTGTTCTCATTTCTACTTCATCTCTTTTATTTTTTCATCGTTGTATAATTTTTTTAACAGCTTATATTGAAACTTGTGGGGTGTGAGGGGCGAACCACCATCTTTCGCCCCAAGCCAACCTCACCTGCCCGCGGTGCATCCTGCTGAAAGACGAACGAGGCTCTGGCGACCGACCGATGGCGGTATATCCATCCCAATAGGCGTAGCTAAATACAACAGGCCGGTGACGGGCAGCAGCGTTACCGGTGCGACAAGCTACGCCCTGCGATCGCCAACCCGCCTGCCCAGCGTGGCGATTATGGGCAAACCCCTCCCATGCAGACGCAACAAAGGCCACGGCCCCCAGTTCCCGGCGGCCCCGCTATTCCTGGTCATGGTGGCGACCACGATAAAGGCGGGGCAGGGGGTGCGAAGAATCTCCGGGCTACGGGAGGCCACCACAACCGACTGACCCTGGCTACGTACAACGGACGCACGCTACGGCTAGACTCGCATCTGGCGCAACTTGAGGTGGAACTTGGGAAGATTAGGTGGCATATCCTAGGGCTATGTGAAGTCCGAAGAGAGGGGGAGGACACCATAACCCTCGAGTCAGGCCACCTAATGTACTTCCGCGAGGGAGACCAACAATCCCAAGGTGGGGTTGGGTTTCTGGTAAATAAGTCCCTATCTGACAACGTTGTGGAAATTTCCAGTGTGTCGAACAGGGTAGCGTACCTCATTATCAAGCTCACCGAGAGGTATAGCCTCAAGGTTGTGCAAGTGTACGCACCGACCTCGGCACATTCGGACGACGAGGTGGAGGATATGTACGATGACATATCGAGGGCCCTCCACTTCACAACTAAGACCCACTACAACGTTGTTATGGGTGACTTCAACGCTAAAGTGGGAGTACAGAATTGCGGCGAATCGGTAGTAGGATCCCATGGATTTGGAAGCAGGAATCATAGGGGGCAAATGCTGGCCAACTTTCTCGAACGGGAGGGGCTGTTTTTGATGAATTCTTTCTTCAAGAAACAGCCCCAAAGGAAGTGGACGTGGCAAAGCCCCGACGCTATGACTAGAAATGAGATCGATTTCATCATGACGGATAGAAAGCACATATTCAGAGACGTCTCAGTGATCAATAGGTTTAATACCGGTAGTGATCACCGACTTGTCCGGGGCTCTCTGAATATCAACTTTAAGGCGGAACGTGTCTGTTTGATGAAATCCAGGCTCCGACCAACTCGGCTCCAAGCCATGACAGGATCTGAAACGTTCCAGTCAAAACTGGAAAACCGATTCGCTGCCGTGGAAACCACAATCGACGTAAACCAGAACCTCAAAAATGTGGTTCAGATCCTCAGGGAAGAAGGTATGAGATTTTGTGAAATGCAGCGTAAGGGCAGTCGAAGCTTTCAGAAAGGACCCTAGTGCTGATGAAGAAACGACGTGAAAACCCACCTGTCACTTTGTCGGCAAAGCGGACTCTAAACCGAGAGATCAGTAAACTCGTACGACACGACCTCCGGTGCTCCAATACTCTTTCAATTGAAAGAGCGATCGAGCAAAATCGGGGGTCAAAAGTGTTCGTACAATCTCTTGGAAGAAGCCACCTGACAAAGTTGACTACAGAAAGTGGAGAAGTCGTTGCTTCGAAGCCGGCAGTCCTTTTGGAAGTGGAAAGCTTCTATGGCCGGTTATACGCTTCGCATGCATCTCGACCTGATCCCGAAAATGAGGACTCTAGAGCCACATTAACACGTCACTACACCGAAGACCTGCCAGAAGTTAGCATTGACGAAATCGAGATGGCTCTTGGACAGCTGAAAAATGGAAAAGCCCCTGGAGAGGATGGCGTTACAACAGAGCTGCTGAAGGCCGGGGGTAAACCCGTACTAAGGGAGCTCCAAAAGCTCTTCAACGCTGTCCTGTTTGAAGGGAGAACTCCAGAAGCGTGGAGTAGGAGTGTGGTCGTCTTGTTCTTCAAAAAGGGTGACAAGACCAGGTTGAAGAACTATCGACCCATATCCCTTCTAAGCCACGTCTACAAGCTGTTTTCGAGAGTCATCACGAACCGTCTTGCGCAAAGACTCGACGAATTCCAACCACCGGAGCAAGCTGGGTTTCGGAGCGGATATGGCACCATAGACCACATCCACACAGTGCGGCAGATTATACAGAAGACCGAAGAATATAATCAGCCCCTGTGTCTAGCATTCGTGGACTATGAGAAAGCCTTTGACTCGATCGAGATCTGGTCTGTTCTGGAGTCCCTGCAGCGTTGCCAAGTAGATTGGCGATACATCCAAGTGATGAGATGTCTCTACGAAGCCGCCACCATGTCCGTCCAAGTACAGAATCAGCAAACAAGGCCCGTACCATTGCATCGAGGAGTGAGACAAGGGGACGTTATTTCCCCGAAATTGTTCACAAATGCAATGGAGGACATGTTCAAGACGCTGCACTGGAAAGGGCGTGGCATCAATATCAATGGCGAATACATCTCTCACTTGCGATTTGCAGATGACATCGTCATCATGGCAGAGACGTTGCAGGACCTACAGCAAATGCTGAATGACTTGGCTGACACTTCTGTACGCATCGGCCTACGGATGAACTTGGATAAAACCAAGGTCATGTTCAACGAACATGTACTACCGGAACCGATTGCGGTACACGGTCCCGTTCTCGAAGTTGTTCAAAATTATGTGTACCTCGGGCAGACATTGCAGTTAGGTAGAAACAACTTCGAGGACGAGGTGAACAGAAGAATTCGGTTGGGTTGGGCAGCGTTTGGGAAGCTACGTCGAGTCTTCTCATCGTCGATCCCACAGTGCCTTAAGACGAAAGTCTTTAATGAGTGCGTCCTACCCGCCATGACATACGGAGCTGAAACGTGGACACTTACGGTACGGCTGGTCCACAAGTTCAAAGTCGCTCAACGTGCTATGGAAAGGGCTATGCTCGGCGTTTCTCTAAGGGATCGCATCAGAAATGAGGTGATCCGGCAGAGAACTAAGGTTACCGACATAGCGTACCGGATCAGCAAGCTGAAGTGGCAGTGGGCTGGCCATATTAGCCGCAGAACCGATAACCGTTGGGGAAAACGAGTTCTTGAGTGGAGACCGCGTCTCGGCAAACGTAGTGTAGGACGCCCACAGGCCAGGTGGAGTGACGATTTGCGCAAGATGGCTGGCAGGAGCTGGATGCGAGAAGCCCAAAATCGATCTAAGTGGCGTGCAATGGGAGAGGCCTATGTCCAGCAGTGGACTGCGATAGGCTGATGATGATTGAAACTTGTTTGTGTGAAGATAACTTCCACATTTAGAATATATCCTGTGACGTGGGGGACTTTACAAACATTCATGAAATTGACATAAAGTACACCCAGACTCAGAACTACAATTTATGGATAACACAAAGTGTCGTCGCATGTGGGGATCGAACCCACAACACTATTCGCTTCAAACACTACGCAGTCGTATTTCTTGCTTAACTACTTTTCAATATATGTATATTGAATATTGAACAGTATATGTATATGTTTCTATTGAATATTGAACAGTATATGTTCATATGTATATTGAACAGTAGTTCAAAATATGTAGAGCAAAAAAAAATTATAGGTTGATTGGTTAAAAATTATAACTTAATCTAATGTTACGGCAAACGAAAATGTTAGTTTTTATATTGTCATGTGTTAATATCGTATAGATAGTGTAATAAAGTAAACAAATGTAAATATATCTACATATATACATAGATGCCTATACATCTATACACAAAATGTATTTACACATATAAATACAATACTGAAGTAACTCACATAAGGTGGCATAAATGTTAACACGTTAAATAATGTGTCTTATTATGCTGATTGATATATGTTGGTTACCATTAAAAAAATATCTATTCTCAAAGTAAAAAATATGCATTTTGAAATAAAATGAAAACATGTACAAACTATAGCCAAAAAGAGAACCTGTGTTACACAACTTGTCCGTGTGGCGACCGATTAAGAATACGGTGTGTGACCATCCCTATTCATCCCGCGGGTGTCTATTAAAAGCTGATGAGGTGGTCGACGTTGTCTGTGTTACACAGAAGTGAACGACAACATAGCTGACGACGACGACGACTTTCACATACAGTGAAACAAAAAAAAAACGGCAGTTTCATAGAATGAAGACATGGAACTAACTAAGACATGGAGTAAATGCTAATCCTGTATCGCGATATGAGCAAATCTCAAGCCGATCAGCATATAATTATACAACTTCTCAACATTAATTGTGGGGCAGCGGTTCGCTGAGAATCCTCCCTTTGTGTTAGAGAGACATGACGCCTTTCCTCTACAATATAAAACGTCACAACTAAGTCTTCATTTTATAAAAGAAGTTAATATATCAGTTATTGTTAATACAATATTGATGCATATTGAACTCTATTAAATTTTAAATAAAGCAACCGGATAACTGTAATAAATAATTTATAACTGCTTTAATATTCACTTTATGCTGTTATTATATTTCAGTGACGACAATCATGACCTCAAACTTAAAGTTGAACAAATAATTGTATCTACTTTCTTTTCAAACTAAACACGTAAAATTGTGGATACGTCAGTTTATTCATTCATATTTTTAAATACAGATACTCTCAAACGAATACTTGCAAAGCCGTAGACAGAGGCGTCTTACAGCTAGACTAAAGTTTTAGTGACATTTAGTTATAAGATTTAGGAATTAAGTGGGGCGAATTTGGAGTATATTAAAAGAAACAGTAGACTAGAAGGAAAGGCAACAGCTGACAGGGAACTTACACGGATTGGATTGAAGAGTGAAATCTATCCTTGGTCCGCATGGCTTACTTGCAGCTTCGACCAGGTTTTTTTCGAAAAGTTCAAGCCTTCTAATCGATTTATATTACCATATTAATTGTTAATAAGTTTCTTTTATTCAGTATCGAAAGTTTTCCAATTACAAACAAATTATAAACTTCATTAAGTTGAAATATCAATCAAACTGGTATAAGTTTCGAAGAACCTTCAGTCGAGTGATTCAACATTAGTAAAAGTTTTAGTCAATAAAAGAGGAAACCTTTCGCCAATCTTAACTTAACCTAACAATAGTTACTCAGAATCGAGATCCTTTTAACTCCTAAGTTCTTCAAAACTTCTGAGTAACACTTTGTCTAAATTTTCATAGTTCGTAATTCCAGGTTACAGCGAACATAAATTGAGCCTTAGTGACTTAAAGTACAAATAATACTTACGCCTACACCTATCTACCTTTTCTCGAAGCGCTTTTTCTAATCCCTCATTACTTGGGTTTGAATTATATCATAATGTCGATAGTGGAATTATTTAACATTTACAGTTTCAATTGCATAGCTTTTGTACTTCAGATTTTATTGATATATATAATTAACCACGGATACCTTATTTTTAAACGAAAAAAAATCTGAATGTATTAGATTTTTTACTTCTAATGTTAAGCAGGTAAAAACCAGAGTTTTGATAAATTGAAATAAGTTGGATCTTTTTGGGTCTAACTCCAGACTCTAAATTGCAGTGGGGCCCACACATTGATGGTTATCGAATAGACTCAGCTCTGCAGCATACGCGCATTATAAAATTCGTCAATTAACTGATGTGGAAACAGCTAGACTAGTGTATTTTAGCTATTTTAACAAGTAAATAAAAATATGTATGGTGTGGTGTGGTGATGGATTAAGCATATAGAGTGTCACCACCCCTATTCATCCCGTGGGTGTCGTAAGCGCCGAGTAAGAGAGTAAACTACGCAGGACAACAGCACCACAAAGAGAAGGAAAACTTGAAACAAACCCTATACTAACCCGTCTGGCCAGCGTGGTATAGTAGGCCAAAACCTCCTTTCTAAGGAGAGACCTATCTCCAGCAGTGGAATAGTAAATGTTGATGAAAGAAAAATATTTATTTATTCACACAGTTTAGCGGCATTCATAATATAAACACTAGAAATAAAGATAAACCAGAGTGTTGAGAACGACTAGACTACGAAAAATAAGCAAGTCTTTTCGATGTCAGTGTGTGCGATTCAACAATAAAATTCAAAGCAAATTTTATGAATTATATATTAACAAATTTAAGTCCTTAGTAAAACAAAAACTATGTGAAAATGCTTAGTTACATGGTTACAGATTATTAAGATGACAAATTTGCTTGGGATTGATGCCGCTCCCTCCCACATTTGCGTTTTTATCATTGTTGTTACGTTTGATTGTGATGAATGTTAAATTTTTTGTTGAAATTCATATTTCGTTTGTTTTCGTTGAAATTTAATTGTATAGTATTTCTTTTATATAAGTATGTAAATGTGAGTATAGTATGTATAGTATGGGCTTGTAATATTAGTTCATATTTTAGTAATGTTCTAGTAGTTTTGAGTGTTTCCACTGCCTACTCGAGTGTCCTGCTAGCGGGAGTGTCGTGTTCCAAGTTGTTGATTCTGACTATATCGGTTAGGCTGCACGATGACTAGGGCCCGTATGCCGTCGGTATGGACGGACCGACTCAAAATCCCACTTTTTCCTATCTCCTTCTCTTTCTCTTCGGTGTCAATTACTGCTAGCATTAATAAAATTTCCATAGTAGGTTAACAAGGTCACATACCCTTATCTCTCACATACACTTTCATTGACTTAAACATTAGAACACTATAAAGTTATTCACTAATCTTAACTGTAACACAAACGATATTTAGAGTGTTACAACTCAGTACAAGTCATAAATATTTTTTATACAAGAAAATTATAAATCATCCAAACAAATCCAGCACGTCCTAGTTTCCATTCAAACTTAGTTTAACAAAAATATATATTCGAAAAAGTTGCGTGTAAAAAACCTAACCAAGATTAATGTTCAAAGAATTTAATTATCTAGACGTAGAGTAGGTGCGGAAAACTTTTTCCTTTACGTAGGACGCCAGTTTTTGTGCCGTATGACGTCATAAAGTGATAAATTAGGTGAAGTGGCGACTGAAGGATGAATCATGCAAATATTTATGGGTGTGTAAGCAGACAAAGTGCGATATTTTTATTGAGATTGGCAACATCAGTTTATGGACAGACTGTGTTAAGATAAGTACGTGCAATAAGCTAAACACTGTTGCTGTTGACTTACACAGTTTGTAAGAGCATTGATTAGTTTTTAAGGTTGTAATACATACTCTATTACTGAAAAATGACTATACATGCAGAATTACTGTAATCTAACGTCGTTCCAGAAGCTATAAGGCTTAGTGGGTACTTTTAAAGAACTCGTCAAGGATCACTATTTATCTCTGTAATAGCTATGTGCCATATAGATATGTGTATGTATGTATTAATATTTATAAATGTATGTAAGTGTATGCATGTGTATTCGTATATATGTATGTGTAGTTATGTATGTAACTATTGTAAATGCGCACCACACGCTACCTATTACTACTCGTATATAGTGTAGTCCATCTAAAGGTTGCCTGGAAGAGATCGCAGACTACGAAAAGGCCGCCCATTGCATCACTGGTTTTTCTCTTGTATGTATCTTAATTACATATACATGACCTAATTATGGTGTGCAATAAAGAGTACGGAGAGTAGTCTTTCTAACGTCGTAGTCAGACGATCGGATCAATGCTGTTTTTTTAATAGAATCCTGAACGTAGTGAGAGATGAGAGAATATAGGGATGAAAAAAAAGTTTATAACTTAAAAAAATAGTTTTACGGTTTTAATTATGAGTTTCACGTTAATTTATTACTTACAACAAAACACTGCCAGCCTTTTTTTAAGTTTATTAAAATAAAAAGTCATTTTATGATTGCAAAGGTACATTTGCAATCAAAGTATTGACAGTTACGTCGTTTGTAAAAGACAAGTAAAAAGTCTAAATCAACTGTAACTAAAATGCACCTACTTTCTGTTTTCTCTGCATCGCCCAATGGTTGACTGGTAGAGAATGCCTTAGGCATTAAGTCCGCATATGCACCAAATGTGCATGATGTGTAAATAAATAAATAAATTTAAAAAAATGCATAACTTATTTTTAATAAACATGAATCTATTAAATAATAGATTCATGTTTGTTAAAAATAAACCGCCTAGATAAAACTTCATGAACTAGTCGGATATTCTCAAAATACATTCGTGAGTAAAACCGTATAAATCTTTAGTAAATAAAGTAAGTGATTAAATAAAATGCTTGTTTTGTGTGTATTTTTTTTGTTCTCATTATTACCACTGTACTATTTGACTGTTAAGTTTCTTTCAACAGAATTAAATATTTTACAGGAAGTTAAACCTAAAATTACCTAGCACAGACCAATAAAAGAATAAATATTATTATTATATAGAACAATACAATAACATAAATAATTTTCTGTATCATCATCATCAGCCTATCGCAGTCCACTGCTGGACATAGGCCTCTCTCATTACACGCCACTTAGATCGATTTTGGGCTTCTAATAATTTTCTGTATACTATGTCGCTATCTAGGAACAAAGTAATCAGAGTTTTACTATGGGTTCTGGCAAACGGACAGAGATACGTGCATACATCCATGTTTATTTGAAATGACACACGTACCACCTTATATATGGACAAATATTTGCACACAAATATTTGTACGAAGCGGATATCGAACCAACCATCCCTGGCGTGGTTGTTCTCTATCTATACATTACCTCTATGCTACAAAAGTAACAACTGTACTTGGAATCAAAGTCTCCAACAAAAAACATTCAACTACTAAATACGTTATTAAAACACAAAATTAACATAATCAAATAAGGATAAAATTGTTACCGTCACGAAGATTACATAACAACCATCAGTTTAAAACCAAACTCCTATTGCGTTTACTGTGTCAGGTCTTAGGCTTTGTTTGGATTTAGCTTACCACAGGTGATCCTGAAGATAAAAATCACATTAACAAAAGTCATTCGTTCAAGGCGGAAGAAAAAGATCTCCTCACATATAGCAATTAGTTACATCATCATTGGATTAATACCAATATTATATGGATGTATGTTTATATATTTGTATTTATGTACATATGTAAATATTTATGTATGTAAGAAAGTATATGTCCGTGTGGTGACCTATTAAGAATACAGAGTGTCAACATCCCTATTCATACCGTGGGTGTCGTAAGAGCCGACTGAGGGAGCAAACTGCGCAGGACAACAGCACTGAAAAGAGAAGGAAAACTTGACACACACTCTATACCAACCCGTCTGCCCAGCGTGGTATAGTAGGCCAAAACCTCCTTTCCAAGGAGAGGACTATGTCCAGCAGTGGACTATTAAAGGCTGTTGATGAAAAAAGTATAAATGGATATTTACTCGTATATATGTTTATATATTCCCTTTTTCTATCCACATTTCTATTCATTCATTCTATTTACATTATCTTTTCGTGTGAATGTATTTCTTAATTAAGTCTTGTTATATTTACTTTGTAACGTTTTACTCAAGTTTAGTAAGTAATCACTAATTTTTACATCACCTCGAGGTATACGGGCATAGAATGCCCGCGGCAGTAAGTCCATCTTTGTACATTTTTTTTTGTGAATACTTGGCTTTTTGCGTCTCTTCCAGTCGATTAAGTTACTATCCCTTAGCCTTACACTTTTTTTCATGGCTAGTAAGCCAATTCTAGAGCGACAGGTTTAACCGTACACTCTGTACTGAATACTACCGGTTTGTGGGTCGTTATTGGCTGGAACCAGGTGTTATCGTGAATTGCGCGCCCCTTGATCACACGCTTCCTATATTCATCTCGATCTCCAGTGACCTTCTTCCAAGCCACATGGTCGATCCCAAAAGAGATCATGTCCCTCTTGGCGCAATCTTTAAGCCACGAATTAAATTATGAATGACCAAAAAAAAAGAAAAAACCAGGATTTGAAACCTACATGATGTTAGCATCTTGTTTCTTAGAATTTTTCTTATTTTATCTAATATTGCTGTGGTAAATGGCAGCTCTGCTACACTGTAGGAATGTGCTAACCCGCTAAAGTAGTACTGATAATGAAATATAGTCTTCTTAGGATATGTAACTGAGTTCAATTTACCGTAACAATGCTATTACTAATTTTATTTATTAAACAGTATAAATAAAGATGTCAATTTTAATTCAACGAATTTCAATAAAGAATTAAAAAAACAACATGGACATTGTTTTATAATTTTATATTAATCAAGTATTTTGTTTTAATTACATATATTTATATATATTTTAATTTTTTCAAAGTCGAGTTACAAAGACAATGTGGTGAAATATTTTGCAACAAATTTTAATACAGTCTATTGAGTTAGCGAGTGTGTGAGACATTTTTAAACCGACTTAAGAAACACAAAAGAGGAGGTTGCAAAAAGAATTTTGAATAGAAATATCGCGTAACAAACAAACAAAAAGAAAATGCAGACGAATTGATAATTTTATTTGTCTGTATTTTATTTTATTTTATAATGGTCACGTAGACCAGTATTACCAAGTATTACTTACTAGCTGACCCGCGCAACTTTGTCTGCGTCTCTCAATAGTAATAAATTTTCTTCGTTTTTGAAACATTCTTCATTGGTGCTCCGCTCCTATTGGTCTTAGCGTGATGATATATAGCCTATAGCCTTCCTCGATAAATGGGCTATCTAACACTGAAAGAATTTTTCAAATCGGACCAGTAGTTCCTGAGATTAGCGCGTTCAAACAAACAAACAAACAAACTCTTCAGCTTTATAATATTAGTATAGACTGTGCATCGGGCTTTGCAACGACTTCAAACAGACTAGACCGTTTTGTATACCCTACTACTACCCTTTGTACTACCCTACTACCCTTTGTATACGCGCGACCCCATACTGCGCAACAGACAGTCTCCAAGCTGCAAGAGCTGGGGTTGGAAGCTTTCCCTCATCCGCCATACTCACCAGACCTTGCACCTACCGACTATTACTTTTTCCAAAATTTAGACAACTTTTTAGTGGGTAAAAAATTCAATTCCCGAGAGGCAGTACAAAATGCCCTTGAAGAGTTTGTTGCCTCCCGTCCAGCTGATTTTTACAAGAAGGGCATCAATAAACTGCCAATGCGTTGGCAAAGATGCGTCGATTGCATAGGTGATTACTTCGAATACCAGAAATAAAAAAGTTTGAAAAAATAAGTACTTTCACTTATTGCATACAAAACGGCAATTTCATAGGTAAAGACCTATTATTATAATGTTACCTGTTATGTTGAGATAGATATGTAATTATATTTTTATTTTTAGTGCTATTTGTCAGTATTGTTTGAAGTCGGTCCGCCATTTTTTAAAAGGATTTATTTAAATTAATGACGCAAGAATATAGCAAGCTATTAAAGACAGGAAGGATTAAAAAATATCTAAGTAAGAACTTAGTAAGCTTAGTGGAAACACGGCCTAAGCCCTAATTGTTCGTTTGAAGCACGACAGAATATTGTACCTAACTGTACTTTGAAAAGTTTCAAGCAAAATAAACATGGAAATTAACATAACTAAAGGAATAAGCAAAATATATTTTCACAGTTGTTACCGACATTATTTATAATAGGATCTTCCTTTTGTTAATTCATCTCATTTTGTGTGTACACAATATATACAGTATGAGTGACACTTATTTGGCACTAGAAAAATATTCACTCCAAAGCTACGAGTATATAGTGTACGGTCCCTATATACGATCAGAGCGTGAAATTTATTTGTTTAAAAATACAATATTAAATAAATAATTATAGTTTTGTTGGACTAAATAAACGTATTTTGATGGCAAACCAAATTAAAAAGAACTCCATTATCCACTTGCTTGCGTTATAAGCAGTTTACTATAAATTGTAGTATTGTCATCTAAATATATTAATAATAAAGAATTTATTTGCATAAAATGTGGTACAAACGATGTTTGGTTGATAAAATAATGAGTACGGGACATATTTATATACGGAGATTCGCCTGCAAAATAAAATATCTTAGAAAGATCGTAATTGGCTTATTTTGTATTAATAGCCGATATTGCCAGTGGTAGGTGAGTAGGGATTGAAGAAATTTATTCGTGTGCAGTTTTAACATTCAGTATGTATAAGCTGTAAAGTCCACCGCTGGACATAGGCCTCTCCTTAGAACAGAGGTTTTGGCAGACAGGTTGGTATAGGTTTTGTTTCAAGTTTTCTTTCTCTTTGCAGTGCTGTTGTCCTGCGTAGTTTGCTCCCTTAGTCGGCTTTTACGACACCCACAGGATGAATAGGTCACACTTTGTATTCTTAATCCGGCACCATACAGTTCATACACCGTATATTAAGAATTAAACGTTTCAGTAAAACGAATTTAAAACTTAAGACTGTATTAATTTTCGTGGTTTGAAGCAAAAGGTATTCTATTGTTATCCAAAAACAATGGCGCTTGTCCCAAATATAAATTCGATCCAATTTGTTCCTTAACTATTAAAACAGTTGGCTGTATAACCTCCACGTTTGATTACCGCACAGTGATTAACCAAATCGCGTAGAACACCATCCCTTATCCCGATCACCACTCACGTAGTACTGAGTTGATCCACAAGAGATTATAGGAACTTTCTATCGGGCAATTTCTAACAACTGGGTATTAAGTCCATATTGATTGCTTCAAGTTTTGAGCCCTTTTAAGTTGAGGTGTCATTGTTTGGGTTATATCTTGATTATAAGGCTTTTGTGCGTTTTAACTGGTTTGAGTCAATTTCTGTCTGATTACACTTATTTATTCATTTTATAAGTTAATTTAGAAGAAAAACCCTGTTTATACTGATATTCGACAGAAGTGGTAAATGAAACTAAAAGTAAAAAGTAAAAAGATTTAACCAATTTTATGATTTTTACATTTCAGCGAGATTATGAAGTCATTCATTGACTTTTAAGACATCTTTAATTCAAAATAGGTGTTAGCTGTAGTTTGTTAAATAAATGTCAACAATATTACAGAGGCTATTATATTGATGTGTATTTTTAGAACTAAATGTTTCTGTTCATTATTCCTGTTAATAATCTATTAAAACATGGACGTTACTGTAAACCATGCTTAAATGAATAGCGGGTAATAACTCGACTAGTTTATATCAATGAAGTTTCGTTGAAATACGCCTGATATTATCGTAGTAAATTTTAGTAGCCTCTTTAAATACAATAAACACTTTATAATTAAACTGTTGTTTGTAGTGCCATGTTTAGTTTAGGTACCGTTTGTTAATTTACGTACAATAACCCTTTTCCTTACAGTTAACTTTTATGACTTGTTGAGGGATCTTATAATGATTTTATGTCACCTTAAATATGCGGTCAAAAAAGTTTAAACTGTAATTCAGTAAGTTTAGTGTTTCTTGGAAATATGAGCTGTTTATAATATAAATAAAATTATGTGAATTTCATAACAACAACTACACGTTAATAATTTTACTCTCCCTTTCCTTAGACATCAACAAAACTAGGTATTATCAAAACACATCAAATTTTCGCAATCTTTTAATACAAAAGGGAAACCGAGGGGAGATTGTGCTATGAAAAACACCATGAATGGTTGGAATAAGCTCATAATAAGGAAGTATCCCTCTATACCAGTTATATTGTAATTTTATATTTAGGGTGGGAAGGGGCCAAAGTTTCTTTTTATTTGTTGAACTTTGTACATACAAACGATTTACATAATTGTAGTCCCGTTTATTGTCTTATGAGGAATTGCGTGAATTTGATCCCCTATAAAATAAATTACTTTTTACCCCTAGTAGACGACAAAAATATTACTGACATAACTCATGTATTGTTTTTGTGTTATGGGACAATAAAATGAATTTGATGGAGGAAGCATGATGACTTTAATTTAGTTAATAAACATGTACCTAGTACTCTTTTTTTTCTGGTTACCTTAGCACAAGCTCTGCCTAGTTTGGAATCAGATGACCGTGTGTGTTATGTATAAATTTATTATTATTTAAAAATTTACGCATTCTATAGAAGAAGTGTCTGGACTCAGATAAGAAGTTGAGCTGGTTTGTTCGCAGCTACCTACACGATGATTTCTGTAATGTGAAAACTCGCGGGTAAGACATAGTAAATAACATGTTAAACTTGACCAGACATTCTAGATAATGATGTATTCATAAACAAAATAAATCATGAAGACCAAATAAAAAATGGGTCTTAACTCTTTCGTCAAAATTTTGACCGAAAATCACGATGTGAGCTTAGAAAATATTTTTTTTCAGTTGTGAGTTTGTTGACACTTAGCCATTATGCTAATTCCATTTTTAGTATCGTTTCTTTAGTTTGTTGTTTCCCTAAGTTTGCTTGCTTTGTAGGGTGACGCTTAATGTTGCACCCACCCTGGTTCACGCTCCACGACTTCCTAATCCAATCAACATAGAAACAATATTTATTCAACAACACATTTGAACTTTAAATGAGGGTTAGAGCCAAATGGTTATTCATAGTCGTTTCACAGATACCCTCTATATTTTTTGAGCTGGCGACCCACTTGCGATATTGCATATCTCAACAATAACAATTCTTGTGATGTCTCGACCCTCCGTTTGTAATTTTACGAGGACACATCAGGACATAATCTTATATTTGATTTCAGGCCAAAGTTCATAGTTTAGAGGCGATAAAGAGAAGTTGATTTTACTATTCATGTCTGTGAGTTTTTCTCTCATGGACAGTCTTTATTGTTCTTAGAACGTGAATCGTTGTTATATTTGTAATCTATTAGGCTTGTTTTACTTTGTACAATTTAGCTACTAAAACATTTAAGTAACACTTACCCTCACAGTGATTTGGAATTATTTTGAATCCAGAAACACAACATTGTTATTACAAACGTTTTCATTAAAAAGACGATCGAAACAGCATCCTTCCAATTTAATTGTAATAATTCGATCATCATTGATCATCATTGATCATTTAGGAAAGCAAAATAGATAAAAAACAAATACTTCAAAATTTGTCGTTTGACGTCACTTGTCTTGACGCCGACGTCATTGACGTCAGACGTCATTTAGAGAAGCCGTGTTCGTTGGTCAATAAATCTGTATAAAATATTGAAACTCATTTAATAACGTTATTATCAGTTAAAAAATTCTCTCCGATTAAAATACTACCACATTTTAGATGTACTAGCCTTCGACCTATGACCAGAAATAAAATACCGAGTATACATATAATAAAGCAAACAAACGATGACAAATTACCGGTCGCTTGTTTAGGAAAACCATTAGCTGGGTCGCTGTAGAAAGCTCCTATTCAAGTTTCTTCCTTGCTCGAGAAGTGTATTTAAACCTTTTATGAGCAAACAAAACAGTGTTTGTCAAACCTTTCACTGTTCGTATATCAAATTACATATACCCACATATGTACAATATGTCCGCAACAAGTTTATTTCGTTTTTCAATTATTTTTGAAGTAAATTTAGAGTATGGTCCTAGAATTTTAAAACCAAGCTGAGTCGATGTAGAAAACTTTTATTCAAGTTACTTTTGTGATCGAGAAGTGTATTTAAACCTTTTATGAGCAAATAAAATGATGTAGAAAACAGTGTTTGTCAAATTTTTTACTGTTCATATATCATTACATATTGAAAAAGAATTAAAAAACCGAAATACGGACATATAAATACGTATGTATATATGCATAATATGTATATATTTCGTTTTTTTCAAATTATTTTTGAAGTATATTGATGGTCTGGCTAAGATTTTTTTTTGAGTCATCAACCTGATTCTGGGAGGAAGGAGGAACAAAGGATGATATCGCACCTGTGAGTCTTAAGTAGCAGGTGTCCATGGGCGTCGGAAGTTATTTACCATCAAGTCAAGACATAGACCTCAACCAAAGCTCTCCACAACAACTGGTAAAATCTTATTCAATTGTAATAATTATTTTATATTTTTCCCTAAATTTACCACCACTAGAGCCAATATTTACTTCAAATTTAAATGGGTCTAATAGAACTTGAAGCGTAATCAACTGAATTTAAAAAAAAGAAAAAAGTGATATTGCAACTGATCATCACTGGGCCAAGGAAATGAAATCAATTCCAAATTTTTAATCATTCGCGCTTTACGGGTGTACCCTATTTTTTTGATTTTTAGCACTTCTTTGACGTAATACATATGTATAATATGTCTATGCAAAATAACAGCTTTCTAGTACTAACAGTCTCTAAGCTTAGCCAATGACGGACGATCGGACTGACAGACGAACATGGCGAAACTATAAGTCCTAGTCCTACTATGGAACTCTAAAAACAGGCATGGTTACATTCACAAAATGTATAATGTACTAGAAACGCACCCGCATCGAGAAAAGCATATTTAACTAGGTTTATGAGGACTTGATTTTATAATTTATAATGTAGACAAATAGAAAATAAAATTGTAGATAAATTTTGAAATGAGTTAATTTCACTTATATATGAAGCTTAAAATATTCTAAATTATTTCTGATTAGAGCTACGGGAATCAGAAATCAAGAATTCAGTTTATATGTACTTACCAAGACTAAGGCACATTGTCGGTTATAGGTTCCTTTAAAGTTTAAATATATGTTTTAAGTTATCGTTGAATTTGCACAGTAATATATTTCTCTGAACCCATAAACTATTTCTAACCTAAATCAAAACTTATCCCCAAGTTGCTATAACAAAATAAATAAGACATATCAAAATATTATTCTATATATCGAGAAATTCAAATAACTCTAGACGATTCCTACCCTTTAGCAATCGCACCCTCCATACTTGTAACCGGATATATGCCGCAAGCGTCACGTGACCTCGCTCTTCCGTCTGTGATTCCCCAAAACTAACGTGCTGTTTCTATTCCAGTGTAAAATAACCTACCTACCCACTCTCAATGCCTCACTAACCTCAAATATTGAGGGAATAGCTGGAATATACAGAGGGATCATGTTAAGTTGGTCAATTGTGTAACCGACATCCAATCCATCTGCTTGGGCAAATAAATCGAAAACTTATTATGGAAAAAATGTTACTTCTGAATAGATATTAATGCTGTTTTCAACTGCATTTGGCCTCGTATAGAAAAGACACAGTTGTATGATTCTGAAATGTAAGTGTAGAATGCATGCCTTATATGACTCATACGAAACAATAGCAGCATAAAAACATAGAAACCGAGAAATATTCAGATTCAAAAATTGACGTATTCAATGATTTATAAATAAAAATAAATAACCTATTGACTATTATAAGTTTTGGCACAAAGTACAGGGGCTACAATCTTTTAAGTAACGTTTGAAATCCAAATACTAAAACTTCGATTTCTGGAGTTGAAAGTTTTGACATTGATTCGAGTACAACAAAATCATTGTTATACGACCGAGATCAAATCAGCAACAACTGAAGGTCAACCTAAAGCTATCTTAGGAAAGAGTTTTAAACCGGGCATAAGTGGGGTATAATTTTCGATACCGACCGTGTTTGATGGCCTCCAAATAAGGTATAGCAATAGGGTTCAAGGGCTGTGTGATTAAGCACCCCTCAGAGAAATCGATACCTGGATAGCTTACGGCCCGGTATAAATATAACTCTGATAGCCTGATTAATGTGTTTTAACACGCGATATCTTCAGAAAACTTGAATGATAAATTCAGGTATAGATTTGACAGTTGGAGTCTGCTGCCTGTACTAAATTTTGTAAGAAAAGTGGCAATTGCGTAGGCTTTGAAGATTCCAGATGAAAAAGAAAATATTAAAAAGTAGGTTAGGGATAAACATTCTACGACGATGATCATGGTATTAAGAAAATAAAAAAACTAACATCGTCTTTAAGCATGTACACATCGAATTTAGCTGTTGGCAGAAAAGTCAATTTTAACTTATGTTTATTGTATGTAAAGTAGCATTTAAATGTATACCAATGTTTACCAAACTAACTATGTTGAAGTCCGAAGACGAATAGAAGTAGTATAGGCTCATAGGATACGACTAACAAAAATATAACACTGTTTTTCAGTTTTAATAATTAACAATTATTATATCACAAAGAGAAAAATCTTTCGAAGAAGGTAGGAAAACGGAAACTGTTACTTTTAACTTTATGTACACACTTGAATATTCAGATAGAAAGTACGGGATGATGTAAACGCATGTGAGGCGGTGTGCTAATCAATACTCCCAGCGTGAGGTACTAAAATGACTGTTCCTGAGTAGGGCCGAAGCTTTATTATTGGGTGTCAAAACATGATCAATATCACAATAGTGTGTGTGGCACTAAAATTAACTTTAAAACAATGCAAGACTTGTGATTGATTTCTGAACAAAAATTAACTGTAAAAAAGATAACTTCTAGTCAATTATGTACTTATTTGAAACTTTTGACTTTTGATTTTAGAATTTGAAACAAACAACAAATGGATTCTGTCGAAGTTTTAAATCATCTGGCACAAATTATGTTTCTATTCGTACATAAAATGTGTCACAAGCGTTGGCCAGAAAATTCAGTTATCACTCAGCAACTAGGGCAAAAGATGAGTCACAGTTCTCAGATGGAAATAAAAAATGAAGAGAAGCAAAAATACATCGTTTTTGTGTTTTTAATTTACTAAGTTTGTAAAATACGTCATGAAAACTTAGGCATATTACCGTTGGACACGCCGTTATCTTGGCGGTAAGACCCATTATGGAGGATTGGCTTGAGAGGCATCACGGAACCCACTCATACCGGTTGACGCAGATGATCACCGGGAAAGGATGCTTCAGAGATCACCTGTGTCTGATCCGCAAGGAGCCAACACCTGAGTACCACCATTGCGATGGCCGGACCGTGGACACAGCGTCCACACGCTGGCAAAATGCCCCGCGTGGGTGGAGTAGAGGCGTTGCCTCGTGGCGGCCATCGTAGAGGGAATTCTCTCGCTCGGTAACATGATTGCTTTGCTTTGGGTTCGATTCCCGCTCAAGTCAAAAATGTGTGTGCAAGAACATTTATTGTTTGATTTGGTCTGGGTGTTTCTATGTATAATATGTGTTTAATAATAATATGTGTAATAATATGTGTTGTATGTATTTACAAAAAAAAGTAAATATCTATTTATATCAGTTGTCTAGTACCAATAGTACAAGCTCTGCTTAGTTTGGGACTAGATGGCGTTATTATTATTATTATGCCGCCATGGTACGAAGCGAAAGTTCGTGAAACTCCGCCGTCTCCGCAAGTTTTGCTTGCAAAGGAGATTACGGAGCGGGACCGGGAGAGGTTTAGAACTCTCCCGGAGGGCCAGGCCTGGCAACGGGCGAGGAACCGCAGACGACTCAGCTACCGGAGGTCGCAGAATGACCTCCGTCCTCCATAAGCGCAGGAGGTGGTAGGTGAGGTCAAAGGGGACATAGTGGTTCACACTGGAGGGGGTCATCTACCCGCCGTAGATGGGTCGGGGTACCAGGGCTTTCCTTTCTTGGTTACGGTAGGCAAGGTAAACCGTGCGGCGGAGGCGCGCTTACCTGCGCCTCATGCCGCCCTGAGTGTGGCCGCGGGTGGACGGGATGGGTTCTCCCCTCCACCCGCATTAGTGGGCCAGCCGCGAGGGGAGGAGAGAGGAAATTTCGATACGGAGCCCGCAACAGGAGCGGGCCGGCGCTGGGAGGGGTCCAGAAGGCGATAACTACCTGGACCCCTCCTAAACTGGAAGCGCAAAGAGGGCACACCGTGTGGTTTTAGTCGGTTCGAGTCCGACACACCGCCCCGCCGAACGAGAGCCCCGGCGGGATGACGGTCCGAGGGGATTTCCTCACGTAAAAAAAAAAAAAAAAGGCAAGGTAAACCGTGATACGTATGTAAGTATAAATAATAATTTTGATCATAAAGATTCATCAATAATTTTAGGTACTTCAGTAGTGTTTAAGTCTTGAACCCGGCTTGTATTATGTTTCGGTTCAATAACCATTACCCCCGTATTATAGTCGCTCACCCTTTAATACACTTCTTTTATTAAGCCTATCTGGACACTAATACGACCTCATAATATTATTCGATAGGAGAGATAGGTGGTAACGACATTAATTAATAAACTTCCGCATCCATAAAAACGAATGTTACTATAGTCCTCAAAGACATAACAGGCAAAGAGTTTGGTATTAGGGTAACCACACACGATTCCTATTATTCAAATCTGAGTATTTTTAGTTTTATAGCTAGATGTATAGTTTATATTTGTATTGAAGGTTTACGTTACTAAATAAAGAACGAATTGTTGTATAGTATTTCTTGAATCGGTTAATAATTTTAATTTTATATTCTGTATTAAATTAATCTCTTTGTATAGTCAAATCAAAAGTTGAACAATTATAGTAATGTGAGAAAAAAATTACATATTTTAAAAGGAAACCTGATTTTAATAAATTTATACAACAATCTTCCCAAGTAGGGTAGTCCCTACCTGGGAAGATTGTTGTATAAACTAGTACCTAGGATAGTTCCAATAATAGCCCCATGGTTAACCGTGAGGGGATGACGTGCTGAAGTGGGTTTGAGATGGTATTCTTGATGACGAGAAAGGTCTTTGAAGTTCTTCCTTACAATTACAACGGTATTTTACGAAATATCTTAAAGAGCCATGACAAAAAATACCAAACTAAAATACTGTTAACGTAAAATAACATGTTCGCAATATAAAATGTGTAAAATTTAACTTAAATCTATTTATTGTTGCCAATTGGCCCCCGGTGTGCATTTTAAACGTAATCCTGAACGGAATTGGAATTGTTTGTAGTGTGCGGTCTTCCTTCCTTATTATTTACTTTTATTTTCTATCTTTATTCTGGTCACGTTTGAAAAGGTTCCACCTAGGGAACAAGGCCTTTATATTGTTTTTGCTTCTTTTTTCTTTAATTAGGCTCAAGTCGTGGAATGAGAATATATTTAAGTGATTTTTTCATGCCTTTTCTCAAGGTTGTTTTATATTGTTTTGTTATTTTCTGGTAAATGCTGCTTATTAGTTAACTTTAATAATAATAATATTTTCACACATCTCACACACGGCCTTCTGATCCCAAACTGGGCAGAGCCTTTTTTTTTTTTTTCCTTCCCGTGCGGAAATCCCCTCGGATACCACCTGTCGGTGGCATGTCGGACTCGAACCGACTAAAACCGCACGCCTTCGCCGGGTACTAATTGCCGGGGAACCAGGTATACCCTAGAAAGGAAGGCCCTGGTGCCCCGACATACCTCGGGTCATCTACAGACGAGTAGACGACCCCCGCCCCGTGTGGGAACCCCATGTTCCCTGTGCTCCCTGGAAGCGAGCGCGCTTCGCAACGCGCTCGCCGCCACCTCGGCCTGCTTCTGCTAGGGTGACAGATGGCCTCACCTGTCACCCCCAGGCCTGCGCTTATGGAGGACGGAGGTCGTTCTGCGACCTCCGGCGCCTGAGTCGCCTGCGCTGCCTGGCCCGTGCCCGGGCCTGGCGGGCCGGGAGAGTTCTAAACCTCTCCCGGTCCCGCTCCGCCGTCTCCTTCGCGAACATAACTTGCTCGCAGAAGGAGACGGCAGAGTTCCACGCACTCTCGCTCCGCACGATAGCCGCAATCAGGCTATCGAGCGAGAGAACTCCCACTCCGATGGCCGCCACGAGGTCTCGCCTCTGCTCAACCCACGCCGGGCACTCTGCCAGCGTGTGGAGAGCCGTGTCCACGGTCTGGCCATCGCAGTGGTGGCACTCAGGCGTTGGCTCCTTGCGGATCAGACACAGGTGATCTCCGAAACATCCCTTCCCAGTGATCACCTGCGTCAATCGGTATGAGAGGGTCCCGTGACGCCTCTCGAGCCAATCCTCCATAACGGGTCTTACCGCCGCAATGACGGCGTGCCCAGCGCTCGGTTGCCCGAGTCGTTCCCTCCACTCCCCTATGATGACCTGGCGGAGTTGGGATTTCCGGTCATCGATTTCTCGAATCTCGGGGCATCGACCCAACTCCTGCGCCTCCTTGCGCCACTGATACAGTGCCGCAAGGGCTCTCGCCTCCAGGTCCCACGGTGGAGTTCCGGCCAGGAGACTCGCTGCCTCAAAGGAGATCGTGCGGTACCCCCTTATGATCCTGATGGCCAGCATTCGCTGCGGTCGTCGCAGTATCGCGACGTTGCTGGCCTTCAGGGCCCCCGCCCATACCGGGCACCCGTAAAGGGCCATGGACCGCACAACCCCCGAGTAGAGTCTCCTGCAGGAGTCATCGGGTCCCTTCATGTTGGGCAGCAGCCGCGCCAACGCACGCGCTGCCCCAACCAACTTGGGGACCAGACCTCGGAAATGATATCCGAAGTCCCATCGGCCATCGAGTACGAGCCCCAGATACCTGATCGAGGGCTCGATGCCGATGCGAATGCCTCCTACCGTGAGGCTAGATCCCTCAGGCGGCTTCCTCCGAAGCCCGTGGAAGAACAGGGCCTCGGACTTGTGCAGAGCCACCTCGAGACCCAGCCGCCGGATACGCTCAACGACTTGGGCAACCCCGGCCGTGGCCCTCAGGGTTGCCTCGTGGTGCGTCTTGCCGCGCGCCGTCACGAGTGTGTCGTCCGCGTAGCACACGACGGCGACACCATCCAAGAAGGCACCACGAAGCACCCAGTCGTAGCCGATGTTCCACAAGAGTGGCCCTAACACCGACCCCTGCGGAACACCGCACGACATTTCACGCCTACCGAGACCGGTCCTACTGGGGTAGACGACGGCTCTCTCCGACAAATATGCCCCGACTATGCGGCGGAGGTAGAGAGGCACTTCGTGATACACGAGCGCCTCCCTGATGCAGCTCCAGGGCATAGTGTTGAACGCGTTGGCGATGTCCAAGGACACCGCCAACACCACTTCACCCCGGGAGACTGCTTCCTCCGCCAGAGCCTTCACGCGCATGATCGCATCCACGGTGGAGCGCCCCTGACGGAAACCGTACTGGTTGTCCGCCAGATCCGGCCCAACCATCACGAGATGCTTGACGAGGCGCCTTGCAATCACTCTTTCAAAGAGCTTGCACACCTCGTCAAGCAACACTATGGGCCGGTAGGCGGACGGTGAGTCCGCCGGGCGCCCCTCCTTTCGGATGAGGACCAGTTTCCCCGTCCTCCACAATTTCGGAAACTGGCCCCGCTCGAGGCATGCGCTGAAGAACCCTCGCAGTCGGGGCTCGAGAGCCTCGTCGACTAAGGCCAGGACCCACGCTCGGCCAGGAATGCCATCGGGTCCCGGGGCGGTGTTTTTGGCTTTAAGCCGTAACACCGCCACCCTTAATTCCACCCCAGTGACCTCAGGCACGTCGTCGTCATCCACGTTAGGCGCCTCAAGCGCCGGAGGCGGAGCCATCTGTGGCGGAGTATGCTCCACCACTCGCGTTGGGAACAGGGAGCCAACGACCCTCTCAAGCAGCTCTGGCTGAAGACACCGTGTGAGCGGCGGGGCCCATGGGCGCATCTTGCCATGTGACCACTGTGCCATGCTCTGGAGCAGAAGATCCTGAGCATCGGCACCGTGGCCTACGTTCACCTGGAGGACTGGGCAGAGCCTGTACTATAGTAACCATACTGCTAATAAACATACTAACATATTTATAGATAAAGTACACCCAGACACAGAACAAATGACCGTCCTCAGCACACAATTATTTTTCGTGGGTGGGAATCTAACCCACGACCTCTGGTGTAGCAGTCAGGGTCACTAACCACTAGACCACAACAGGCCTGTCTTAATGGTGATTTTTCCAATAAAATCTTGAATTCCGTAACTTATGTCAGGCCACGCAACTTGGGCCAGTTGATGTCTTTGTCTTAGTAGAATGACCGATCACAGAACGATCATCACATCAACAGCTTTTACTAGTCCTTAACCTTCCTAAGGAAAGGCTTATGTCCAGCAGACATAAGCCTCTCCTTAGGAAGGTTAAAAGGAAAGGAGGTTTGAACGATCAGAACGATCATACGGAATTTTTTTCGTTGCGTTTCACCAGTTGAGTGAGGCAATTGCCAATCACATACCCATAGAGTATATTATGTAGTTTATATAAATTATTTACCTAATACGACGCAGACTTCACTAAAATACACCACCTCTTCAATGTCTACAGTTCAAAATACTGTAGTTATTTAATTTTAGTGTACTAAGTGTTCAGTGTTAGACTTCGAATTATGACTCCTTTTACATTTTACATATGATATTCATATTGTTGTAACATGTCACTGTAAATGGCTTTCAGTGTGACTTTTACAAAGTCAATTTTAACCTTCGTGATAACTTTATAGATCAAAGACCTGTTTTTATATATCAAATATCAACAATCTTAGTTATTGAACAAAATATTTAACATTCCAAACAGAATTAATTCTAAATTCATTTTACGTCTGTCTTATGCGCTGGACTTCCTTTGGAGAAATGGGTATCATGTTCCTTTAACCCAAAGGAATTATCCGCCGACCATGGCAATTCTGCTATTCTAATATTGTATCAATAGACTGTCGATGGAATGTCGTCGGAATGGTTTTGCACTTTTCGTATTCTACTAACTATTCAATACCAATGGCCTCTGATAATTTGTCACTGAACTGCTTGAACTGCCACTGATACAAATGTCGTCGATGTCTTTGTAATAGTTTGGTAAACGGTACATTTTAAATTTGTAAGAAAATGATATATTTAATTTTCCAGGTATGGCAATATTGTTGATGTCACCATTATATTATTGATATCACCCATATTACTTTATCGACACTGCGAATTTATGATAGTAGAATACTGATATTTTGGCCGATGTCAATGGCGTTTCAATGGCATCTCAATAGCGTGTCAATGGAATGACAGTGGCTTTGCGTTAACATAAATAGCAGAATTGAGGCCCAGTTGAGTTGATCATGGCCGGCGTACCGTGACCCTGCCTGCTAGGTCGCGATTCAAAGGTTGATGTTGGGAAGTGTATCGGTGTTCGATGTTCGGTGTATCTTCGTTAGATAACACTGACGTATGTTTTGTATCATTACATGTGGAAGTCGCCACAAACACATGTAATTGATCACCAGAAATCAAGCAATAAAAGTTCTTTCGTTAGTGATATATAACCATTAAACCATGAATTTTATTAATCAAATATAAACAGTAAAACATACACTTATTAAAGGTGGCTAAATTGTAGGGTATTCCAACCTACAATTTAGCCGGCGATCATCAAACGCCACTATAATCCTTTTGACGTTTTGATAACAAACACGACAGGTTTTCGGTGTAATAAACACATCCAAACACATTATAATCACACGTCCTCGATGAAGGAAAATCTCATATTTACCCTTGAAATAATAGACTTTTTTTACTGCTTTATCTATGAAAGCTAATTAAAATAGATTACATACTTTAAAATAGATTTTCTTTTTTATTAAAAAATAAGCAAAACTCATCACAATTGATTTATATAAAATGACGTATGACGCAAATGTAGTACAGCGACAAAATAGTTTTTTGTTAAGTACAATTAAAAAGAAATAATATCTGGCAAAATGTGTAATTTTTCATAATAATGGATCAAACAGTCTCAGTTTTTACACTACTCATGTTGTGCGGATACTCAATTATTTAATTTAACGGTCCTGTTGGTCTAGTCGTTAGTGACCCTAACTGCTAAGCCGGAGGTCATAGGTTCGATTCCTACGCAGGACAAATGGATGGTGATACGCAATAATGTGTCAACCCACAAAAAGTAAAATTCCAAGGTTTTTATATATTTTTATAGTGCATCAAGTATTTAACATTCTAAGAAAGTTTTTCAAGTCACCTATAACATAAAAGTACGAAAAAAATCGATTTATATCATAAAACAAATCGGAAATCACGTATACAATATTTGTCAATAATCCTTTAAGTTCCTTAACATCATCAAAATTCAAAGAAACGATATCTGTCGTCATAAAAAATATGTTATGAGGCTTGATAGTTTGTTGCTAAATGTCATTCAGCATTTCCGCGCAGCGCCAAACAATGAGCTCTTCGTAAAAAAATAAATTCCAAAGTTATATCCCCATTTTAAGTACTAAATTACTTCAATAAACCCATGTTTTAGTGAATTATAAGCAATCCACGTTGGAGTCATCAAGGTAAGTCTGTAATTATTCTGTTATGTTAAGATTTTCATGAGTAATTATTTTATAGGTTAAATAGCCGGTTTGAATTAGACAAGGAATAAATTAAATACTTGTGTAGGTATATGTCACCTTCAAAGTTCTTTTTTATGCTAAAATAATGTAATTTGGTCCCATCAGATTGACTTATTGTAACTTTTGTCACAAATAATAATGGTAATTCACTTAACTGATTATTGCTAAATACAACACAATACCATATGTCGTACTATACAGCATAACACATTGTTGCTAAACAATGAAAGACCTTTTAATATAGCTTATAGTACAGTTTACGGTGCTTGACATATTATTACTGAATGTTGATTAACTTTTTAAGAGAGATAGCTTATATGTTAAGTATGTTGATATTGTATTTAAAAATCGTTCTTATTCGTAGATCTGATAATCCCAAATAAAAAAGTGCATTTCTATTTTGTTGTAGAGAGATGTCACCGCCAAGATGAAGGGGAAAGTTACTGGTCAACCTTGTGAAATCTAATACAAAAGAAGTTTTTAATGAAAATGATGGACCTGTTGACTCAAATAAACCTCAAGATCCCCCTGCACTCGATATTAGTACTGATCTAGATTTACACAATTCTGTCGGATTACAAAAGACTAGGTGTAATAGTCCGTCGTATGAAGTATTACCAGAAATTTTTTCAATGGATAGCATTAATTCACCAGTAATTATTGAATTACTGGATCATTTAGATACAAATATTTTACCTGACCCTAATATTAGGTCTTTACCTATGAAATTGCCTTTCTTCAGTACTGGTCATTTCAAATAAAAAAAAGTTTGTAATGGCTCTGTATTGTTAATTCAAATTAATTTTGTTTTAAAACCATGACATTCTATTTACAAACTCAGTCTTTTGTTTTTTGATTAGCGTTGTATTTTCATTACATTTGAACATTTTTCGTCATAATGAATACTTTAAAAATTCGTGTAATTATGGAATATGAGTTCCGTCGTGGCACCAACGCGACACAAACGGCACGTAACATCAAAAACGTTTACGGAGAGAACTGTACAAACGAACGCATAACCCGTTATTGGTTTTCCCGGTTCCTTTCTGGAAATTTTGACTTGAAAAATTAAGCTCGTGGTCGTCCGGAGACTTTGGTTAACAATAATGAATTAAAGGCGATTGTGGAAGCTGACGAAACTCAATCTACAGCTGAGCTATCAGCAGCTTTTAATGTAAGCACCAAAACAATATTAAACCATTTGCGACAAATTGGCAAGGTAAAAACTCTTGATGGATGGGTGCCCCACGACCTTAACGATCGCCAGCGCAACGTACGCGTCGAGACCTGCCTTGCGCTGCTCAATAGGCAAAGAAATGAAGGAATTTTGTTACGTGCGACGAAAAATGGATTCTGTTCGACAATCGAAAGCGCTCAGCAAGTTGGTTAGACCCTGGTTCAGCACCAAAGCAATGGCCTAAACCAAAAATGACCCCTAAGAAGGTGATGGACACTTTTTGGTGGTCTAGTGCGGGTGTGATTCACCACAGCTTTTTACAAAACGGCATGGGCATTAATGCAGATGTGTACTGTGAAGAACTGGAGAGAATGATGGAGAAGCTTGCACATCTGCAACCAGCTTTGGTCAATCGGTCGTCCCCACTGCTCCTTCACGAAAACGCGCGACCCCATACTGCGCAACAGAGTCTCCAAGCTGCAAGAGCTGGGGTTGGAAGCTCTCCCTCATCCGCCATACTCGCCAGACCTTGCACCTACCGACTATATCTTTTTCTAAAATGTTGACAACTTTTTAGTGGGTAAAAAGTTCAATTCCTGAGAGGCAGTACAAAATGCCTTTGAAGAGTTTGTCCCGTCCAGCTGATTTTTACAAAAAGGGCATCAATAAACTGCCAATGCGTTGGCAAAGATGCGTCGATTGCATGGGTGATTACTTCGAAAAACAGAAATAAAAAAGTTTGAAAAAATGAGTACTTTCACTTATTGCATACAAAACGGCAATTTCATAGGTAAAGACCTATGAGTATGGTACCCTCATCAGATGCGATCAACCTTTTATTCCAGTCCATTGATGAAAGAAAACTGCAGTTTGTAAACGATGAACTAAATAATAATAAGGTCCAAACTGATATAGTTACAGATTTTTACAGAGAAAAAGTTTCCGTAGTCAGTGAAGAAGATAAAAATGAACGAAGTGAGATTTTAGCTAATAAAAATTACGAAAATAGTTCAAACGCAATTGATGATAAGAGTCTGAATAAAAATATTTCTAGTCCTATTGAAGAACGTCACTATCGCCCAACTATTGATGAAGAACTTGTAGAAGCCACTGTTAATGTTATAAATTCCGTTAATGAGAATTGTATCAACACTGAAGACCCTAATTACCTACCCGAAATCAACGACGATGATTCTGAAAAGCTGTCATCAATATACAATGGTAGACCTAAAAAAGGACGCAAGAGAAAATTCGTCGACCAGAACAGCAGTATAACAAAAAAAAAGCAAATAACAATCAGGATTACTTTAATGCGAAAGGAGTAAAGGTGTGTGCGAAGGAGTTTAACAGTAGCGATTGTAAATGTGAAGTGTACAGAGAAAATATCTATAGATCAGCGTAAAAAGGAATTTGAGAAATTCTGGAGTTCTGGTTCTTATGAAACTAGATGTGCGATATTACAGGGTGCCGTTATTGAAGTTAAAAAGAACAGATCCTATTCCATACATTCTAAGCGAGCTTTTAGTAGAAAATACAGAATGTGTAATATTGCAGTCTGTAAAAAGGCTTTTTTAATTACTCTTGGCATTAGTCAATCAAAAATTTTATTTTGTTGAAAAAAGATTATTCTGAGGAAAAGAAAAATATATTTCTTGAAAGAAGAAGAAAAATGTATATTCAATTCTGTTTTTTGTTACATTAGATAGATGACTTGTTTATGAAGTTTAGGTTTCTTGTATTTTTTATATTAATAAAAGTTTAAATTAATATATTCAGAGTTTTACTTAAAATTATTTGACGAACTATATAAGTGAAAACATGTGTTTATCAATATTCATTTATGTTCCTTAACATGCATTCATTGTCATTCAATGACTTGGTACCGGCATTTTGCAGAACAGTGTTATGTTCCTTAATTTAATGTTTCGATTATTACAGCGTGTTCCATATTTTGCAATATGCAGTAATCTCATTTATTTGGAAGAATATACTAGCTTGTTGTCTTTTTGTAATAGCAATCTATTTCTAACCCATTATTCTTTTTATTAAACAGAGAAACGAACAGTGGATGGATATTTCTTGAAGCAAATTTTATAAAAATAGATTTAACATCTTAAGACGCCATTTTCTCAAAACAAAGTTGATGAGGGTTAACACATTATTGCTTATCTGCATCCAAATATTGTGTGATGTGCACGATCATTTTTTCTGTGTCTGGGTGTAATTTATCTATCATATGTATGTATTCATAAAAAAATAAGTATGTTTATCAGCAGATTGGTTACAGGCTCTGGCTAGTTTGGTATCAGGCTGCCGTGTGTGAGATGTGTGAAGTTAATATTATAAATTGTTCCTTCTTCATAATGCAATGCCTGAATTGGTTTGATTCCTGCTTGTGTCTCTCCGTGTCTGGCTGAATTAATTCCAATTATTATGTATATTGTGCATACTTTCATCATCATCAGCCTATCGCAGTCCACTGCTATACATGGGCCTCTCCCATTGCACGCCACTTAGATCGATTTTCGGCTTTGCATTTTACATACATTATTATACAAAAAAAACCTGTACTATATTATGTTTGTTTATCTATGTTATGGATTGTACGTTTAGGAATGAATTTCGTTTTTAGGGTTCCGTAGCTCAAAAAGAAAAATCGTAACCCTAAATGAATCACTTTGTTGTCCGTCTGTCTGTCAAGACACTTTATATTGGGAACGCGTTTAGGTATCGAGTTTGAATTAAAATCACACTTCCAAATTAACGTTAAAAATATACGGTGGTTTATGCCGTAAAAAAACGCATATTTTGACACTCTCAAGGGAATAAAAATTTCTCGGGTACTTTCCGTTGACCTAGAGCTATGAAATGTGCCAAGTAATATCGTCCTATACTACAAGTACAGGGAAAAATCTGAAATCTACACATTTGTAATTAAATCATAAAAAAATATATTCTTCATTTAAAGTACATAATCAATCATGGAGGTACAATTTCACTTAAAAATTTAATAATTTAAGTAATTCTACGTTTTGGAAACTGAATTTCGGGAAAGCTCGGAAGAAACTGCAAGTAAACTATTTATATACTATTGAGATAAAGTGTAAGCAAATTGAATTGATCTGGAGTAGCACTTTGAATTTAAAATCCTGTTGGAATTATCAAAAATAATAAAAATCATTTCGTTTTGCAATAAACGTTTGAATTTAGGTAGGCTTAAATTAACATCAGCGCAAGGCACACTTTAGGAAAGTATTTTTTGTTGATTAATGAGCAGTTATTGCTTTTGTTATGGCACAGGGGGGCAAAAAGCAGGTGAAGAAGAAGATGCAGAAGAAGCTGAAGAAGATAGATGACCGCGCCACATATGGCACCTGCAACGCAAGAGTCACAAGTGCATTCCCGCTTTCTTACCAGAAGTAGGGAGGTTTGGGCTCCTGTATCTCTACTCAATTTGTGAAAAGTAACGACAGAATTGCTTAGCGATTTTTGGCGAACGGTGTTATCACTCCCATTCTAATGTTCACCATCTTGGTTCTTCCACGTCTAAAACAACGCAAAGAACAATTTATTTATTTTCAAAAATTAACTGTAAAAGATGCAAATAGAATTTGCCTAGATTGTTTAGTTTGTGCTTAACAGCTACAGTGTAGCCTTGGCGCTGAATAGGGCTCTCTATTATCTCATATTTTATTCAATCTTAATCAACCGTTTACCAACTTTTCGTAATTAAGAAAATAGCATATCAACACCATCATAAATACACATAAACATCCATACACATTAGCGTAGCGTAGCGTAACATAATGAGCTGGAATTGAACCTGCTAATTCCAGCATTGGATTTGAATGACTTTCCAATAAAAAATTGGATGAAATGATTTGAAAATATTGCATCCGAAGTGTTAAATGCTCGAATAGTAAGCACATAAAAATATATAAAGTAGAGTGTAAGCAGAGATGCGAGTGATAGCCGGGAATCTGCAGCACCGTGATGATTTAAATTGAGTCAGTTACTGAGAAATGCTTGACAATATCAGTGCACATTCGATTGTGTAACATTTGCATTTATGACAAAGAAGCGAACCAAATATAAAACTATTAAAGAGATCTACGATGACATTCCATTTGTCCGTTCCGTACCTCAAAAGAAAAAAAATCGGCAACCTTATAGGATCACTTTGATTTCCGTTTATCTGTCTGTTCGTCGGTCAAGACCCTTTATCTTGGGAACGAGTGAAATCAAGTGAAAAAATGGTATCGAGTTGAAATTTAAGACGTAAAAAATGAAACTTATTATGCCGCAAAAGACGTAGTTTTCTACACTCTCAAGAAAATCAAATTTGAAATAGAAATCTGAAATCATTTTACACTATTAGTACAATCCCACCCACACGCCCACCACTGTAACTCCTGTATACCAGGATCCACAGCAGTGACCCACGAACACACTGAGTTATGGCACTCGGGAAGTGTCCCAGGAAGAAATTAAACTGTCTTGGAACCCGCAACAAAATTAATCAGAAGAAAATTGGAGGAGTTGAAAATACAGTAAATCCACTTCCCTCCTTAGTAAAGCGGGAGACAAAATGAAGTAAAATGGGCATACAACCTTTTAAACAGGGAAGCACCACGGCCACAAAATATTAAGGGTCCTACGTGAGCTATATTTGATTTCTATTATATGTATGGCAGAATCGCCTAAACGCACGGAAATTCACCCTAGTTGACACAAGATCCCCATAGTATACCGCCCCAGATGTCACCTGCAAGCTATTCAGCATTATATCACGGTTATTATACCAAAGACTACATCCCCAGAGGATATGATGAGCAGACTGTTCATAGTAAGAGTTAGGTGTTGAGCATTGACACAATGGTGACTCGACTAATTTAAATGAATAAAGCTTGCTCTTAAAGTTACCATGACCGGTAAGAAATTGAGCGACACAGTGATCCACCTCAAGCCATGTCCTCGACAACCGTTCGCGAACAGATGGAAAGAATTGGTAAAGATGGCGCCCCTTGGATGATTCATCCCAGCGTTGTTGCCATTCGTCTATGAGGTCATTTTAGACATCGGACTGCTGTTGAAGCAATCTTATAATTTTACCGCGATCCTGCGCGCTCAAAAAATCGCATTCCATGTTTTGTTGTCTTGAATAGTACCTGGCTGCACGTCTCTGCACCTCGAGATCGACCGGAAGCACACCCGCCAACACCGGCAAAGCCTCAGTGCTAACCGTCCTATATGCCTTGCATAAGAATATCAGTGCAGTCGTTGGCCTTGTAACAGTTTGCGACGGACAGCACCTACGGTCACTCTATCGGCCCATACAGGTGCACCATAGCACATAGAACCTAAATAAGTAGATCCGTATATGATCTTTAATGTATTAAATAATAGACCCCATGTCGCAGTTGATATCCTTGCCAATGCACAGAAACTCTTTTTAGACTTTTCATTAACTATTTTAATATGTTCGATAAATGAAAAGTTTCTTTGTAAAACTAATCCTAGGTAACACACTGAGGTTTTATTTTTTACAGTAACATTGTCAAATCTAATGCTTGGCGGTGCTTTGAGGTTACCTTTTAAAAGTATCTGGAAGGTTTTGTTGGGTGCAAAAGTCAAGCGATTACGTTCACCCCATTGAGATATCAAGTTCAACAATTTATTGGCTAATCTCTAAAGCCCGCCCTAGTATCAGATTCCACCAGTAATAAGCCGTCATCAGCATACGCGTTCAGAGTACATCCGGATGGTATTGGTATCGCAAGAAAATCGTCGAAGCCGATATTCCACAAGTATGGACCTAGCACCGATTCCTGAGGACATCCCATTGTAAGCGCCTTCGACACAGAATTATGACTAAGTCTTAGTTTAATTTACCTTGTGAAAAGTACGAAGAGATAGGGGAATCAATATTTTTAAAGCATCCCCGTGATTTTAATTTCAGCAACAGCATGGGCCGCCATGCGTTGTCGAAGGCGCCAGATATATATTTAAGAAAATAGCCAGCACGTATTGAAATTTTGACTCTGTGACAAACTTTCTAACCGATATAACAGCGTCAGTTGTCGATTTACCCAACGTAAATCCAAATTGTCTATTATGAAATTTGACTCCACCTGGCAGAAGCCGGGGCACTACTAGACGTTCTTAAAGCTTTCCTAACGATGGTAACAATGTCATTGGTCGGTAGGATTTAGGATCATCCGGTGGCTTGTCGCCACTTTTTGGTATTATACGAATATTACCGCACCGCCATATACTAGGTAATATTCCTTCAGCAATGCAACGTTTAAAGACAGTGAAAATCGTGTCAGCCGAAAGTTTTTACAAGCTTCTTTTATCATTTTGTTAGATACACTACTAGTACAGAGAAAAATCTAAAAATAATACATTTGTAATTAAATAATAAAAAGTACAATACAAAAAGTTTTATTTACAGTACGTAATCAAAATTGAGGTACAATTTCAGTTATAAAATACAATAATATAAATACCTATAGGTTTTGCGAAACTAAATTGCGGGGAAAGCTCGGCAAAAAAACTGCGAGACTCGATTCCTAAACTATTTATGATATGTACCTACAAATTTGTACGGAACCCTCGGGGGGCGAGTCCGACTCGCGCTTGATTGGATTTTTTTCTTTTATACAACAAACACATTGCTTCTATTTGACTGGCTTGTTAGTCTATTGGCCAGAGATTCTGACTGCTAACCAGAGGTCATCGGTACCACTACCCTGATAAAATAATTGATTCGTATTGAGCACTTGTCATGCGTTGACTGCACGAATGGCGTAGTAGTTCAAGCGGTCGCCACGCCGCTACCTTCTGCCACACCACATGGGACCACATGGGACGACACTTTGTGTGATCCGCATTTTGTTATTCTGGGTGTACTTTGTGTCCGTTTCATGAATGTTTGTAAAGTCCCCCGCGACACAGGGTTTATTCCTAGAGCGGGAGTGGTCTTTTTAAAAAAAACAAAAATTGTTACTACTTAATCAAAATATACATGAATAAGATACGCAGTCAATATAAAGGCAAACGATATACTACAGACGTGGTATGTTTATATACTATGTAGATTGCATCAGTAATTTTCTGGTTGACGATCACGAACAGCTTCAATTATTATGACTGGAAGCTGACAACGTGTAATTGGTTAGAATATGGACATACTACATTATCGCTATCTAGATCAACTTACAGAGCTTGTAATATTTCTTTTAAGAACGTGGATAAACAAACATTGATATTCGTTTACGTTCTTTGTTTAACATACCTAGAGATATTGAATGATAAATAAATGATATTTATTTCTGTAAGTAAATCTTTTCAGATATTTTTACAAGTCGGACTTTACAGCTAGAAGGATCCGGCATTTCCTAAGACTCACTCTGGGAAGAAACGCCGAAACAAACCACAGAGGTGTCTTTTAAGTCCGTAAACAAAGTTAAATAAAACTGTGCGAGTACAGTATAAGGTCTGGGTAGGCCTTTTGAAGAAAGGACCATAGTTTTGAGTCGGCCTGTCCATACAGACGGCATACAGGCTCCAGCCATTGTGTAGCTTAACCGATATTGGTCAAGATCACCCCAAACCCCAACGACCCAAAGCATGACACTACCGCCAGCAGGACATTTGGGTGGGCCGTGGAAACAGTCAAAACCACCAGAAAGTTACTAAAATATGAACTAACATTACAAGCCTACACTATACTCACATTTACAAACACAAAAAAAAACTATACAATTCAAATTCAACGAAAAATAAACAAATTAAAACAAACAAAATACGAAATACACCAAAAAAAAATTAAATGTCCATCACTTTCAAATTTAACAACAAAGATGCCCACGTAAATGTGGGAGTGAGCAGCATCAATCCCAACGAGTTACGTTATTACGAGTAAGTACTTCATGCATAGAAATATTTGCAGTGAGAGGGATTCCAATCCATGACTTTCAGCGTGGTTGTCGAACGGCAAAGAAATCGTAATTTAAGAAAACATTTTATTAATAGCAAAGGTTTTCCTGAATTGCATCTTCAGCTTTTTTCATATCTGTTTACACTTGAACGATTTATGAATAATTTCAAGCTTCGCTCCACAAATATAAGTCAACATGTTACGCGACAAAGATTTCCGATATATCTACCGGAACTTCAGGGAAGTCTCAATACGAGGATGGCTTGATTAACCGCTCACTGACGACGTCACAGCATTTACATAATACCAACTGATGTCGCTACATAGAAAGTGCCGTATTTACATACAATTTGAATATTCTTACAATGTACCGAATGAAAAAATTCTTCCACTTTACTGGTTTGTGATTTCTTAGAGTGCCTATTAAATATTTATTGCAATCATCTTTTAAATGAATTAATGTTGTTTTTATAAAGGCATTAGTGAAATTATAGTCCATCTAATCTAAGAGTTACCGTTTGACAGTTTTGTCAGACCGAAGTACAGCGATGGGGTCAAAGAAATCGATTACTACAATATCCGATTCTTAAGAGATGTCAATATAATTTCTTAGTATGTACTAATCGATTATAGTTTTACAGATTTATGTATGTTACTATGAAAGCCCGTATAATAGCATATCACAGGTTTTACTAGTAAATCTTAGTATACAGTACTTGAACACAAGCGATTTTGCCTACAAGAATTGGTTTAAAATTAAACTAACTTGATTCGTTGACAGTTGTATGTTAGATGAATTTTAATTATTACGAGAATTAAACACTAAGACACCTGGATTGAAAATGACTCGTTTTAATCAATTCGATTTTTCGTACATTTACTACGGGACTTTGAAACCAAGTTTGAAAATAACATCTATTGTGTCTAAATTGGTTATTTTGCTTTGTTTAAAAAATTTAAATTTAGTCATTAAGAATGTATATCATGCGATAAAATAAACACTGCTTCATAATGGCATGATTTTACGGAAAAGGTTATTGCAATTGTGTGAGTTACGCCTATACAAAGTTGTTTCGTCTTGAAAAGCATGAAACATCAAACGGTACCTCTTAGATTAGATTCAGTTCTTATTTTATTTCTGCTGTTGATTTGTAGTAGTATAATAGGCAAGACATGCTATAATATACCTACTCCAATCATTATCATCATCTTTTAATCACTCTTTTACCAATTTTTTCATCAGCAATGGTTAGACATCAGCAGCGTACTTAGTAAAATCATAGAAGTTTTAAGTCAATCCACTTGACTAATTCTAAACGGATACCCAAACCCAAATATTATTTAGGTAAAAAAAGGTAAGGTATTGTCAAAAAACTATTTGTAAAGACCATTTATTTTTTAGTAGTGGTATTTTGTACTTTAGAACAATGATCCATGTTTTTTTTTATTTTTTGCATGAATAAAGTTACTGAAAATTATTTATTTATATATTTTCCTTGCCCCTGTTCCTGGTGCCTTGCGTAGTACTCATCACTTTTGTAATAGAACAGTCGACTTGAACAGAACTTGGAACGTTCTACACAAATACATAAAAACCCAAATAATATAATTAAGAGTGGAAGAAATAAAATGGAAATAATTCAGTTAAAAGGAAAAAATCAAATTTCTGAATAGATGGATGATGATGTCTGCATAGGGAATCTTAAATCTAATCACAATGCGGCTTTATCCTTTATAATGAAACGGGAAACAAGGTTACAATTTAATTATTATATTTTATTGGTTCTTCCTACATTTAAACGAATTGTGGTTTGATATATATTATAGTTAAAGAACATTCGTTTTAATAGTTTTTTTTTCAATTTCCTTTCTAATTATGAACTCCTAAGTGGGTTTCTAATTCTCACTTAGAAAACAAACGGATGATGGTATCACATTTCACACAAAAAACTTCAGTCTTTTAGTAAACCATTAAATAAACCAATTGATGTAACGAACCTTATAATAAATGGAGCCATAATACCAGCCATAGCCATACACGCTGTATAAAAACAGATTGGCCCTAAAGGCGTGTTAAGCATACTTAGTAGTGTAATAAAATCTAATAAACAAACATCTCTTTATTGATTGGCTATGACCTCTGTGTTTACCAAAATTATTCGTAAGCGAAATCGCCTTCACTCAGTGGCTTACTAAGTAGGGCTCAGACATGCCTGCGGTATGATTTTCACGTTTAATCTATAATAAACTTTTTTAACGACATTCATTATTAGTTAAAGTTGGCGACTTATTCGTGCGTCTGTTCTGTTCTGAAATCTAATTCAATAATAATTGCTTAAGTCCCTTGGAGTTGACTATTTTCTATTATATTTAGTCTCTTTTGCATTATAAATGACTTTTTAAAACTAAGCTACTGCAATTTGCTCAAATAGAATTCAAAACAGCTCTTTTTCGTACCTTAAAGGTGTAGTAAAATATTTGGGATTCCAGATTACTGGTGGCTGACATTCTAATCATAATGGAATTTTAAATAAATGTTGGTAACGTTAGGCATTTCTAACATTTTTTAAATACCTATATCATAATGATAATGTGTCACTATCATCTTCCTATTTTATTTGGGGTCGGTGCAATGAGTTTTCTCCTTCCATTCTCCTTGATCACTCCACGTTCTCTTTCCTCCACTCCATTATTTCATTCCGAAATAGTGTTGATTTACTATATTATATACGATTACCCATATAATAGAGTAATATATATATTGCCAATATTATCATGATTTTGTACTTCAATGAGTTTCACTGATGCTTCTGACAGCGTTATGATATTAATTAGATTCTGAAACCCGTTTATCTTAACACCTTATTGTATGTATGTGTGTCAAAATGCTTTTTAACCAGAACCATATTAACTTTGTAGAAGCTGTTAATTGAACTAGAATAAGTTTGATTTAAAATAAGGATACCTGAATCAAAACTTCGTAATTTTCAAATAAATGGAGTGTATTTGATACTGAGGAAATGGAAAAATAGAGTTTCACTAGTGACTCGTTATAAATCGACTTTTAAATATTGTTTTAAATAAGTCTCAGAGTCATATGCCTCTCTATTTATATCAGTGTTTAGAAGGGGGTAATAAATTAGTTATAGTTGAATTTAGAGTTATTTTTTTATAATAATGTTTAATTAAATTTATTTCATTTGATCTCAAAAAGGACGAGTAGAAAAAAAGTTAATTTAACTTCATTTTAGTTTTAAAGCTTAAATTTATCGTAATTAATAAAATATCTAAACTGTGTGTTCTAAAATAAAGCCATTCATATTGAAGCGAATCGTGAGAACGGTCAACAATTTATCAATACGAATCACGGCTAACTTATTCATAAAGTGACAGCCCTATTATTACTTTCGATATTCGTCACTACTCGTTAAATCAACGGATCCATTTGCTACCAAAATGCGTACACTAAAGCTTAACTGTTGATATGAATAATTAACATGACAGGCTGTTGTAGCCACGGGAAAAGTGATCGATATTTTATTGAAATATAAACATTTGAATTGGTAATATTTGAGCGCTGTTCATTGAGACAATCAGCTTTAAATGTACACTTTGACAAGAATAAAAATAAAACTAAAATGAAACAATGAATCGAAACTATTATTGGTTCTTTGTTAAATATGAATCAAGGAAATACTAATATAATAATATTATAAATGGAAAGTGTGTTTGTCTGTCTGTCTACCCATCTGTCTGTCTGAACCGCTGAACTGATTTGGTAAAAAATGTAATTTTACGCTAGTGTAGATAATAGTGATATGTCAGATGTCTTCCGTGTCCGTAGTCTCGGACATCCGACAACGAGATATGTATCCGTATGTTTATACCCGTATACGCGATGTCAGATGAATAAATCATTAATATCACTAATATATAGAGTGTTACATAAAGGTAAGGACAAATAGACTTTCTTAAAAAAATAAATGATAATATTTCTTTTGGAAGAGCTTTTGCTCGTAGTGAGGTTTTCGTTTTTAAAAAACACAAAGAATTTTCAGCCAATTAAAATCTTTCTTATTCCATGCAATCAATTTCAGAAAAATCTAGATACTCTACCATAGTTAAATACTTGCAGTTTTATTGATTTTGATCCTCTTTTATACTAAACATTAGCTTTATCATAAAATTTTCACTGTATTCCGCATATGGTTTTACGTTGAAAATATTAGTCGACATATAAATAAAATGGCTTAACTTTACCAAAAGGAAAATACCTAAAATGGTCTGACAGTTTTTGTGGCTTGTCAGTGGATAATAACCCTTTAATAGCCGATGGCAAGTAATTAATTTTACTCACATTTTAAACTTATCTAACTTTTATTCTACTATATTATTAAGTCTTTATGTTTTCATTTCATTATTACACTTACTTGCATGTGGGATCTTCATTCTCTTTTGTTTTTTAAATTTTAATCTACTTCTATAAAGATCGAATGCCATCGTTTTATTTTAATAACATTTTCCATCACTAATTCGTTCATCATTATAAAAATACAGCAAAAATGCAAATTTGTTTATTTCATTTCCGTAGCTGAGGCTGGCAGTGTATACATGTAAAAGAAAACACAAAAAACACACTGTATTATTTTCATAATTAGGAACGACAAACAGTTCTTTTTTTTAAAATAACTACTTTTTTACAATAGGAACTAGAACTTCGAGAAGAATATGAAAGGGGTTTAAATGCAATTATTTCACTAGTATTGTATAGTATTTGGAACCAAGTGATGAAGTAGCGATTTCGCTGATTGAGGTTGAGGATCACATTTCAATAGTATTGATACAGTATGCAAACATTGAAGTTTATTCTCGTACTCATATTATCAAGTAACATGAAAGAACTTTTTCCTTGTTCTCTTTCCCGAATTCTAAAAATAACTCGAGAAATGATGGAGGAGGATGGTCCTACAGCAAAAATTATATATGATTTTCAAATCATCTGAATCATTATCAACCAGTATTATTCTGTGGCTTGATTTTTTATTTTCAACAAAGTTATAGAAAGCTCTTGCGTTTTATATTTAATAGACAATATTTCACACGAATATAAACAAATACTTGACAAAATATATGATTTTCAAATCATCTGAATCATTATCAACCAGTATTATTCTGTGGCTTGATTTTTTATTTTCAACAAAGTTATAGAAAGCTCTTGCGTTTTATATTTAATAGACAATATTTCACACGAATATAAACAAATACTTGACAAAATATTTTACTCGGGATATTCCATGAAGGAATTTTCGAAAGGGACAGGCGGGAACCGCAGCCGCTTTTCTGCAGCTATATTTTATTAATTAAATTTATTGATTCCAAATATAATATAAAAATGTTTATGACCTTGATTTACCAGATTTATTTAAGTCGATATATCGACTTAAATAAATCTGGTAAATCATTGTTTACGATGATACGAGATATATCTCGTAAATCAACGTAGCCCACTGAAATGGCTGGCCATATTAGTCGCAAAACCAACAACCGTTGGGGTAAACGTGTTCTTGAGTGGAGACCGCGTCTCAGCAAACGTAGTTTAAAATGCCCACAGGCCACTGGAGTGACAATTTGCGCAAGATGGCTGACAAAAGCTATATGCGAGAAACCCAAAGTCAATCTAAGTGGCAGGAAATGGGAGAGGCCCATGTCCAGCAGTGAACTGCGATAGGTTGATAATGATGCTGAATATGATGTTAAGCTTGTTATATAGTTATTAAAAGTACTATAAAACGCTTACAGAGTTTACATTGCAGCTGAATAAATTATACATTCATATAACCTATGGCCTAGACCTAACCTAGAGGCAGTTGTTGAATGACATTGAAAACAGAAGAGGCAAAAAAACGATTTTAAAATTTTGGCAATATTTAATTATAATCCATAGTTATCGTCATATTAGTCCATACGAACCCAGTTTTTTGTGAAAGTCCTTTTTAAATCAGCTTACGCTTTTATATTCCTTTCCTATTTCAGTACGTCACATCCTTCCTCGCTTTGTACAAAGTCAGGTACGAAACAGTTTCTACCAAAAGAATTTTTCACTCGAAGTGTAAACCGATTACCTCAGCTCACTCACTGACAATAGTGGCTCGGCATTCATAATTACATTTGCATAAAGGCCAGAATCGTTTGCGCCGTTTGTCAGAATGATTCGGGTGGATTAACCCGCGTAAAATCTAATGAGCCCCGCTGATAATGGCTTTGCCTCATTAGATACTGTTAAGTTCAATGTTTAATGGTCCTTTTTGGGATATGACGTCGTCATAGTATTGTTTTAGGAATCAACGATGATGTAATAGCATCTTAACATGCAAAGCTGATGAACATCTTAAAAATACTGGGGTTTTTGCTATCCTTGTCTCATTAGACAACTTTAGACAACTTTCACTCGAAAAGAATGAAATTAAATAACTAGTAGACATTATTGAATTTAAAAGAGGAACTAGTTTTCAGATCTGATTTATTTAGAGTAGATATTGTTCATCAGTTACGGTTCATTGTTATTATTCTTCTGTTTTTGTGTATGTAATTAGTAGATTACTTTATCCATTTAATTTTCCTTTATTCTATGTTGGACACACTAATTAATGTTAATTTAAGTAACAAGAAAATGTAATGTACTAAGACGTACTTAACCCAAATCTGAGTTCTCTCCCTGTGAACTTGTGAGTGTAAATAGAGGATGGCAAAGAACTTTACTTATTTTAAAGTCCTACAATGGAATACAACTGTATCTATCGGTATGGTAGGTAATATCAGCCAGTTTAAAATTAGCAATGCCAAAAAGTTCTGTTTTGATAGTGAAACACAAGCTAAAGTAATAAATATTTATTTATTTTACACTTCCTGCAAATAGATTGCATGAAGCGAAAACATTAAATTTAACATATTTTAATGTTGCCGACATTATTTACAAGTAAATTGTCTAATGTTTTAATATTAAAACGAGATCGTAAATAAATTTTGTAAATTAAAACAAAAAGTTATGATCTTAATATTACTGCAGTACCTAGCGCGGTTTTATTACCTATTTAAAGATATTTATCACTCATATCGCGCAGATGAAGGTTTTAGCTATTTATTTCTTGCTAAGTAATTGAAATGTTTAAATTATGTTGTAACACTAGTATTGTTTGACTTGTCTGAAAAGATTTACTTACAGAAATAAATATCATTTCGTTACATTGAAATTGAAATAATTTAATGTACAAATCAGTTAACCTTATTACACCTGTCTTCCCGTAGTTCAGAAGAATGGTAATGACGAAACAAATCTTAACATTACTTATAACATTCACAGCATCGCTATACACTAGAAATAAAGAACGACGGCTGCGACACAAATTGAACGAATCCATTTGAAGCACTGACATTCCATTAACTTGAGTGAGTTTTATTTCGGCTTATAAAATTTTATGTTTCACTCTTTGTTTTATGATAGCAAAATTGATGAACATTAAAATTTTACTTAATGGCTACTTGGTCTTTTATATAAACACTTTTTTCCTTTTCCTAACAACTGCCATTAACCCTATTCTAGACTGTTATCAGTTTGCTTGGGTAATAAAATTTGACATTTCAAGTGCAGAGGCCATTAACACTGCTACTTCCGTAGATCAACTAAGCTTTTTAAACTGATTGATGGTTTTGCTGCTGTCTCTGCTGGACTGGTGTTAGGCACAATGCAGACATTATTCTTTTGTGATTTTTAATTTCCTCGAACTAAGTATGAGTGTTGAAATAGTCATAGAATCGACAATGCCAAGTGGCAATATTTCTTAAAGCTGGGTTTTAAGTTTAAGACAAGACATTATGTACATGTTGCAGTCGAAAGTTGTATAGAGTTACTGTCTTCTACTATTTCCTTACTGCCTAGAGGTAGGCCTGCGCTTACAATCCATCTTCAAGAAGAAGAAAATGTCAAAACAATGTCTAAGTTATTTTTTAAGACAACTAGCGCATTAGGAATATATCCTGTGTCGCGGGGGACTTTAAAAACATACATGAAACGGACACAAAGAACACCCAGACTCAGAACAACAATTTGTGGATCACACAAAGTGTCGTCCCATGTGGTGATCGGACCCACAACACTCAGCGTAGTAGTGACCGTTCACTACTACGCTGAGTATTGTGGGTATTGTGGCGCCCGCCTAAATAACTACGCCATCCGTGCAGTCATTTAAATGTAACTTCAACATGTCAGTTAAATGTAACTTTCTGAAACCAAACTTATGGGTTGATATGAGTTCACATTAATCCAAACACGCCCTAAGTATCCTAAAAAAACTCTTTCTTAGAGTTAAGAGAGCATTGGCTTGATTAATAAAGAGATTTTTGATAATTAGACAAAATAATTTATAGGTGCACCTTTGTTCTTAATTTATTTGATTAAGCCAAAACCTCCTTTCTAAGGAGAGGCTTACGTGTGGCAGTGGACTACTAAAGACTGTTCAGGATGATGATTATAAATTGTGTAAGAATTGATTTTTTTCTGAAAATCATGTTAACGCGTTTTAAATCTAAATATTTGTATATATTTTAAAATGTACAATAACGACTTAAACTATTATTTTAAACATAGAATCACCATTCAATAACACAGCAAAACATGTGAAAACACCCCACAATTTAATCGACATCCACTACCGTTCATGGCGTGTTTCAAGGAAGTTATTTGATTCCCCGTCGAATCATTACAAGATCTTTATGAATGCTACGAACTTTTAAATTTAATTTTTAATTAAGTAAGCCTGTCAGACCGAAAGCTTAAACCCTTATTCACGACTCGGATGCCGTTTCAAAATGGTCTAAAGTTCTTGGTATGAGATTGATAGATAAATGTAAATATATAATATATAATTATATATATATATATATATTATTATATAATATATATTTTTTTTTACACTACAAAAGCGAGGGTAGGTCTTCGCATAAACATAGATCTCCGAGTATATATTCCTGTTTTATTATTTCATCAAGTGATATTGCAGTTTTTTATGCGTTATACATGGAAAACGAGGCCCAATGTAGGTGAATAAATGTTATCCCAAAGTTTCGTGTCGTTGCTAGCGAAATATCCGAAAACCCTGGAGGCGCCGAAGCTGCGTGTGTCGGCCGGGAGATCGGCTGCGACATCAACAGTGGTGATCAGTGCTTTCACGGTGATTGAGCGTTAAAGTGTGTGTGCGGAAAAGTTACGTTAAAATAAAATTGATAACAGTACGAAGAAAAATTCATATTTCAAACATTCCCTGACCTCGCCAACGCTCGGTTGGCGCCATCTCTGTTTGCGTTATCGGTTCGTGTTCGTCAATCGATTGTTGCTTTGTTGTGGTGTTGTGGCACTGCTGGTGCCACTTCGTCGAGTGTCTGGAAGAATTCTTGTACCGGCGGCTTTCCACAGAGGGCGACACTTGTAATTTGTATACTAGTAATTATGCTTACTATTCAATTCAATTATTTATTTTTTTCCTTTTTTACTCCTATCTACCCTTTTGTAGATGGTGAGAATCATAATTGTTACTGTAAATTATTATTAATTAATGCCACCCTAATTTTGTAGAAACTTGTTGTTGACATTGATTTATGGTACTCATTTAATTTTACCATAAGAATATATTATATAATTTATTACTGCAAAGTTTCATAATATTATTGGTTTAGTTTCATAAAATGGTTTTATAATATTACACATATTATTGGTTTAGAAACTTTACTTTCTATGCTATGACATGATTACCTCTGTACTTTGCCTTGTATAAATACGTTTATAAATTGACTACTTTAAAGCTACTTTTTTTGATTTTTAAGAATGTTTTGACATTGTTAACCGACTTAAAGGAGGAGGTTCTCAATTTGACTGGGTTTTTTGTTTTTAATGTGTTTTTTTTTTTTTTTTTTTTTTTTAATATATATATATATTGTATACGTGTGTGTTTTGTCGGCATCATTAACATGAGCTCATTATTGTCGTCACAATCGACATGCCCCCACTGCCAGGGGTCTGCGCGCATCTTTAGTTCACGCGGCCTCAAAATACATATTGCACGAATACATGGACACCAACCACGCACGAGCCCTACGGACGTGCAACAGGACACGTCTTCTAGTGATGTCGGCCAACGGCCGCGCCCTGGGGTGGTGCCCCAACATCGGTGCCCTCTGGAAAGGCTTGCCACTTGCAAAAGTAGCATTCCGGTGATGCGGCACATTCCTAAGGCTGCACGTAACCTGGCCGCGGCCAAATTAAGCAGCATAATAGATGGATGCGTGGACGGTAATGGTGTAGAGGACTGGTTCGCGCTTCTTTCTTTTGCCTTTAGCGCATTGAGGGTGCCGTCTAAGTCTCTGCCGGGTAATATGACGTCTAAGGTAAAGGCGAATATCAACTCCTCGGGCTTTTACCAGTTTGAAGATGAGTGTGACGGCGCGCCAACGAATCGCAGGTCGTGTTCAATACAAAAAACTATTGAAAATAAGGTATTTGAGGGAGACCTAAGGGGAGCCGTCCGCCTGTTGATGTCGAACGACAAATTTGCTCAGGGGGGTTCTGAGACCTTGGCTGCCTTGAAGCTTAAGCACGCCGGCCCGTCGCGCCCACTCAAGCCCCCGCCAGCGCCGGATGCGTCATGCGCATTCGTTACCGCCACACCAGAGGATGTAGCTCAGGCGCTAAACTCTTTTTATAGTGGTTCTGCGGCGGGTTTGGACGGCATTCGTCCGGGGCACCTAAAGGAACTCACTTCTAGGGCGGCGGGCGAAAACGGGCAACGTTTAATGGGTAGTCTGACCAAGCTGTGTAATTTCTTACTTAGCGGCCACTTAAACCCTGAAGTGTGTCCTTTTATGTATGGGGCTTCGCTTTGTGCCTTAAATAAGAAGGATGGAGGACTCAGGCCGATAGCTGTCGGCAGCGTTTTCCGCCGTTTGACTGCTAAGCTGGCCTGTTGTTCAGTCAGGGAGGAAATGGCCGAGTATCTACAACCGCACCAGTTAGGCTTTGGCACGCGTCGAGGTTGCGAGGCGGCTATCCATGCCACACGGACATACGTGATGGACCCTAAAAACTCTCGTTGCGTCGTGTTGAAGCTTGATATCCGCAACGCTTTTAATACCTTGGAAAGGGATGTTCTGTTAAGCGCAGTTAAGGATGAAATTCCTTCCCTCTATCCTTTCCTTCACCAAGTCTATAAATCTCCTTCGAACCTCTTTTACAATAAGGATCTTATTCTTTCGCAAGTGGGAGCTCAGCAGGGAGATCCACTTGGGCCACTCGTCTTTAGCCTTGCCATCCACAAAATCATTTCCAAGCTGGAGTCACCCCTAAACCTGTGGTACCTAGATGACGGTACTATTGGCGGACAGCCTGAGGTGGTGGCGAAAGACATTATGGTTTTGATCCCACGCCTCAAGGAGCTAGGTTTGGAGGTGAATCCAGCAAAGTGCGAGTTTTTCCCCTGCAGTACTGAAGCTCGCACACACTTTACACACTTTGAAATGTTCTTTCCTGGCCTCAGCGAGATCACACCAGGTACCTTCAGCCTATTGGGCTCTCCCATTTTCCTTGAGGCAGTCCCTGAGGCCATTGCTGCCCGTCAAAATCTTCTCCTTGCCACTCGGGAACGTTTAAAGTATCTTTCTCCTCATGTTGCGGTTCTGCTGCTTCGTATGTGTTTCGCGGTTCCTAAAATCACGTACTTATTGCGGACTACTCCAACCTGGCTTTGTCCGGAGGCTGTCTCTTTGTTCGACGGTGCTTTAAGAGATACTGCTGAGTCGATCCTTAACGTCTCCCTTGATGAGCACCAGTGGATCCAGGCAGCTCTGCCAATAAGATATGGGGGTCTCGGATTACGGCGTGTGCTGGATGTTGGCTTGCCAGCCTTCCTAGCGTCGGCGCATGGGGTTGCGGACCTTGTCGCTGTCACACTTTCTCCAAATGGTGATAGGGCGAGCATACCTTATGTGTCCGAGGCGGTATCGGCATGGTCAGCCGTCAACGCAGGTGAGCCATTTCCAGTGACCCTACACGTCCAGCGAGCATGGGATGACATTGGAGCTAAGGGACTCCTTAAACAAATGTTGGATACCGCTGGGGGTACCGATCTGGCAAGACTGAGGGCCGTATCGCAGCCAGAGTCAGGGGCATGGTTACATGCACTCCCATCGCCTCACTTGGGTACCTTGCTAGACGGCGACTCTTTGCGTGTGGCAGTGGCTCTCCGCCTGGGCTGCAGGGTGTGCGAACCACATAGATGCACCTGCGGTTCCATGGTGGGGGCCGATGGTCTTCATGCACTGAGTTGTCGTCGCTGCGCAGGTAGATTTTCGCGACACCATGCCCTAAATGACATAGTCCGAAGGGCTCTTATATCCGCCAATGTACCCTGCGTGCTGGAGCCATCGGGTCTTAGCAGATCTGACGGGAAGCGGCCGGATGGCTTGACTTTGGTGCCGTGGAAAACGGCAAGTGCTTGGTATGGGACGCCACATGCGTTAGCACAGTCGCGGCCTCACATCTGAGTCGCACCGTCCAAGCCCCGGCGGCGGCGGCGGAGGATGCCGCTAGTAGGAAGCGATCAAAATACGCCGCAATGGAGACGCACTATTATTTTGTGCCTATTGCGGTGGAGACTTTGGGCAGTTGGGGGTCAGAAGCTAAAAAGTTAATTGCGGAGATTGGTCGCCGAGTTAGGGAAAAAAGTGGTGACTCCCGCTCCGGCTCGTTTCTGGTGCAAAGAATGTCCGTTGCAATTCAGCGAGGCAATGCTGCCAGTATCATGGGCACCTTTGCACCGGGAGCGACGCGGGGCGGGTTATATGATCTGACTTAAAAAAAAAATATATATAATTGTAACTTAAATGTATGTATATTTAGGCAAAGAGATCTATTTCTCATAATTCAAAGGTTACATCACCACCTTCATCATTTGGGCATTTTATTTGGAGTTGGGGCATTGTTTAATATTGCAAAAGTATTTGGTCATATTTTAATTGCCGCTATCTGCCTGATATCAACTTTTCTTGGTAATGTATTTGCTTACAGACTTGACAAAGGTACAAGGTGAGTTGGAGTATGGAAAATGGATAAAGAAAGGGAACTAAATCTGGAAGACATGGGATTGGTACTGCAAAAGCTCGAAGAAGCTAGGGCCCAGGGCCACGTACTCGTACTGCACTATGAACTGTGCATGTTATAATATTTTCTTATATATGGCTAAAATAAATAAAATTCATTAGTAAGAAAATAAAGTCTCAATAAATCAAAAGTTACATAATATAATAAGTGAATATAAAAATATTCAAATAAATATCGTAATATCATAACGGTTACCTAAATTTTTACCTATAATCATAACCTACTTCCCAAGAGACAGGCAGATACAATAACTGAAAGATAAAATCAGCGATAAAATGGGTAAGGAAAGCAAAAAATGCCACCCCAAAACGTTATTTTTGCTATAATTAGTATTTCTCAGCATTTTGTAGGTAGCGCAGTACATTGACCTGGTTGAATAACTGGAAGCACGCAATCACCTACCATAATGGTTCAAGGAAAATATATATTTGAGTTTCGTTTACAAATTGTTTATGTTTAAGATGGGAATTGTAGAACTTCTGGACTTTAAAATGGTTGTGTAATTTTCTTCATGCAGTCACACGCAGACAGGTTATTAAAAAAACATTTGTGAGTCGGCTTCATAATTGCACGGTTTTGCTTTTCTGTGTTCAGTCGATTGGATGTCCTCATTACCTATTTTCAACACCCGCAAAAAGGGGTTTATAAGTTTAACGTGTATTTTAGTGTGAAAGAAAAGAAAGGAACTAACATTTATTTTGGTAAAAATTATCTCCCTACAGCCTTAAATAGAGATAGGTAATTAATAGAACGTTGTTGATTTGTTTTCTTTATTTGGCTTCATTTCTACATAGGTTGATTAATCACTTAAATTTTATCTTTTTTTTTTAAATGTTCCTAGTAAATCAATTCATGGAATATTAATTTAAAGTTTCATACTATGCGTGTGGAATTTGTACGTGATTGGATCACTTACACTCTTAATAAACCGCAAAATTGACTTAAGTTGACCTCTGTCAACATTTATATTTCCGAAATAGAATAGTTTTCTGCTTAGCAAAGGTTAATGACTTCCTTTATCGATTGTCGAATGTCTGTTTGACGATTGCGACAAACGACTTCACGAGTCACTATTTGCTTAAGTCCGGACCAAATGGAATGCTTCAGATAACCGATGGATTTTAAAACATCTCGATTGTAAATCGAAAACGATTTATGAGATGATATTCAATGCAGTGTGCAGTTTGCTTTAATTTCAACTCTGGGGGATATTTTAAGTAAGCCTTGTAGCAAACCCCGTACAAAGGTACTTATACTTTTATTTACATCGTGTATCTATAATAAATGAATAACTTATGCCCTAATCATACTAAACAAATTAATCATTTGACAAACTAAAGCGGATAATGAAAAGTATAAAACTAAAATCCACTTGTGACGTTAACAGTCCACAAGTGTTTCAAATTTTTTTTAAATACGTTTTATTTTTAACATTACAACATGAGAATTTTGGATAATGGTCTCATAACGTTGTTAGACAAAAAGTGCAGCTCAACCCTAGACGTAAACAAATTAGTAAACAAACATTCGACTCCCGACCAATCGTGTGTATGCAGTCGTCCTTAATCAAATTATTCAAATAGAAGATTCCGCCCGCCTCCGAGACGCCCGCGGAGCATTCAACAAATAAGAACATTTACAACGATGAGAACTCTGTTAAGCATTGCAATCTGTTGTTTATGTTTACTATATTCCTTTTGTTTTTATTTCTCGTGTTTTCCCGAGTGGCTCACAGTACCGACGTAGGCTTTTATGGTGGGTATATGACTTTATTAGTTGATACTAAATTGTTTTTTTTTTTTGTGTCTGTAGTCACGTCGCACGGTGGATTCTGTACTATGGAACACTGGGCTGATATTATTTAGCTACATTTTTGAACTGATATTATTGGAACGAAGTTCCTTATTGCGCGTTGTGAAAGAGGGCTAGACGGAAAAAAATCTCACGAAAAGTTGTAACGACACTTTTTATGTCGGTCGTTCAGCGCCATCTATCGAATAGATAGGAAATCATTACTTCCATCTCAGTATTTATTTTGAATTGTCACTTGTCAGTCATTCAGCGCCATCTATCGAATAGATAGGAAATCATTTCTCAAGGAGATTTTACCAATGTATAAATTGTTTTAATTAGAAACCAACTGAAAAATATGTAGGTAATAGCCGCTTTCATGGATGGCGTTGTAATAAAAATCGTGTTGAATCAGTTTTACTCGATCGCCACATCTTCGTTCCTATCGGGTATCCCACGACACCACACGGCTTTTTTTTTTAAAGTTACTTCAAAACAGTTTACTTTAAATGACAGTAAATTAAAAATATTGCCCACAAACAACAAAAATTTAAAGAAATTTTCAATTTTACTTTTTTTTTAAATAGATTGGGTTTACAGGTTGTGTACCCGGGTAAACTAATTTCTTAAAGCTCACTAAGAAGAGCTGTCTCATATTTTCTGAGCATATTATATTGGTGGCATATTATACCAAGGGTACAGGCGGGTATACAAATAGGCCGTCTCAGTGGAGTAATTTTTTTTTTTTTTTTTTTTTTTTATTGGGACTAATCCCACCCACACGCCCACCGCCGTAACTCCTGTACACCAGGATCCACAGCAGTGACCCACGAACACACCGAGTTATGACACTCGGGAAGTCCCAGGAAGAAATTAAACTGTCTTGGAACCCGCAACGAAATTAATCAGAAGAAAATTGGAGGAGTTGGAAATACAGTAAATCCACTTCCCTCCTTAGCAAAGCGGGAGACAAAATGAAGTAAAAAGGGCATACACCCTTTTAAACAGGGAAGCACCACGGCCACAAATATTACGGGTCCTACGTGAGCTATGTTTGATTTTTATAATATGTATGGCAGAATCGCCTAAACGCACGGAAATTCACCCTAGTTGACACAAGATCCCCATAGTATACCGCCCCAGATGTCACCTGCCAGCTATTCAACATTATATCAGTGGAGTAATTATTAAACATTTTAATATTTATCTTGTTCCCATTGGTTAATGTTTTTAAAATTGCACTGGACTTCTTAATTAACTCTTGGTTTACTCCCATTTTTTTGCAATGCATTGTAAACGTTCTTTCACTCATTTCTCTCCTTTTTATTTGGTAGTCTTTTGTTTCTAAAAATAATAAACAAAGAAAAAGCCACAAAATCGGCTATAGTTCAGTAAATGAATTTCAGAGTTTAACACTAAAAATGTTATCTCATATTAAATTGTGAATCCACTTAACCCTGACTCCTAAACAATGCCATTAAAAACTATTTCATTTTTATCTAGGAGTTACTAGAAACCAATAACGACTAGTGCAAAATGACTAAAAAAAATCAAAAACACAAAAATAGCATTTTAGAAACACAGAAATCTTTATATATATTTTTTTTGTCAAGTGATTAACTATAGTAAACCTTGACATTTATATTTTTTTAAATACTACCTTCATCACCACTCATGATTTTTTAGATAAAATTTGTGCTCTTACTTTCAAAGATATATCTGTTCAAAGTCTAAACAAAACTTGGTGTTCCGCAATAAACAACAAAGAAAATAGACAATAGGTTATTCAATTCAATTCAATTCAATTCAATTTATTTGCGATAATATGGGTTATACAAAAAGAAAAACAGGTGGAAAAGATACAGCTAGTTTCACCATAGTAAGTCGAATGTCACAGCATGCAAAAATTAACAATAATTCAATAATAGTCATTAATTATAACAAAACAATATCCAGTAGTGTCATTGTTCTAAATAATAATACAGTTCTAAAGTTAAATAATACAAAATAAACAAATAATAATAAATACAAACTATAATATGTCAAATTAATACGTCAAAATTTCTGTACTGATGTATGTCAAAGGAAGATGTAAGTAGTGCATTATTTACATCATTCTACATATTATCTTCCATGTATTCTTTTACCGAATAATAAGTTTTACATGTAACTTTTTCTTAAATAAAATTAAGTTACTTTCATTTTTCAAATCTGAGGGTATCTTATTATATATTTTTGGGCCCATACAGAATATACTTTTATGAAGTAGTGCAGTTTTAGATGGTCTAATGCATAATTTGTTAATATTTCGTTGCCTTGTACGGTGTTCAAATAAATGTAATTTACACTTAAAAAATATATAGCTGTTTCGTATACGTTTATATGTTTAAGGTATCGTATAAATAATACTAGAATCCCAATACTATTTTTTTCATCTAAACGAAATGCAATATATCTTCAATTTTTTATCGAATAACAAAAATCGTCAACTACAATAAAAAAAATATATTTTTGACCAACCGCTCAATAGTAGAGGAATCACGGTGCGTCGTATTTATAATATAACATTTTGTATTTTTTATTTTCGCACAAAACAATAAAAAAATATGCAAATGAGTGACATAAGTAGACTGTGTCAAACCTAGCGACCTATGTTTTATAAAATTTATATATTTGATTTTGAAAAAGGGTGATTATTTATTTGAACAATTTCATTCTGTCGTTAATGTGTTGTAATTTAAAAATAATGACAGTAGTCTAAGTAATAAAATACACAATAATCATATGTTTCACGAAAACAATGCAGAATAATAGTTTCCTATAACTATATTAAGTATAGACGTTACTTATATTTTTATATGATGTTAGAAGAATTTTAAACCAACAACTTTCAAAAACAATTCTTGAGACTTTTGAAAACCATTATTTTCAAAATTTATTTACCTTTTTACAAATGCATATAAAATTCAGAGCCAAATGCAATATAAGTGGTGTCTGTACATTTTCTAACAAGCCATAGATATTTATCTATCAATCTAATATAACATAACCCATATTATATAATAATATATATATAATTATATATATATAATTATATATTATATTATATATTATATATATAATAATAAATATATTTGCCTAAATTAAATTATAATTCAGTAAAACAGCAAATGATTAAATTCTGTACTTTTTGAAACATTTTAAAACCAACAAAAAAACTTCAGTCCTTTAACCTTTGCCTGTAAATAAATTTCATATTTTACCTATACATACGGTTGGCAATATTATCGCCTCGGCATCAAAGGTAATTGAAGGGATCAAACATTTGAACGATCGAACTTCGATATAATCTGCCTTTGTTGTTCTCGATAGATTGTTGTTACTTTCCGATAAACATACAAAGGGAGCATAATGAGATTATAATGAGCAAGGCATGTGTTATGTTTATGAATTAACCAAGTGTAATCAAGGTAAAATGTTGCTAATAATATAATAGGTATATTCAAAAGCAGGTAAATGTTATAGATTTGAGTAAAGCGCTTGGATTTTCTTAGTCAATTTGAGTTACAGGTTGCTTTACATACATGTTGTTGCATTATCTTCACCTTTTTTTTATGGTATAAGGACGGCAAACGAGCAGACGGGTCACCTGGTGGTAAGCAGCTACCGCCACAAGTGCGTTGCTGCCCTTGGAGTCCCTCCCGCTCGAGTCGGTGGGAGGGGGGATTTGGGCTCCGGTAACCTCGCTCACTCAGTGAAAGGCAACGAAAGAATTGCTTAACACCGGTTCTCTGTGAGGCCGTGATATCACTCCAGTCGAGCCGGCCCATTCGTGCCGAAGCATGGCTCTCCCACGGTGAAAAACAGGCTTTTGATTTTGTTTACATTCTCTAATCGTTCAGTATAGGCAATATTTCTTTTCTACCACTACATTCATTTTTATCTATCTTTCTAGACAGAGTCTTGTCAGTCAGTGGGTAAATTGGGAGTAATTTTTCCACTTAAAACCTTAAGTGAACAGTTTATGGTTATGGACCTATTCGTGTTATGTAAGTGGAACCACAATTATAGCTGGCAAAGTGTGGGCGTTTTTATATGCCTCGACCTACGAGTTCGGAGATATAGGCTTAAATGTTTTAAGTTTACTCAAACTTAAAACACTTAAGCATATATATTCTCAAAATACTTGTATTTCATATCGTTAAGTACCTATTCTCAGTAAATTACTAGAGATCAATTATGTTTCAGACATGTATGTAAATATCTTGAAGTGCGTCATAAAAAAAGTTATGAGAAAAAAGAAAGAAATTAATTTAACTAACAATTTACATAATACAAACAGAATACGGTATGAGTTTCAGGTCATCAGATTGGTTGATTACATTGTGTAAAGTCATATGGGACACAATAATGGAGGTCGCTGTAAGATCCTAAGCCAAAACCTCCTGAGTTGCAGACGTTCATGGGCGGCGACAGTCACTTTCCATCAGGTGACCCGTCTGCTCCTCTGCCCCCTCTAAAAAAAAAAAAAACTGTTCGGCAGTTGGCTGTCGTGTGCGTGGGAGACCAGCCCTCGCCGGTGCGTTGAGCACTACGCTACCGAACACGATACATGGTACATACGATACATTATATATTTTATAATTTCGTTCCATAATATTGTATTTCTTTTGTTAGCCATAATATACTAGTTGTTATATAGTACACTGCATATTATTTACGGCTAACCTATCAATATTTTGAACTTCCTTTGAAGGCAATTGTCTTCATCCTTATAATATATTAGAAGAGTTAAAAATATTATAAAGCTTGTATAAATTACAATAATAAGTTTTAATTTATACGAGCTTTATGCCTTTACCATTTCCTGCCTTCGGTGAATTAATTATTTATTACATATTATTAATTACACAAAGAATAAAGAAAGCAAACAACCTGTACAAGAAGACATACAATTGTAATATGTACATACTAATGTGTTCAAGATGCTGCACTGGAAAGGGCGTGGCATCAATATCAATGGCGAATACATCTCTCACTTGCGATTTGCAGACGACATTGTCATCATGGCAGAGACGTTGTAGGACCTACAATAGATGCTGAATGACCTAAGTGATTCTTTGGTACGCATCCGCCTATCCAAGTGCCGGATGCACTTGGAAAAAACCAAGGTCATGTTCAATGAACATGTACTACCGGAACCGATTGCAGTACACAGTGGCACTCTCGAAGTTGTTCAAAAATGTGTACCTCTAGCACACATCGAAGTTAGGTAGAAACAACTTCGAGGACGAGGTGAATACAAGAATTCAGTTGTGTTGGGCAGCATTTGGGAAGCTACGTCGAGTCTTCTTATCATCGATCCCACAGTGCCTAAAGACGAAAGACTTCAATGAGTGCGTCTTACCGCACTTACCTTACGTGGACCAGACGTCCACAAGCTTAAAGTCGCTCATCGTGCTATGGAAAGAGCTATACTCGGCGTTTCTCTAAGGGATCGCATCAGGAATGAGGTGATCCGACAGAGAACCAAGGTCATCGTCATAGCCCACCGGATTTGAAAGCTGGAGTGACAGGGGGCTAGCCATATTAGCGGCAGAATCGACAACAGTTCTTGAGTGGAGACCACGTCAACGCAAACGTAGTGAAGGACGCACCCAGGCCAGGTGGAGGGACGATCTGGGCAAGATGGCTGGCAGGAGCTAGATGCGAGAAGCCTAAAAATCGATCTAAGTGGCGTGCAATGGAAGAGGCCTATGTCCAGCAGTGGACTGCGATAGGCTGATGATGATGATGACATACCAATCAATCCTTAAATCCCTACACAGTTTGTCGACGTCACGCAATCAAAACTACATACATGGAAAATTCTGAGTCGGACTTGGAATGGTTTATGATAGATAGGTCTGATTGATGATGATGATTGATGATTTTAGCTCTGATTACCTATGTAAGTTATGGCTGAGGTTATTATTTGAAGTGGAAGTTGAATTATCTTTATTTACACATTTAAATGATTGTATCTTTATTTGAAAATAAAGTGTAATAAATTCTAAATATATTCCTTACATATTATACTACAATAAAAACAATAATTGTACTTTTAAAAGTAACAAAAAATAAACAGCAAAACACAGAAGTTAATATTTACACAACGTTATTTTGAAGTTAAAGTTACAATTTGTTTGTGGGCCGATTTCCATTGACCACGCATACGATCACGCAAAGCGTCACTTAAGACTTTTCAAGAGTTGGTTTCGTTCGGCATACTTGGGGCCACTAAGATTGCGGCTTACTGTTGAATAAAAAAGGTATTAAGGTTATCGTTTTTGATGTAAAACCCTTTTTATGCCATTTACTTATTAATAATGGGATTAACCTTTTTAATAATATAACATGCTAAATATACAAGAATTAATTTTTACTATCAAATATTTTTGTTTGAGGTATCTTAATTTAGCCACGCTTAAAAGTCTTGTTGAACTGGTTAACGAGACTATCTTCTTACAAATGACGCAGGTATTTACTAGATAAGGTTGACGGCAACCTGGTGAAGGTCATGGGAAGCCATTGGATGCGGACAACACAGGACTGGCTATTGTCTCGAATCTTGGGGGAGGCCTATGTCCAGCAGTGGCTCAGATGATGATGATTATGATAATTTACTAGATATGGATGCTTTGCCAAGTAACTGTGTCGCATAGTCAAATAGCCAAAGCCATAAGAGTGCAGCAAGTACATTTGGTGGCAACCATCAGTCCGTGGTCCGTGGTCTGTGTGTTAACGGATTAAGAATACAAAGTGTCACCACCCCTATTCATCTCATGGGTGTCGTAAGAGCCAACTAAGGGAAAAAAATACGCAGAACATCAGCACTGCAGAGAGAAGGAAATCTTGACACTAACCCTATACCAATCCGTCTGGCCAGCGTGGTATAGTAGGCCAAAACCGCCTTTCTAAGAAGAGGCCTATGTCCAGCAGTGGACTGTGCTGGAGGTCATGGTTATATCTATGGTCAAGAGTGCATGAGATTTTAGCGCCTCGTTTTCTGAAAGAGAATAAAGAAAGAATATTAAACTTCCTTGAAATTGTAAAGTATTGTTTTTGCTTGCCTGTCGGTTTGTAAACCTACTATTCAATAGGATAAAAATATACCAGTATAGCGTTAAAATATTAAGCTAAAGTCTATATGATAAATATCTTGCGAAGAGGAGGAATTATTAATTATTGTGTTAATTAAGTTTACTTATGCAGAACCTCGCACCTTAGTTAATCTTACTTACAAATATCATTCTACTTTTCTTACATTTAGTAGCCTAAAAAAAATCACTGTAAGTATTTCTGAAACACAATTTATGGAATTCCTTTGACATGGCATCCGACCATTATTTCGTAGTTGATTGCTACAGATTCGTAGAGGGCTACAATGTTGCTACGAGCGTAGACGTGACCCTTTGTTTTTATACTTTATAGACTACTTTCACTTTGTAAACAATATTAGGGAGTCTAAATGTACCGTTAAATTCTACGGTACTGTATATAGAAGATAAATTTAGTAAGATTATTCTTGTATGTAATATTTTTTGTTTAAAACCGTTATTTAAAAAAAATCACCAACGAAAGCTACATTATCAGCGAGTAACAAAGGTTACTTTTTACTGCAATAACCGATATGCACGCAATGCCACGGGAAAAAGCTAGTATTAGATACATTCAGTCAAAAAATATCGGGAATGGATAATTTGTTTATGGTTCCAAATTCAAATTTTTTTTTTTTTTTTTTGTTGTTGTTAGATTGGCACAACTGTTTTCCATTAAGAGCCTGTCCAGATGAGGCGTTTTACGCGCGAGTCGACTCTCGTGTTTCAATTCATATTGCGTCCAGATGAAAAGTTTTACGTTGCTACGCAGGGAGGGATTCAGTTATAAACATGGACTCGGAGACAGCGGTTGTGTTGTGGCTTGTAAAATGGTGTCAGACGTAAACCTTACACATTTTAATTTTAATAGCTCGTAATGAAAATAATGCTGGTAATTAATAAATATAAACTGATAAATATATGTGTGCATGAAAACTATTAAAATGAGTACACAATATAATTATTTACGTAAATTTATATAAAAAAAAATTTTAAAGAACGTATGACAACCGTAGATGAAACGAAACGTTCCTTGGTGAGAATTCTATATAATCTGTGGTAGAGATTGACATAAATAATGACATTAATATTGCAAAAATAATTGATTTCCAATATTTTTTTGCTCAAAAACTACGCGTCTCCGCATGTTGAAACTTTTACGTGTGTGCTTATAATAATGTAACCATTCTGTAAAAAAAATATCAACCAACTCGATTGTCGTTAATGTGGAGGTGAGCCCCATTTTGTAATACGTCCACTCGCTACGGATTCGCGCGTAGTACTGGACGCAGTAATGGCGCCCGAGTATCGCCTCGGGCGGAGCTGGCGCGTAGAACGCGCGAGTCGTGAGTCTCGCTCATTACCAGCGTTTTACGCGCGAGTGAGGATACGCGCGTCATCATCTGGACGAAATATACGTAGCTCTAGTATCTCGGGAACGCGCTAGTGACTACGCGCGAGTCGACTCGCGCGTAAAACGCCTCATCTGGACAGGCTCTTAGGCGCGAAGTTTCAGTTGCATCTGTTATTAATATTAAACACAGTGGTGTTTTTAGTTATATCATATCTAGTGTGTATTGCGAATTTCATAATGGACAAAAACATCGAACAAAGAGTTTGCACTAAATTTTGCATCGCCAATGGAATTTCGTGTTCCGAGTCACTGCAAATGTTACAGAAGGCTTACAGTGAATCGACTTTTTCAAAAACACGTGCTTATGAGTGGTACAAAGCGTTCAAAAGCGGTCGAGATGTGATGGAAGATTTGCCTCGCTCTGGTAGGCCATTAACGTCTGCAACTGAAGTTAACATCACAAAAGTGAAGGAAATAGTGGCTCAAAATCCTCATTCAACTTTGAGAGAGATAGCCGCCGAACTTTCTGTATCTCACAAGTCAATCCATACCATTTTAACTAATCATTTGGGTATGAACCATGTGACCGCTCGGCTAGTCACTAAATACCTGAATTTTCTACAAAAACTCAATCGCATGAGAGTCGCTGAGGACATGCTAGAACGAGTCAATTCCGACCCAACGTTCATGAATCGCATTGTTACTGGTGACGAGACGTGGGTTTACGAGTTTAACATGCAAACTAGTCAACAATCTTCGGAGTGCCGCCTTTCAACTGAAACGAAACCGAAAAAATCACGCCAAAGTCGATCAAAAGTCCAAGTCATGTTGACTGTTTTCTTTGATTATCGCGGTGCTGTGCACTCGCAGTAGTCAAATAAAAGTCTTGCCGGAAGGTCAAACGGTAAATAAAATATATTATTTGAGCGTTATGCGGCATTTAAGAGAGCAAATTCGACGAAAAAAGCAAGATTTGTGGTAAGAAAATTCTTGGGTTTTGCACCACGATAATGCGCCTTCGCACAAGGTCATCATTGTGAACGAATTTTTGACCAAACACTCAACAAATACCATCGAGCAACCACCATGTTCACCAGATATGGCTCCAGCCGACTTCTTTCTCTTTCCTAAACTCAAATTACCACTTCGTAGCACCCGTTTTCAAGCGGTAGAAGACATAAAGGAGAATTCGCGGCGAGACCTGAACTCAGTGCCGAAAACAGCGTTTAAAAATGTTTTGATGATTGGATTATTCTATATCGTAAGTGTACCATTTCTGAAGGAGCATACTTTGAAGGAGATAAAGTAAATTTGAATGAATAACAAACATTTGGTGTATTATTGATCTTTTCCCGGTACTTTCTTGACAGAGTAGTACAATACGGTTTGTCTGAAGTTTGGTGGTGGAATGGTTCCAGTAGCTATAACCAATGACCGAAAAGTGCAACTTTTGACTACCTATCGTTTCGGGTAGAGTCGCGAGTTGTGGTCCAGCGATACTCTATCTCATGGTCGTCCTGCCAATAATATTAAATATACATGATTAAAATCAAACGGTTTTAACAAGATGAACATTAACGTGTATTATAGGTGATTTTAATGTTTTAAAATCAAACATTTTAGAATTCTTGAAGAGAAATTGTATAATAATTTGGTATTATCACAATTCCGCAAATGCCATTGTAAGTTTAATAAAAGTACAAGCAATTTAGAGTCACGCAATGCTGCATTTAGGATCCACGATGCATTTTTTCAGCCAGCAATATTCAAAGGAAATGTTATTACTTTTTTAAATTACTGCCGAGTCTGCAAGAGAAGCTTAATTTAAATGTAATAAGCATTTTTTTCTTGTATCTTTTTGGCGAAACTTTAGCTTGCCTTTTAAGAAAATTAATGAATAAGTTAGAATCTTCAAATACAATTTTTTCTGTGAAGGTTGTGTTAGACCACAGTCTTTACATGATTAACCAAGCACATGGTCAGTTTGAGTTCGAATTACTGTCAGTAACTCGTAGACACAGACTCATAGTACCATCAGTACCCGTGCTGTATTTTTTATTTACGCCTGAATAAGTTTTTCTGTACCTATCTTGGGAAAAGAAAACAGATGCTACTGCGATATCAGCACTGTTAAGTATTACGTTCAGTTAGATTGTCCAAGTTTGGCCAAGGTTAGCAGATTTTGAGACTAAACCACAATAACTTGTTAGTAAATAGGTACTTACTGTTATGTTTCCCGGTAATGGCAGAGGCCTATGTCCAGCAGTGGACTGCGATAGGCTGATGATGATAATGATGTATCCTGGCTGTTATTTTTATGAGTCTTTTGAACAGGAAACAACTGCATAATAAATATAATTTTAAAAGTTTTATATTAAGAAATAGTATCACTAAGTCTAACAAAGTCTTTGCTTCTCAACGACACCCCGCACCATGCGAAATGATCCCGCACATGAAAAAAAAAACATAACTACTTCCCCTATAGGGTAGTAAAAAAAAGATTTTATTGTTCCACTTTGACGTCATGACATATTATAGCCAAACAAAATTAAAGCTTTCAGATAATACCGGTGTTAATTAAGATAAGATAAGTTAGGTCCATAATCCTAAAAAGACACGCTCTTGTCTTCCAAACGAATAGTTCAAAACCCTAAAACCTTATTTCATTCTTATGCTAGCTGAATAAACTATAAACACTAATTTCAAAATAATATCCGCTTTACACAAAACAGATTTTTATATAGTTACATTACTTTATAACCACTGTTTCCAAATCCGAAGTAAAAGATAAAAGGACGGCCTCGTAAAAAAGTAAATGGCTTACCATTGTCCATGATTTGTATTGTTTCATAGGGAAAGGACCCAGTTTAGAGCATGATGGAATATTTTAAATTCTTGTCAATGATTCAATGAGTTATTCCTCTTTTGTTTTGCTAGCAGATTTTCATATTTAACAAAATTTCAATTTAAAATTTCATAATGGTCTTTCGTCAAAATAAAATAGTAACCTTAAATATGGGCACTTTGGGAATACGATGGGATTTTTTTAAACAGATAACTCCCGCACTGGGAATGTATCCTGTATTGCAGGGGACTTTAAAAAGATATATGAAACAGACACAGAGAACACTTAGACTCAGAACAACAATTTGCGGATCACACAAAATGTCCCATGTGGGGATCGAAACCACAACACTTAGTGCAGTAGGAAGCGGCTAGGTGACCGCTTAAACTACAACGCCATCCGTGCAGTCCCATAATCGGGAGTATATTCAAAAGAAAGGTAGATTTATATTGGATGACAATTGGTCAGATAAGGATGTTACTTATTTGGATGGATTGGGAAATGTAAATAGCAACTCAAGAAAGCAGGTTAGGTTATATAGGGTAAGCTGTACTATTGTTGGCACCCCATTAGTCATTGGCACTCTTAATTTTAACCAAAAATATATGTAAATAAGGATTAAAAGCCAATATATGTAATTAATAAATATAAATAAGGATGGATGTGTTTAAAGTATTCTATCGATGTAGAACTTTTTGAAGGGTACACAAACCAACTCAACATTTTTATACATACAGATAGTAAGTTAAGTAAAACTAAACTTTTTTACAATTTTAATATTAACACTAACAAATTTTTATTAAACTTCTTAAATCATGATTGCTTATATATAAAAAAATGGTTATTAAAAGTAAGTGCCCATAGTCATTGGCATAGATCAAAGAATTCTAAGAGTGGCAATTATTGTATAGTTTACCCTATCAGTAACGCAAACTGACTGTTGCAGGAATGTCCAAACCCTAACCTATCTCGAGATAGTTTTAACATATAATTATACTTCAACAGTAATAATATTTCGGACATCTAACACACGACACCATCTAGTTTCAAAATAATCAGAGCTCTTTATTAGGAAAGCTAGATTGACTGATAGTATACTTTTTTTTATGAAATTTATAAATATTATACAAATAAAACACCCAAACATTTGGTCCGACTCGAATCGAACCCGAGACCTCAGCACAGCAGTCACATACGTTACCACTGCACCAAGTTTATCATTATTTCTTATTTATGACGTTACCATGCAGTTATTTCCTGAGTTAATATAATACATAGACAAAAACTTATGTCTATATACCCCTAGAGATAGAGAGAAGCTTATTAAAATGGTTGCATTTTGTCAACTGTAACTTTAGTCACACTTCTTCTTCTTCTTTAAGTGCCTTTCCCACTAGCGAAGGTTGGTAGTCAGCTCTGCGGACTGTTACTTGTTTTTTGCGAGGCGAAAGAGATTGGTAGCACTCGCAATTCCCGTCTATTCCCTAATGTTACGTACTCTCCATTTACATAGACATAAAAGCCGTCCTATCTAGAAAATTTAGAAGCCAAATGTCTGTATAATAAAGGGAACGGTTGATAGGAAGAAGGGAAATGTAGGAAGAGTGCTTATGTGAATAGATTTGTATATAAGTTTCAATAGCTCGAGTAGGTCGAATACCTGTAAGCTCTTTAATAAATCTGGATCAATATCTTTTAACTCCCTAAGAATTTCCGAAGAAATGAATAACAAAAACATAAACAATTTTTAATCACTATATGGGAATAAACACAGTTAGTCTAGCTGCTTTCACCGGCTAATCTTATATATATATATATAACCATATATACCAACGCTCCTGCACGGTTTCACATATTATGTAGGTTTATATAGCGATGGTTGTCTATGTGTATCACATAGTAAAAAACGTACCTTAAAAGTTGGATTGAAACCACGTTCTTTATGGATGGTGATTACAAATTTCTTCAAATTTATTTCCTGGGTAATTCTGAAGTTGAAGTAAACCCACGCTGTCCTATCGATTGTTCAGGTAGGAGAGAGATCATCGTACAGCTGCAACAACTCTTACATGAGCATTATCAGTTGCAGGCAATCGTTAGAAGAGTATGAAATAAACCTTGAATTGCCGTGTTTTTCACATGGGCGCCAAACCATCGGCACCATTTGTTTTCTCTCCAGAAGGAAAAACAAAAAAAATTGTACATAACAATAAGTTAAGGGTCGTTTTTTTATCATAATTAAATTGCATTACATGGTCGTATTACAGAAAACGGAAGATTTTCTCTCAATTTTAGTTATAAAGCACGTAACGTGTAATATTTGCGGTACTTTTTAATTTGACGGGTTAATCACTTCGATAATAATCTAGTCTCAATATATGGAATTATTCATAATTAGACTTATTTGAATGTACCAGCAGTGTGAAATTTCCTTAGTCGGCGACTGTACAACACCCGTGTGATACCGAGGCGACCACAAATAGTAAAACAAGTATTTCAGGAATTTCAGAAAAAATCATTAAAACAGAAATTTGGCGATACGAAGTTCGCCGTGTCAGCAAGTATATTATAAAAAACCATTAAAATATCATGGAACGCGAAATATTAAAAGTTTGTACGACACTTTGAGCTAAAACACGCTTAATTTCATCTAGACCTGTACGAAAGGGTCCACCTCAAATTAAATTTTCTTGAAATTCTTTAACTGTTGTATTTTTGACGACACATAAAATTCTGAAATTTTACAATCCTATAAAATATTATTCGACTCTGTCGCTGTTTGACCCCAAGTTTTTTTTGAGATACTTTGCAAAATAGCGAACCGGCTAACTTGTGAAATAATTCTGTTTTTTTTATTAGTTAATTTTTTATATTTTGTCTCTTGTCTTTCAGTAGTTGGAGTGAAAAAAATTGTATATAAAATCTATGGATTATTTAGTGATTGGCTGAAAAAAACTATATTATTTAAGACGCCTGTGAAATAATTTTATATCAGGTGAGAAATGAATAATCTCTATTTGTACAGGTAATAAAACACGTGTGAAAAGCTGAAACCTATTTTTAAAAAGGCGCCAATTTACGATAGGAAATTAAATTGCGATATCATGTCCGTATGGTGACGGATTAAGAATACAGAGTGTCACTACTCCTATTCATCCCGTGGGTATCGTAAGAGTCGACTAAGGGAGCAAACTACGCAGGACAACAGCACTTCAAAGAGAAGAAAAATTTGATACAAACCCTATACCAACCCGTCTGGCCAGCATGGAGACGCCTATGTCCAGCAGTGGACTACTAAAGGCTGTTGATGTGATGATGTGTGATGTGATTATGAGTATACTGAATATTTTACCTTATAATATATGAACATTTGTTCAAAATCCCAAAAAGTCTTCCCAAAGACATTTATTACAAACTATTTATAACACCCAAAAGACTTCTCATTTCGTTGTCTATTGTATGGAATTACAAAGAAAAAAAATTGACCAAGTGCGTGTTCAACACGCATTATCGAAGGATTACGTAGCTGTTGTACAGCCGAACAATTTTTCTGATATTTCTAAAAGTAAAGTTCCATTTGCTGTATTTGTTAACAGAAGTCACGAAACGTTTTTCAATTTACCGAAAGTGCTAACTAATAAACAAAGTACAACTGATGTATAAAGAACCGGTTTACATTTAATTTACCGCTTCAGAGTATTTCTTAACAATTTTACAGCTCACCGATCTCTGGTTAACGTCATATTTTTTGGACTGTGTATTTTTTTGTTTTCTAATAAATGTATACGGGAGAAATGAGTAGATAGGTTACCTGATGGTGACTACCAATGCCTACAAACACCCTTCAGTTACTGCGTTAACCTGACTCATTCGGTGAAAAGTAACAAAATAATTATTGTCATGGGTTTTCTGTGGGGCAAGTTTCGGTATCACTCCTCACTCACATTCTGTATAAATATCTATATGGAAATTCACTACTAACGTGAAAATTTATAGTTAACGTCCATATAAATAATAATTATCATCGTAATCATCAGCTTACCGCAGTCCATTGCTGGACACGGGTCTCTCCAATTGTATGCATATACTAAAAAAATTTACTTATTTAAAAACTTATTTAAAAGCAACCAAAGGTAATAAATAATACATTGACTGGTATCTTGTTATAAAAATATTACGTCACAACCATTTATTAAAATCTTTCCATAGAATTACCAACACTAATGATCGCCTTCTACCCATTTGCATCGATTTCCCCCATTAAAAACGCAGATCACGTAAGTAACAGTGAACTACGAGCAATTTGTAGGCCGTTACACGAAACCTTAGGATCTAAGACGTCAATATATCCTCTTAAGTACCTTACAGATTTATAGGGTCACGTGTGATTGCCACCCTATATGCATATATTAAAATACTAACTTTATCCACAACACCGTCTGCGTACAAACTTTAACATATTAATATTTATATCCTATTCTATACTCTAAAACTAAACAGTATTTATAATATATATAAAAATTACAATATCTTCATACGTCCCAAAAACGGCCGTCTGATCCCAAAACTAGGCAAAACCGATACTATGGGAACTAGACTGTTGATAAACATACTTATATTTCTAAATACATACATAATATAGATAAATTATACCCACACAGAGAACATCATGGTGATGTGGCTCACCAACCAATTATGTGTACTAGGTGGGAATCGAACCCACGACCTTCGGCTTAGCAGTCTGGTTCAATAACCACAAGACCAATGGGCCCGTCATAATTATGATCAAATTTATTTGAAAAGTATGCTGTTTTTTTCCTCCCAATGAGTAACTTACGTAACAGTTATTCTGTTACAACATATTAATAACATTAAGTATTTGAAATTATGTTTAGATTATTCCAATGAAGGTTACTACTGTATTAATTGGACTGGTAATCAATAACAGATGGTTCCTCACTACAGCTGATATTAGTCAAGTTAGTAAAGAACAGAAAATTACTTATACATTTGTTTGTTTTTGATGATGAATTATTTGATGAGTGCACGAGACGAGAATAGGTAATATGAGAAGAGAATACTGCCTTTTCATACTCCCTATTCTAGTCACCTATTTATATAACATCCCACTTCCGATATCTCTGCTTTGTCCACGTTAAAAATATTCACTTTTCTAATAATCTTCTTCTTCTTTGCCCTTCTAATGATTCCAGTATGGTCCATAATTATTTTATTAAATCTCGGAACACGCTTAAAATCAAAATCAGAATTTCTGACTCATCCACTCTTAAGCTTAAATTACACAAGCTGTGTGATATTTTAATAGTAGTTTTATTAATTACAAGCTTTTTCCCGTGGCTCCACCCGCGTGTATTACGGTTATCACGGTAGAAATAATCTATGTTACTCGCCGAAAATGGTACTTTCCATTGGTGAAAGAATTTTTAAATCGGTTTAGCGGTTGAGGCATGAAAGCGTAACAAACAAACAAACTCATTTTCACATTTACATATAATACAAGTATTGATGTATATGTGTATTTATATGAAAGATAAGATTATGTATAAAACCATGAGTACCTATATTTATAGTTCTTTTTTTGAAAAACATGTTTGTTGTATTTATGTAACAAGTTTGCCACAGATCTGCATCACCTAAAACTTGACTGGAAGGAAATTCCTACGGTATTAAGGCCACCGTATACATTATAATTGCAGGAAGTGTAAATAAACATTAAATTATCGTAAGATTAATTTAACGACAGACTTGTTGAATACCAAGTGCAGAGCTAAAAATTCCCTTAGAACATTATTCATACTGCTGCTGTACCAATGTTTTGATGACGGTCGGAATATAAATCATAATATGATGTCGATAATGAACGTGATATTTCTTATAAACATATTTTAATATTGGTTATATGAGTATATAGCTTTTTATACTATACAGCTGATTTGACAGCATCCACTAGGGAAAGCTTTAGTCTAAATAAGGTTAAAGATTCGCTTTACTTCGCACACTATCTTGCGTTTTATTCCTTGTGAAGTTATTGTAGAGGATACCGAAAATTGTTCTTATATCCAGCAATTTTTGTTATTTTCTAGGTGAAACTTTTATTGGGCAGGCTTACGTTTTATTATCATTTGTGGTATTGCAACCTTTTCACTATCAGAATCATAATAATTATTATTTATATTATTTCGATTCGATTCTTACTTAGTACAAATATTGTGTGACGAGCACCATCACTTGTTCTGTTGTTGTATGCCTCTGTCACTGTGGCATGGCTTTATGTTTGTGCATATATTTTATATTATATTTTCATGTTTAAATTAAATATTATATTCCTTCAAGGCATACTGCGTTATCGTAATCACATACTGCGTAAATTCTTCAAAGGCAATTATTACAAAAGTTTCCAACAAAAGATCAAATGGCAATAAACTTTTAGAATTTAGTCTACAGTTTGTTACTCAAAGCTTCTACGTGTACTCAGAATATTAAATAAAGAGTTACAAAACTTATATTAACTCATACATTCATACAAATGTGTGATACTTATTACTTTTAGAAACAATATTACTTTAGAGATAAGTGTATTAAAAGGCAAATTTACTTCAGCTCATAAATAATACTAATACATGGTGTAATATAAAATAAAAGTACCTATTTATTCTTGAAGTAACTAGATATTACATACTATTGCATTGATCGCTGTCTTGATCAATTCGCAAAAACTGACTCTCTTTTTTAATACCCGAACAATTTTAACATTTAAAACATAGTGCAACTGAGAAAAAAGATAAAACATATTTTTGTCATACGTGCGCACGCATAATTTATACTTTTAAAGTTATTTTGATATCTCTGATAGATAACGTCTATATAACAAGTATAGTTAAAATTAATTGATTGGGAAGTTCCAAGACTATTAGTTTATATACATTACAGAGCAGTTAAAGGAACTCAGAGTAGGCTTATACTTAAATGGAACTTGAAAATTTATGTGGGTACAGCTCGAGCTTCGTTCATACGTTCTACTTTAAGACGACAGCCTTTAATGTATCAAAAGGTCTATATCAATTTGCTCGTGTCACAAAATAGAAATTTAGGTAAATTCATCTAGAAAGCCATGGGGCCCACTCCAAAACGTATTCCGTTTATTCACTCGACATTCGCGCTACTTTATTGGAATTGTACCTTTAAAACCCTTTTCGTATCGAGTCCCTTACATATATGTAGATGCTTATTGGAAACCTTTCCTTTGTGTTGTAACGCGTGACGTTTTGTATAAGCTCTTTTTATACTCTTTCAGCAACTATTTACTAAGCCCTAACAGTATACGTACATAAATACATTGCCGCATTTCTATTTAAGCGTAGTGAATAAGGTTTGTGTAAGAGAAATATCCTTGACAAATGTTGCAGTCAGCGATTCTGATATGTTCAGTAACGCCATGGAAGGATTGCTTGACAGTGGACCGTGTAATAGGGTTAATGTGTTATGTCGATGAAGCAAAATATTACAATATAAGATTATGTTATGATTGTGTTCACACTGATTTTCTTCGATATTTGTTCGGAAATAATATGATTATTTGGATGACAAGTATTATATTCTGTGAATCTGGATTATATTTCTTGAGCAAATTGTTTTTTTTTTTCTTTTTTTAGAAGGTTTACTAGCAACCGAAATTACTGGAATCCCCGTTAACCCTTCCCGCTAAGCTGTGTATTTATTAATTATATAAAAATATATATATATACATATAATTGTGCCAATGTGCAGGCGAGTCATCTAATGATAAGTTACTATTGCAGGCAATTGACACTAACACTCAAGATACACAAGCACGTTGTCGGTATTCAAGCTGGTGTTGGTGTTCTCTCTCTCCTTAGAAAATATGTTTTAGCCTACTATACCATGCTGGCCTGTCGGGTTGGTTGGGTTTGTGTCAAAGTTTCCTTCTCTTTGCAGTGCTGTTGTCAAGGCTAGTTTGTTCCCTTAGTCTGCTCTTACGACACTCACGGCATGAATAGGGGTGATAACATTCCGTATTTTTAATCCGTCACCACATGGACTGCTCTACTGTTACTCTTTATTTTTACAATATCTTTTGCCTGGAACTGCTAGTATGTCAGTTATCGCGGTTAAAAGTAGGCTAAGCTAAAGTAGCTTTCCATTGGTGACAGAATTTTTTAAAATGGATTTAGTAGTTTAGGCGTAAAAGCGTAACAAACAAACAAAGTCACTTTCACATTTATAATATAAGTAGGGAAGTATGGATTTAGAGGAGTTGTTCAATGATTACTTCTGAACAATATAATGAATGAAGAATATAACAAACAACTGGCCGGAAAATAATCTTAGGTCGTCGGTGAATTTTTCGTCACAAACTGGGGTACGTAGTAGTTTTACGATGGCAATATGCGTGTAAAGGTAGAAATGCCTACACCGTCTAAAGTTTTTCGGTAAACGAATACAAGGAAATTTATGCAAATTACAAATTGTTATTGTTCTTTTGTTGAGCGATGTAATCATATTTGCATAGACTGAAATAACTGAGTATTAAATAAAGGGATAGGTCAAAATAGCAATTTACTATCAGAATCTGTACTATGATAATTTAGTGTATAGCGAATTAGTTGCTAAATAGATTAGTTTTACTCATTTTCTATTAGTCTAACAGCCTTACTTAGTTCACACATCAACATAAGCGAGCAGCTAGTTCTTAAAAATATTTTAATTACAGTTGTTGTATTGTTAATAATCTAGTTACTAACCTTCTATAGAGCTGTGCAGAGCTGGAAAAAATTACAGAGAAGAACTAAGGTATTGGTCCGTAAAGACATCATCATCACACGTGTATTGAAGACGTGACGTTGTGCTTACAAGTAGATAACCGCATAGTTTGGAATGTCATTGTAAAGTTGTTAATGGGGTTTTATAGAATTCACTTTGATCAATGTGTGGAAGATCTCTTTGCAATAATGAAATCTTTATTATTTGTTGTCGTACCAGTAGACACATACGGAGTTTCAATCATTTTTACAATTGAAACACCAGAAAGTGGAACTTAAACGTTTGTACATCTTTTTTTTTGTTTTTGGTTCGAATCGCTAAAGTCTAGATAAACTGCTGGATACTTATTATTGTGGACAATTATAATCTGGGAGAAGGGTTGACAAGTTTTCATCAAAAAGACGTATTTCTTCTTCATCTTTTACTAAAAGTAATCTACAAAAAACAAGCTAATCATTTAATGAATTAAATGAAAAAAAAAGGAAAAATTGGTTTGAACTTATTACAAAAGATATCGTATCATATACACGTAAAAGAAAATATTCAACTTAATTGAAAACGAGAAATTTTAATTTAAAATTGAAAACGAAGAGGATTTTCAGGATTTTCAGTTTCAGGATTCAGTTGAATTGATTTTAGAAATAAAAACGTACTTTAACAATATAGGTTTGGAGCTCGCGGTCGGGATAAATTCGTATACTATATATGTATAATACCTGCTTAGATATATCTGGACTATACTTAATAGAAAAACTAGAAGTAAGAAATTAAAGAATTCAGCAAAATTTAGCGGAGTGCATTGATTTCATAAAACACTTAACACCTCTTTATTTTGTAGACCTCCATCTACTGGTGTCGTGAGAAACTAACTCAAACCACTGTTTAACAAAAATATACTAAAGATTATCTACAAAATTGTACAGTAATAGACTTGCTTTCACCCAAGTGAATAATATTTTCTTGAAAATAAATAGCTTATGTGTTATTCTAGACTATAATATAATCTATCTATGTGTGAAATTGTAACCGGATTCGTTCACCTGTTCTAAGTCGTCGTCGTCGCGTCATTTAGTAACATACATCTATCCTCACAAATTTTCTTCTTTTTAAGATTAATAGGATTAGCATCCACACCATAGAGGGGACCTCTGGTGGCAAATTGATTGCTGCGGTAGGGCATGGAATGGCCGGCCTGATTGCATTAAAATGCGATAGGGCTGCCATGCCGCGATTGAGGGGGGAAGTGTTCTCCCCTGGGATAGGGCCTGATTAGGCATGGTGTCAATTCGTGGAGGACCTGAAATAACATGGTACGGGTCCTCCCCAGAGTAGGACACCTGAGGCCGGCCGTCGGGGTGGTTTTTAGTGGAATCACCACATACTCCTGGCTCATAGTCCCCGAGGAGCATTAGATCCGAAGGGATTTTCCACCCCGTCAACAAAAAAAAAAAAGGATTAGCATCTCGTTAAGATTAATGGCAATGATGACGGATTAAGAACACGGAGTGTTCCTCTATTCATCCAGCGGGTGTCATTGCAGTCGACTAAGGGAGCAAAACTAGGCAGGACAAAAGCACTGCAAAGAGGAGGAAAACTTGACACAAATCCTATACCAACCCGTCTGGCCAGTGTGGTACGGCAAAACTTATTTTCTAAGGAGAGGCCTATGTCCGGCAGTGGACTACTAAAAGCTGTTGACGATTGATGATGATGAGAATTTCAAAATAATAATTACTAGTTAATACACCGATATTATTTACAGTGATATTATAAAGGCGAAACCTTGTGTTTGTTACTTCTTCACGCTTAAACGGCTGTACCAATTTTAATAAAATATGTTATGGAGGTAGCTGACTCCTTGGATTAATACGTAGGCTACTTTTTACAAAGAAAAATTTTGTGTTCCCGTGAGATTCGCAAGGAATTAAAATATATTTCCGGTTAAATAATACACTTTTCAGTGTTATCTAATAAACCACGGGTAACACCGCGGGTTGCAGCTAGTGAAAAATATACCTAGTATTTCCAGACAGCTTTTATTTCAATTTTGTATCTAAAACCCGAACAATAAATCTACTGTTGGAAGCAGCTGTGGTAACCCTTAAAATATATTGTTAGAATTATACAATACTCATAGAGCACACAACACAATACTTAATAAATAATATATAAAATGAAACAGTTCGTTTATGAGAACTTTATTGGTCTGAATGCTATAATCTAAAAACGAATAAAATGAGTTATAAATCTTTGGCTGCGAAATTTAATAAACCAACTGCTTTTTCAATGTGACCTAGAAAGAGTTCATTTTTCCACAGTATTTAAATATGACATGTTTAACATTTATAAGACAAATTGTCTCGCTATTGAACTTAATTCTGAAAGCGGATTTGGTAAGATGGTCTCGTTTTAGTATAACGTGTTATGTTTGCCACTGTAGTCTAATTATATACTTAGCTTTGCTTTATCTGGGTCAACAGTAATTACGGATAAGTAGTATTAAACCTGACAAATAGTAACTTTTAAACCTTATAAATAGAGAGTTATACTCTTCTACGACTTCTGGTTGTTGTTATAAATAAAATATATTCATGACTCTTATCATATTATTGTATAATCAGAACATTACAGATATAGACTTTGACTACCTTACAGTATCGCAGACAACAGAGCAATGACCACATAAGTAAGTATGTGCATACTGCAATGTATCTTAGGGACGTGACATATTAATCTAATAAAGTAGTGATGTACAACAAAATAGACTTCAAATACGTGATACAAGTGCGTCAATTTTGCCTCTCCTCCCTAGTAGGGGGTGTCAGGCCTCCAGTAGTATCATTCATCTCCCGTAAAAAGCAACGAAAGAATTGCTTGACACGGGTTTTCTGTGGTCGAGCTGGTATATACGTGGCGAAGCATCGCTTTTCCCCATTTATATAAATAATATCATTAGCTATCTCGGACACTTAAAATTCGATCCTAGAACATCATCGTGTACGGTAGTGGCACTTTCAATCCATACTAATATTATAATTGCGAAAGTGTGTCTGTCTGTCTGTCTGTTACCTCTTCACGATTAAGCCGCTGAACCGATTTAGATGACATTTGGTATAGAGATAGTTTGAGTCCCGGAAAGTACGAAGCAGCCAGAAATCATCCTTTAAAGGGGTGAAAAGGGTGAAAGTTTGAATGAGGAATCAATAACCGCTGAACCCATGTGGATGAAATTTTCTATGGAGATAGTGTGATTCATCATAAAGGACATAGGCAACCTTTTAACCGCGATAACCTACATACACGTGGGTGAAGCCGCGGGTAAAAGCTAGTTATATCATATATTTGAAATTATTGGAATTGCAAAATGTCAAAACAATCGTAATTAAATAAATTTTCTCACAAATCGTAAAGTTTTCCTAGGAGTTACAAGCGTCAATCATTTCATCGTCATTATTTAACTGAAAACAATTTAGTATTGATCCATAAAAAGACATTTCCTATTCATTTAAAACTAATTTATCAAACAAATAACTTAGGCTGGCATACACAGGCGCAGGAAAAGCTTTATAATAAATTTTAGTTGAATACAAACACAATTTTCAAGTTCATCATAATCAACATGAGGTTATCACTCGATCTCGACATATTCAAGCCATTATTATGACAACAATGTTTGTATTTCAGTTGTTAAATAAAGGATCTTATGACGTTGGTAATAGAAGCGTTAATGTACGTAAGCAGTAAGGTGTAAGTACCCTTTGCTTGGTGAGTTGTTTGTGAGCCGCAGTGTGCTCCCACGCGAATGCTCATTGCTTTCGGTTGGTGTAATTTATGAGGGAAGTGATGTCACCAAGCTGAATATGTTGATGTTTACCTATCTTTAGTTTGCTGGGCGTCTCACGTAATATACATAATATATATATATAGGGATCTAAAACAGTTACCATTCTAGTAACCTTGGACTGCATGGATGGCGTAGTAGTTTAAGCGGTCGCCACTCCGCTCACAGCTACGCTAGGTGTTGTGGGTTCAAATCCCACATGAGACGATAGTTTGTTTCCACAAATTGTTGTTCTGAGTCTGGGTATTCTACGCGTCCGTTTCAAGTATGTCTGTAAAGTCCCCCGCGACACAGGATGTATTGCTAATGCGGAAGTTTTCTTTAAAAATAAAGAAAAAACCTTGAAATCTACAACGCATATATGAATATTTTTAACACGTTAGTACAGATAAACATTAGTTTGGGGTGCTTAGTATACCTCAAGGTGGAGTGGAAATGATTTTTTTAGCCAAACCACATATTCAAACCCACTTTGCGGCGCTCGTGCTCCGAAGCTACGTATTGATTTAACAAAGATAAAAATACCAAATGACTCTACTCAGTCTTCCTTAATTACTTTTAAAATTTAAAGTAAAACAATTTTTAGATATCAAAAAATTGTTGTGTATTACGTAGCTCTCCATTTCACTAATATTTATTACTGCGCTATATTATTTTACTATATAATTATGTACCTAACGCAAGTATTTTAGGGCGACTGAATAAAAACTTTTTTTCTTTAATTCATTTGTTTTGTATTTTCGTCCCAGTCTCTCTTTAAAACGCCGTCTCTTGTATATTTTAACCAAAACCCTAAACTAGACAACACAGAGGGTTTTGCGGCTGGCGTTAATTAACTACTGACTGAAAACTTGTTACAATGGAGTACAGTCGTTCAGAAATTGTTAATAAACGAGGCGTTAAACGCTAATATTACTATTAGAAGCAGTATACAAAGTGCATACCTACTATAGTTACTACTATCATAGGTATATGTGAATTTACGTTATATCAGTACTTCGGATACCAAAATTTGAATAAGTATATAGAATGCAAAAAGCTCATTTTTATCACTTCACAGCTGTCAAAATAATTTATAACATATAATACAATAAATAACTTTAAATAATATATTATATCTTGCTTTACATTAATGTCTAATTGAAGTTTTAATTATTTGAAATATGTATCTTAAATAATATAAAACCACAAATTTTGATTACGACTTCAATGATGATCATCGAATATAACTTATATTTAGAAATTAATTAATTCAGAAAAAAGTACTGTTCCCTAAAGGATACCAGAAGTTATCAACAAAAGCAATATTACCAAAGATAATTCCATTTAATTACCAAAGATAATTAACAAAATCTCACTTCAATATCTGAAAACTTAAATAACAATAAACAAAAACAAATTTCTAACTCAAACTTTCACAGTATATTTCAACAAATGAAGGCAATGGAATGAAAATACCCTAGAATCCTCAAACCAAACATTAAGTAAGAAAATGGCTTAGAAAACAATTGAAGAAGCGCGGTTGCGGGTTGGGTGATATGCTGCGGACATCTACTCCTCCACAATTAATCCCAGCTAATTCTTTTGAAAGCTTCGCGACGCCAAAGCTTGGACGATAGAGCAAACGGTTTAAACTGAACCCGAATGCCCCTACTATGGGATATTCAAGCGATATTAAAATTGAATAAAATAATTGATGTTGGATCTTTTTAAGGGGACTAATCCCTCCCACACGCCCACAACTAACTCCCGTACATTTTGGATCACATGATATCAAACCTGCTTATAGACACCCACTGTAAGGCCAAAACTAAATCACGAAAAGGCTGAAAAGTCGAAACAGTTTCCTTGACATAATTCAAACAACGATGACAACGCTCCCAAGGCCAGAGAAAACATATGGCGGAATAAGTTCTCTCTCTTCAATTTCGTCCCCTTGGCAGAAAAACTTCCTCCGGGAGATAAACTCCCATGACCAATCTGGAACGCACTTAATAGGTTGCGTACCCAGGTGGGCAGATCGGAGGACAATCTGTCAAGGAGGGGATTTTTTGACCAAAGCGTAAATAAATGCAACTGTGGCGCATCTCCACAGACAATGGGCCACTTGCTAACATGCTCCGCGAGCCCAGAATCGTGTACGCTTGACGACTTGTATCAAGCAAGGCTAAACTAAGGTGTAAAGTGTTGTCATCTAAACGATAAGTACCTCGTTTGAAGATTACAGTCCAATGGAACTTCTATCACGCGCTGTTCAAAAGTAATCTTACACAGATATCATTGATATGTTTCTGTTTTACTAACTTCAAATTAAATATATCTATATTTGGCGTATCAATAAAACTATAGCAGCCTTCATTGAGTATTAATTAAAAGGATTTTAGACTATGCTACGAGTATCAACGAAAATACAAAATAAAATATTCAACAGATTAATGCCAATGAAAAAGTTTTTCCAATATGGTTTAAAGATTTGTCGGCACGATCCTGTAGTAGGTAATGAAATTGAAGGTAATCCGATGGGTAGAGCGAGAATCGAATCGATGGAAACGGGCCGTAATGCACTCCACGAAAACAGATAAGTGAGTCGAATCCAGTCTTATCCTAGATAAGTAAAACATGAGATAAATTGCATCGCTACAATCGGAAAGCTTTGTCTAATCGATTACTTAACAGTGTTTTTCGTATGATGTTACGTATTATTTGCCATACTTGTCATAAATAGCTACATCATTTGGCTTTATGACATACAACAAAAATATAAAATCACGGGCTTACACGTATCAAACGTTGTTCAAAGATATGTGTACCTCGGTCAGACATTGCAGTTAGGTAGAAGCAACTTCGAGGACGGGGTTAATAAAAGATATTCAAACATAGCCAGCTGGATTTGCCAGTTGAAGTGACAGTAGGTTGGCCATATTAGCCGCAGGACCGACAACCGTCTGTGTAAACGAGTTCTTGATTGGACACTGCGTCTAGACCAAGGTAGTGCAGGACGCCCACAGGCCAGGTGGAGTGACGATCTGCACTGAGGCAGGAGCTGCACACGAGAAGCCGAAAATGGCGTACAATGGGAGATTACATCCAGATTCCGACTGCAATAGGCTGATGATGATGATGATTACATATTTCAAAGTATCAAAATTCCTGCCATTTCATGAAAAAACATCGACATCTTACATCTGTTATTCCTGTGGGTATAAATTTGAAGACTTTCAATTATTAATAAACTAGTTTCTTGTATATAAAAAAAAATACTCGTATAGAAAACCATCTATATACCGATGACTTGCAACTATATTATCAAGCCTCGACAGACGACATAAATGAAGTTATTTTTACGGTTAACAATGACCTGGAGGCTATTAGCCGTTGGGCTGCTGGTTTGGTTTAGCAGTGAATCCAACGAAGTGCCAAGCTATCATCAGCGCATGACTGGAAGGATGGATCAAGACAAACTGCCACCCGTTACCTATAACGGCGTGGTCATTCCCTTCAGACCCTCTATTAAGAACCTAGGCCTACGAGTATTTATCGACGCTAAGCTCAGTTGGGAAACCCAGGTCACCAGCGTCAGCCAGAGAGTCACAGCTACGCTACGGGCCTTCTGTCGGCTTAAAAACTTCCCTCCTTCCGAAACAAAAGCGATGCTAGTACAGACTCTTATTGTCCCTATCTTGGATTATGGTGGTGTATGCTATTATGACCTGAATGCAGATCTCCTCAATAAATATGACCGCCTTCTGAATAACTGCATTCGATTCGTCTTTAACCTTCTCAAATACGACCATGTTTCCTCCTCTCGTCGCGAATTGAACTGGCTCACAATTCGTAAGCGCCGTCAGCTGCATACCCTCACCACCCTCTATACCATATTCAACGCACCTATTTCCCCTTCCTACCTGACATCCTCATTTCTATGTTCCAATCACAACAGAACCCTTCGTTCCTTAAACAATCCACTTCTGTTATGCACCATTCATATTTCCGCATGTGTCCACTTTTCATTCCTAATCCAATCTGACCTCCTCTGGAACGCTCTGCCCTTGGAAATCAGGATAGCACTCAGCCGCCTCTCATTTAAGACGAAAGTCCGAGCTTAAATTCCCGACACTCAAGCAGATTCATCACATCCCTAAAGTTTTATATAGTATGTTATATGTATATATATATGTATGTATGTAACTCAGCAAGTGTATATGTATGTGTATCTCACACTTGCTGAGTTGTACATGTATGTATATCCGTCAGACTGGGTCTGTCCATATCCTTAATTATTATTATCTGGTTACATATGAAACTTAATTTCTAGTGCACCTACTCATACATTTCCCCACCACCCAACGGTATACTGGGAGAAAATGCCTGTGGCATTAAGTCAGCCATTGAACAATGATTTTTTTCTTGTGCAAAAAGAATAAAATGAAATAGAAAAAAGTAATAGAAAATTAAATCCAGACGAAGCTACTTAAGCATCAACAAAAGTAGGTGTATTTAGTTGAATATTATGTGTAAAATATGAGCGTTATTTTCGATGTGCTATACATAAGCATCACATATGCATAGCACACAAAAACACACTTACTTTGTAAAATTCAAAATTATCATCATCTTTCCGCTTAAAGATATCAACTACATGGCTAAATATCACATATTTTACAAAATTCACAAAATAAAAAGGAGCACTAAAATATGGGTGGTTATTCAATTGTCTGCAGCTGGCGAAAGTTTCGCAACAATACGTTTCGTGGCTCTCGATCAATTCTCGTTTTTGTTCGGACATGGAAAACTGAACGAAAAAAATGCAGTGTGATTAATTTTTGAATCCATATCTTTGTATGGATTCATTAGTATTTTAAGTGAGGTTATCGGAGTTCAAACCCCTCCTTTTCCCTAATTGCGGAAACAGGATTCGAAGGACCATCAGGTGGCCCATGTGCTCTTTTGCCCTCTTGTTTAGAAGGGCAAAAGAGCACGCGGGCACACACATAAAAAAGTAGCAGTGGATTCATTCGTTAAGAAAAGATATTAATTGTTGAGCACACATTTGCATCTTCAATTCATGTAGTCCCTTACATATGCTGTCTGTGTATTGCTATGTATTTATAGTGCAAGGGAGTAACTAAATAAAATTAAATTAGCTAATATGAAATTGTTCATCCTTATTGTGTTGCCATCAACATATGTATGTGCAATTTTAAAACACGTGATTCACCAAATTCAATTTGGATATCTTGCATATTTTTTACTGAGAAAATAAAGGAGTTTTCTATGTTTGTTACCTCAGAACTCTGTCATTTGTAAACAGATTTGGATTTTCATTTAAAAGTATTCAATAGTACGGCTCTTCAAATTTGAAGAAAAAAATAGACCTCTATGAATGAAAATTAAGATAGAAGAATTAAGAAATGAATCAATTCGTCACGGCGGAGGCACATTGAAGTCAGTAAACATTTTTTTAAAGTCATTTTTTAGTAAAACTATTATTTTTTGATTAAAAAATCTTATAAAATAGAGAAGACAATGTATGTAGGTTATTTGTTAAGCCAATCATAGCCAAATACATTTAGAAGAATTGAAAAGAAAGACGACCACATACCATACATCGTCCCTAGAATTCTATTTCGTAATGCATTACTCGAATAGAGTTTTGTAAGTTCATTTGAAAGACAGCCAGTGCCATTCAATACGGTCCCAACAGTAGAATCAGATAAGCTCCGCCACAGAAACTACGCGCAACTTGTTCCTATAGCAGCAAATACCATTTCGTTTTTTTTTTAATAGCTGGTATCCTATTAGTCCAAGTTTGTATTACCTTACACAAAGATAAATGGATAGAAAATTTAATGAAAGCTGAGAATATAAAAAACTGTGTTTTATAAATTTAGTAGTTATATTATATTAATGACGTGTATTGCATTGAAACCACGACGAAATTAAGCGGATGAGCTACCATTAGCTGATTGCATGAGTATGCAAATTGAAACGGATAATGAATTGTTTTTTTTAACGAAACTCACTTTCAAGCTCTGGTTAATTTTCAGACACTCCAATAAAGTTATACTTACTATGTAAGGTCATTTTTTCAGAAGTCTATCCATTTAAATTTAAATAAAGTCAGGTATATTGGTATAATCAAATGCATATGGAACTGGAAACAGGGCATACACCATACTGGGCATAAAACTACTGCTATTAAGAAGGCTATTGAAGTAGTGAAACGCAAAGCCACAAAGGGAGCAAGCCACTTAGAGACCACTTACCCGTTCGCTTTCTTGGCATTCTTTCAGCTTTATTTGATACCACTCGGATGACGGTTTTTTATAATTTTAGCTAATGCCTTTAGTATATCTGTTGTTGGTACTCAGAATACATTGTATTCTTTTAAGGGTTGTAAAAACTTGATGCAAATTCGTACTAGTGTTTTTCAAAAAATTATAATACTAACTTTTGCTCAGCCAGCGTATATGTCTTTAACTGTCAGTAGCTTTCCATTTTAGTTTTAGTTTTAGTTTAGTGGTTTAGGCGTAAAAGCCTAACAAATAAATGAACAAACAAACTTAATTTCACATTTATAACATAAAAATGGATTATACCTAATCTTGTGATCATGATTTTTGTTTTATATTTGTTACCAGACTAGGGTGCTATTACGGCTGTAGTAATTGCTAGGTTATAAATAATTAGGGATATTTCAATTGTATATTGTATGCATAATAATTTAAATGATAACTAGGAAAATATTAAAATTTTATTTAAAAATATTTAGAGTTAAGATTTTAACAGTTTAAATATTTAGAGTTGAGGTTTTTAATTATTTTTGGTTGTTAATTTATGTATTTTTTTAAATGGTTCTAATTCATCCTTAAACGATTATAACCTATTCTTAAAGGATAAAATGATTATCCTCGTCTTGTATTGCGTGTGTGTTTATGAATATATTATATTCATAAACACACACGCAGTTATACCTTTCTGTTACTTAGTAAATAAGAAGTCGAAAGAAACACTAACACGATAAATAACATAAGTGTCTGGAAAGGATTTTTCTTTACAAAATTGTACTGAATACTAAAATACTACGAATATTTTCTCACTAGAATTTTCTGTTCTTTGCAGGACACGACGACGACGATATAACGACTTGCATTTGTAGAGGAACTGAATAGGAACTTTAGCTTAACACTTGGTGTGAACGGTTTTCAGCATTACGGGTGTACTGAGAGGGCTCAGTTGATCATTAAATGTGACCATTTAAAGATGAACGAAGATGAATGAAGTTGTACGGAATAATATGTCTCACAATTTTGTACTTTTTCGTTACAACTATAATAGCGTTAAATTTATTGTTTTTTTTTGTATGAGTGGCTGCTTCGTTTACGCAAATATTGGGTATCGAAGACCGCCTTATTTTTACTCATAATATCGTTTTGAAGTGGTAGTACCATGCTGAGTTTAGCCCTTCTTTTTTTAAATCATCATTCATAAATCATGCATCACATCACGTCGACATTCTTTAATAATCCACATCTGGACATAGGCCTCGCCTTAGAAAGGAGGTTTTGGCCTGGCCAAACGATTGGCATAGTTTGTCAAGTTTTCCTTCTTTTTACAGTGCTGTTGTCCTACTAGTAGTTTACTCCCTTATTTAGCTCTTATGACACCCACGGGATGAATAGGCGAAAGACGACGACGACACTGCATTCTGAATCCGTCACCACATAATCAATCAAGGGTCAAGGGCTTAATCAATAAGTCAAGGGTAATTAATCATCATTATTCATAATTATGTACATTACAAAAAGGAGGTATATTTTTTCTGCAAGAAGAAATATGCTTTTGCTAAGATATTATTAACTTACTACTATACTAACAGATGTTTTTACTTAGAATTAAAAGGTGCTCGCAATATTAAGGTTTAAAACTCATTTATAACATAATTAAACTCGTAAATACTTTATCCTCTTAATTAAGCAGTTTCATAAAAAATAATATTACAAAGTTTCATTCCGTACTACTGAAGAATACAAAGAATGTAAAAAGTGCTAGCTATTAACCGAGACTACTAGAGAAACGGGGTTCATACCACAAAGAAGACTTTTTTCATTGCTACTTTGTATTAAAACGAAGATACTTTCCCATTTTATTTGATGCAATGAATAAATCATTTATATTCTGTTTTTGTATGTTAGTGCAAACACATTTACGTATTTCTAGGTGACTTATGTATAAGTTACGTAACGGAATAGTTATGTACATTCAGTAATTACATACATACATTATTGTCTTCTTTATTTGCATTCTTTTCTAAATCTGATCTGTGATGAAGGTCGGGAAGGAATGATCAAGTTGTCTGTGAAATTATTTTTCCCTCGGATCCTCAATGCCGTTTTTCTCTTTCAAACAGCGTCTTCACAAAAAGTTTTTTTTTCTTAACGTTTTTCTAAGCATGTTTGGCTTGAACCAGCATCTTTAACAAAAATCGATGTAATTTATTGCTACAAACATTTCTGATGAATGAAACTGACTGACTGTAAACAACACTGATACGATACAACGTATTTAACTAGAATTAAGTTCTGAGCTTGTTGTGTAAAAAATGACAACAATACAAAAAAATTAAGAGAACTTGTTTCCAATCTTACATTCCATGTCATCATCACTTTACTTGAAGGATTTGTCTATGACATTTAAATACTCTCTGCTTAAGCTTAGTTTTTCAGCGGGTCTTCCAATTATTACCCCATCACTCCATCGTTATCGGAGATAAATTACACTGTGCCTGCTTCGAAGCATCTTGCATAATTAGAACTGCAATCTCCGGTCGCCTCCCTACACACGACGGTCTGATAGCTGCCCTAATTGAAACTTGAATGCGGTGTTTATCTGAGAATTTGAAACAAGCGAAGAACTCGTTAGTGGGCGGAAAGTGCATTCTATATTTGTACTACTTATCTATACAAATATCTTAAAATAAATTGCTGTTTGTAAGTTTCAATGAAACCCAAAACGTTTAGATACTTTTTTTTATAATTTTTTTAATTCGTTTTGATAAATTCAAGGATGGAAATCAATTCAAATCTCAAAAGCATCATTGACTGCACGGATGGCGTAGTGGTTTAAGCGGTCTCCACACCGCTTCCTACTGCGCCGAGTGTTGTGGGTTCAAACCCCACATCGGACGACACTTTGTGTGATCCACAAATTGTTGTTCTAGGTCTGGGTGTTCTTTGTGTCCGTTTCATGTATGTTTGTAAAGTCCCCCGCGACACAGGAATGTATTCCTAATGCGGGCGTTGTCTTTTTTAAAAAAGAAAAAAGAAAAAGAAAAAAAAAGAAAGCAAGGTGGTTGATGTTAGATACTTTGCTCCGATTCGTATGTGTGTGTGTTGTAACTGTACTCTATATAAATCTTTGATATCTTAGATGAATATGGGACTACAAATAAACTAACAGAACAGAAAAACTTAACAACATAATAAGTTAACGAAACTCAACCAGAACAAACAAATAAACAACTTCTAGTTGTACTCTGAGGGTTCCGTACAAACTCATATGGAGATAGTTCGCCTATCTCAGGAATTGACACATTGACACTCGAAGATTTCTTATTCATTTTCTTCTGAGAGAAATACTTAACTTTGCTATTATAAAAACACAGTCTAATACGACTTTTGAAGGCCGTTCAATTTAAAAAACCCTCAGTTTATTATTTATTTGTGAAATGTAAATTTATCACTAAAAGAAATCTTGTGATTAGATTGACTTTAAAGCTTGATTTCTTTAAGATAAATATTTGATATTAATTTGAACTTAATACCTCGACGGAATCCTGAGTAAAAGGATATTTACAGAACAAACATAGACAGACGGACAGGCACAGTAATTCTATTAGGGTTCCCTTTTTCCTTTTGAGGAATAGAACACTGAACATGGTCAACACTTTAGATATTTATAGTCTAGACACCCTTTTGCGTTAAAGGTCACAGGCTTATGGGCTGTACCGTTATTAAGGTCTCATTTCCAACAGCAGGAATATAAACCTATGTTAAGACTTTGACGGGCTTCACTTCACACGACCCTCACAAGGTGGTCTGACGATCTAGTGAAGGCTGCGGAAAGCTTTGTATTGGATGCGGGCACCACAGGATCGGATATTATAGTGAATCTTAGGGGAGTAGGTCTCCCCTAAGGTTCTGTTCAGCTGTTATGATGAGGATGGGCTTCACTTGTTATATAACACTTTTTATAATCAAAAACTTTTACACGTATTCTCATAGATTTGTGTAACCTTTTAAAATCTAATCTAACTTAATTGATTGTCATAATAATATCAATATTTCTTATAAAAAATAGGTCAAAAAAATAAAATATAATAAAAATCGTTTAAGTTCAACCTGATTCCAATGAAATACACACATGGAATACAGTCGTCGGATACATATTCGCAGCCAATCGCAGTCCAATTCTTGATATGAGCATTCGGAATATATTCCAAAAATTTCCATGATAAACTGCATGGAAGTACTGAATTTATTCCATTTCCTTTCGTTCGAATCCAGCTGAATTTAAAAGATATCAAAAATAAAAATATTTAATACTGTTTACGGAATATAGTGGATTTCATTGGTTGGATTTTAGAAAAACGGATTATAAGAAAGAGACCCAAGCTATTGTCGAATGTTAATAAGATTTCTGAATAAATATGACAAAAATTTGATAGCTAGGGATCAGGCGGCCATGTGTAAAATATGTAAGGTAATAAATAATAAACTCTTAATTAATAAATATTTAACGCTTTATTAATAATAATTAATAAAGAGTTTCTGGTTACGTTTGTATTAGTTGTTCTTGAAACATGATTTAAGAAATATTTATTCTTTCTTACATCAATAAAACCTATTATTTGCATATACAAATAAAATCAATATCAAAAGATATTCAGTTTTACTCATATATATATTTCCACAGATGATATTTCGTTTCGGACCCAACAGAGACTCTTAATCAAGGGCTAAAGCGACTTCCCACAGCAATGTCAGGCGCTAAGTTCATCACATTCTAAAAGTAATAACTTGTAGGTAAAAAATGTCCTTTGCGACTTAAAAGTCTTTGATTTATTGTACTGAACACCTGAATTCTGGTAATGAACTGAGTTGCAGGTAAGAGACGTCTGTTAAAAATCAGATATTGTATCAAATCCGGACTAAGAAGGTCTTAAGGTTCTCGAAAGTTTACATGAATCTCCTAAGGTTTTAATAACAAGAACCTGAGACTCGGCAGGATGTCGGAGTACTTAGAAACTTCAGTTAAGAATAAATTTTACGACAGATCCGGATTAAGGAGATCTAAGGGCGAACAAGAGAACTGAAATTGGGCATTGAGTCAGTTTCGTAGGTAGCACACGTCAGCTAAGAATAACTTTTTGCGATTTAGTCGGTCTAAAGGCTCTCGGAAGTTTATATTGACGTCCTTTAATAAATTGTAGGTGATTCGAAGTTCAATCCAGTGGGATTAACTCACTCAGTGCTGTAACTCACGTAGGAAAACAATTGGAAATATGTTTCTATGTATATTTTTTCATATTTTAGCAGTAAAGAAAAAAATATGAACACTCCTACAGTTTAATTGTAAATCCTGTGTTTTCTGTGTGTGATAATGATATCTCAACAGTCACATCCAATCTTAATAAATAAAACTTATGAAACAACAAAAAAAAAATAGGTATTGAACACCCAAACATATTGACAAGGACACGAACATTGGCAATTCTAATTATATGTCCTGAAACAAAACCCAACTTTATTCGAAACCCGATTCATGAGTCAGCATAAAAAAAGTAGGACATTGAATTAATTTGAAAAGGATCGAATAAAGAACCACCTTATTTTGACCTTCCACTCTTTTCTAACATTACGTAAATTGGATGACGGAGGAGATGTTAAAAGTTATTGAGAGGTCTCATCAGATTTGGTATGGAGAAGCAAATGAAGCTTGACGCGTCAATGGAGTGAGAAGTGTAATCAGTGGAACTACGCTATGTGCTTTACGCACATTAACACTTTATTGGTAAAACGACGCCATTTCTCATTGCTCTTGGGTTTGAATTTTATTATCATCTGAAGTGGAATCTTTTGGTTTGAAATTATTCAATTCTTCCATTTAAATCTATTGGTTTGTATCACCATACACACTTTTAACGACTCAGGATTTATTCTAATTGAAGTTTTGTACTGTGACACAGAAGATTGGTGTCCTTAAATTTTATTTAGTCCTTAAGGAAAGTTGGTACATATGACTGTTTTAGCCAAAAAATATACCGAATAATTATAATGGATCTATTTGGTTAAGTAGTCAGCGATCCTAAGTATTAAGCCAGAAGTCGTGGGTTCGATTCCCACCCAGCACAAATATTGTCTGATGAGCGCGATCATGCGTCCTGTGTCTGGGTGTAATTTATCCATAATATGTATATTTTTTGAAATATAATAATATTAAGTAGGATGTCTAATACACAAAGTCTAGTTTCAAACTAAGCAGAGCTTGTATTATGAAAACTAGATTGACTGATAGAATACTTAAATACTTCTTTTTTGTAAATACAAACATATTATACACCGTTAACAATCAAACTGAGAAACAAATATTTGCAAATCATACAAACATTTCGTCCGAACCGGGAATCGAACCTCAGACCTCATTACAGCAAGCACCTACGCTAACACTGCACCACCGAGGCAGACAAAAATATGTACATAAATGTGTTTAAAGTCTACAATAAGCATCTACCTTCGTTCTGAAAACGATTAATACCTATAATGGCTCGGAGGATTATAAACTGTAATTACTATTACAGGTTATAATCCTCCGAACCTTTTCCCAAACTAGGTTGGGGTCGGCTTTAAGTCTGCTACTTACGGCTGAACTTCGATTTTTTACGTGGAGCAATTGCCATCAGACCTTCACAACCCAAGTGCTGGACGATATCGAAGTTCTGTGGAAAGTCTGCTGTTTGACTTCTTCGAGCCCCAACTACCCGTAGCAATAGCCACAAATGTTATTATGGCGACCGGAATCGCCACCTTAACGTGCTTTCCGTGGTACGGAGGCGTCTCAATGTGTTAATAATGGTCACCCATCCATAGACTAAAATGGCTAGGATTCCTTAACTTAGCAATGTGTTAACCTACTCTCTTACTACTTAGCCAAGACCTCCAGTTACTAAATAAAATTCCAAACAAGGAATAATGAAGTGCTTTCAGTTTATCTTCTATGAGTGATAATTTTAGATGTTATTACATCTTTAACTTATAAATTGTTGGTAATTGGATTTAAAATTTACGTGTTACAAGTTAGTGTTTACTCAAATGTAAATGTGGACTCGTTAGTGTCCTTCAGGGTGAAGATTAGTCCATGAGCATTGTACATTCATGTTAATTGAATTAATTACTGAATACATAACGACGTTACTGTATCATGTGTAATACAATTGGTGTTACTTATGAGAATTTAATCGTGTGTAGGTGTAAAAGTAAATTCTGTATTTGCTTACAACAGATTGCGATGTCGTGAAGCGATGTAGCTATTTTGGGAAAATTATTTTACTCTTCATCATTGAAGAGGTATTTACTTTAGCTTAAAGCACGTACCTTGATCAAAATAACATAATTAACTTTTAAAATGTATCACCGACTTCAAAACATCATGATGAATTACATAATACACAGTATTCTTTCATTCTTAATTTTCCACTCTTAGAATTTGTATTTTTTCCTTCAAATTTTAATAAAGGGTAATGGACAGTATAGTATAACTCCCTCAAGAAAAAAAAAATCACCGACTAACCGAATTGAGTACCGCCTCTTTTTTGACGTCAGTTAACAATACTGTAAATTGGTCCTTAGTGTTTAAGAAAATACTTTACTTGTGGTCTATTTTTACTGCAATCTTCAAATAATATTTCTTTTAAATTCAGATATAAATCAAAATGTATTTATTCAAACTCATTCGGCAGGAAGTAACATCAACGCAAGCATAAGACGAGCGCCTGGCATGTTTTACAGTGTTATTTGAAGTAGCATGCAGTGATTTCCTTTCTTTTAAGGAAATAGAACGTTTAACACGCACGCATGCACGCATATACTTACGCACGCGTAAGCATTATCATATTTAAATGCGTGATATTTTGCAAAGCATTGAAACTCTTGGCAAGATTTGAAATAACGCGTTATTAAAAATCTTACTAAGAAATGTTGCCGTCTAGTAATTACTTATTCACAAATACAAGATAAAATTGCATGTGTTTTAGCAATACCTTTTTACAAATATGACAACCCATCTCACGTATGGGTTTTTGATTGGGTAAGTCCGGTAGAGAAGTTATTTTTAGAATATTCTGCCTTTAGTAGATATAGTTTAAGATTCCAAAAACTTCCCTCAGTATCAGTTTTCAGATGCACACTCTTAAATGGGTTACGTACAATGTGTTCTTAGCGTCTGCGTGTGCCGAACGTCGGCTATATGGAGATTGTAACCGGGGATGGAGCCCGCGCCATTGCGGGCAGGCGCTAGGAGGGGTCCGGATGTCTTAATAATAACAGATCCCGAAACCCTTCTATTGGCGCAGAGTGGTACCCCGTGTGGTTTTATTCGGTCCGATTCCAAAAAAAAGGATGTGTTTTTGGTGACAATATAATTTGTTTGTAACTTCAAAGTCAACATCTTTATATTTTCATAGGCAAACACGAAGTGAATGCAAAATAGTTTAGCAATTTAATAATGACATGTTATACAAAACCACATTAGCATTTGTGATATATTAGCATTAGAGGAAGATAAAAGCGACTTCTCGCACATTTAAAATTGAACATTGTAATTGAGATACACACCATAATTTTAAACTAACAAATCTACTACAGTACTCGGGCCCATTTAATTAATGATGATTTCATTAGGGATATATGGCTCGTTTATCTCAGCGGGTGGTTTGAAGAGATATTCATTAACAGTGTTGTTTACAAACACATCAGTCCGTGGTAAACACTCGACTATGAGTTTGTGTTTGCTTTGAAATCGTAGAATTGAATACCAAGTATTCAGTATAAATTCGTACGTTGTTTTTCTCGTTTGACGTTTTTAATTAGTTTGCGCCGTGTTCAATGAGGCAAACAAATTACGGACTTCAGTTCTGGAATCGATGATAAATGAACAAGTAATGAAATTGGTTTTGAATTTGTTTTGCGCTGGTTTGTGAAAAATTAATCAGTAGAAGCATGATCGAATACTTTCCTTGGTAACTCATATGCGTTGTGTTTTTTAAATTAACTTTTGGTTTGTGGTAGTGATCTGTTGCCTAGTGGTGTTTTCTAAATAACCCTTATAAAATACGCTAATACATCAATAAGTCGTAATTTCATGTCAAAATAAAGACAGAAAGTCATAAGAAGACTGGTTGATGAATTTTCTACGATTTAAAAATGTCAAGATGTACCTAAATATATAACACACTGATATCATGATATGCATCTATAGATACCTAAATAAACTTTTAAAGGCGTTAAAAATAGTGACCAGCAGTTGGCTACTATGTACTGTGGTGTGTTGTTGCTATCGTGCGGAGCGAGAGTGCGTGGAACTCTGCCGTCTCTTTCTGCGAGCAAGTTATGCTTGCGAAGGGTCCTCTACCCTCTGTAGATGGCCCGAGGTACGTCGGAATGACGTACGGAATGGGTACACCTGGTTCCCCGACTGCTGGTACCTGAGACGGCGTGCGGTTTTAGTCGGTTCAAGTCCGATATTGCCACCGGTAAGTGGTATCCGAGGGGATTTCGCACAGAAAAAAAAAGGTGTGTTGTTGCTGTCACTATAAACGTCATATTTATACGCACCTACACAGATTTACATCCGCACCAACATTATTAAGTTGGCTCGTTTTTTTAGTGCAAAGCTCCAGCTAGGCATCTAATTGGTCTAAGATGGTATGGTAAGATGGATCTCGCTTAGTATTTGATAGATCTAGAACAGTTACAATCTTTGTTTTAAAAACTGAATTTTAATGTTAACTATACACACATAACGAATAATAGACCTTAAAGAGATAAAACCACTACCTCTATTTCTTCATTTCTTTAAACGACTTAACAAATTATTTACTTAGTCAACTAGTTATTTGCTTAGTCAACAACTTATTTACTTAGTCAATTAGTTATTTACTTAGTCTCTCACAAAAAAAAAGCATATTGAGTTTATTACTATCAATTTCATTACCAAGAGATACTATTTTTCAAAAAGTTCTAAACACAATAATAACTTGATCTAAAGATCTTGTACTACAATATTTTATATCAAAACTTACCCAACTTCTAATAAAAATATATCGATAGTTGTTTTGGGATTAAATAAATAAAAACATCGAAGGATCCAAGAGGATCGGCGTAAACATAAACAAGTTTAAAAACCACGACATCTTTTTGGCTTTTATTAAACAGACGTCAATCACGGCAGCTTGTTTAATAAATGCTATAAACATTGTTTCTCTTAACTTACATTTTGTGTATAGTATTTGGAATGAACTTAAGGCGAATGCCAAACGTCCCCTGTGACGTGTGTAGAGTAGACTAAATTATAGTAGGCAAATTGCGAGTGCTTAATAATAGTCATTTGTCTACTTCTGCAAATACAGGCTTGTGTATGTGTAGTATAAAACGATATTATAAGGTCTGCATCTCCATAATACTCTTTTAGAAGAACATTAACTGTACGCAGTGGCCAGCACTCAGGGCCGGACCTCAACCTGATCAAGTAAAAAAATAAAGCAGAACAACCTTCACAGATTATTAAACCATCCTTATACCAATATATTTTATCAATCCGTAAGCACCGTCCTAAATACCGATAAACATTGAAAACAGTGACATCTATGGCTGCACTATTATTGGTAGATCAATACAAGTTACCAACATAGCTGATCCATTTTATGACATTTCTGCTACTTATTAAAGAGGGCACCACAGGCGTAAGACGAATACGACAACCAATTTCGTAATTAAACGTAATGATCCAGTGGCCTCGGGCTAAATCCTACACATTTATTATACGAGTTCATATCGGTAGAGGGTTCGGATCTTCCCTAGTTCATCGGAGATTTTTGGATTCTATAAATTAATGTTCAAGTTCAGAAAAGTAAAGAAAGTGCTTAAATTTTGAATTTTACAGTATAATATAAAAACCAACTATATATATATTTTAAAATGAACCTCCTAGACAATATTACTTACCGACCACGTCGTAAGCGCGTTCTGTCGGAATCAGACACCGACGATATAAGGGAAATGTCAACAACAATTAACACCTTGAACGACGAGACCTCAACTAGCTTACCCGATATGTCAAGTACTAACTGTGACGACGCACAGCAAGAAGTTCTAATATTGAAGGAGCAAATAGATAAATTACAACAGGAACTACTTAGCGCACATGCAGAGATAGAATCTCTGACTTTACAAAACATACACTTAACACAAATAAATGAAGAGATAACAAAAAAAACAGAGCTTTACAAAAACATTGCACACAGTCCAGCAAAGAGGAAACAACCACAGACCCCGAAAAAACTGGCACTAACCAATAAACAAACTCAAACAGACAACATAAACAACGAACCCAACACTAAAACAAAAATTGGAAGTAAACGCGTCTCAAATAAAACGATAAAGGGACCAATTATAGAGGGTAAATCATCATCTATGCCAGTTCCCCAAAATAACTTATCGATTGAAAATACAAACCCAACACGGAGAATCTGTATACTGAGTTCGAATAATACTAACAAAATACTTACAATTGCTGAAAATACCTTGAATATGAACACTCAAATGTGTCACTATCTAAAAACTCAATGCAGCGTTCAAGAACTCATCAAAGGAATCGAAAATAAACTGCAAGACTTCACATTGGATGACTTCTGTATCATTTTAATTGGTGAAACAGATTTCAATACGACTAAGGACTTTAGTAATCTGATACTAGCTATAAGAGAATCTTTAGAAAATATACAACACACAAATGTTATTATATGTGCTCCGACGTATAGGCTCAATAGTTACCTGAATATGTATAATTGCAGAGTCGAGTACTTTAATAATCTTTTGTATCTCGATGTCATAACTCATAAATATTGCTACTTTATTGATTCAAACAAGCACCTAGCTTGTGACTACTCAATGTTTTCCAGACATAGTGGTAAGATAAATAACTTAGGCATCTACACAATTTTCCACGACATTAAAAAGTATATAGAAGGTATAGTACACTATAACAGTAAAATAGAAAAAGACTCCGTTCATTTAAACAAACATAACTTCATAAGTGACAACGACGAGAAAAGTCCAGAAACTACCTTTTTTCTACGATAAATGTTTGCATATAATGCATCAAAACATAGCTGGACTGTTGAATAAATCAGATGCTCTTACAGTATGCCTTGAAGAGCTTAAAACATCAAAAATTGAAATAGACGTGCTTTGTATTAGTGAACATTTTATGACAATATCATGTCAGCAATTTTTAACAATTCAGAACTACACTACTGCGGCATGTTATAGTAGGAATGATTGCAAAAGGGGAGGTACTTGTATCTTGATTAAAAAGGGACATAATTGGAAAGAAATTCACGAAATTAAAAAATTTACAATAGAAAAAAGTTTTGAATGTTGTGCAATAGAGCTAACTTCTTATGACACAGTGGTAGTATGCTTGTATAGAGTGCCTAAACTAAATAACTTAAATATCTTCTTTAGACAACTAGAGTCATTGTTAAAATTTTTGAACAAAAAACCTAAAAATCATATTGTAATTGCAGGTGACTTTAACATAGATAGACTTAAACGTAATAATTTCACTCTTGAGATGGAATGTCTATTGTCAAATTACAATTTATCACTTGAACTAAATCAGCCGACTAGATTGTCGAGCCTAACCTGCATAGATAATTTCGCACATAACCTACATAAAAAATGTACGTGTATAGTTACTGAACTGGCTCTATCTGACCACACCGCTCAAATATTAAAATTCCCAGTAAAAACTGTATGTCTCATAAACCGCTGGCGCATAAAGAGACGGGACTATTCCCAAGAGAACCTGGCAAAGTTCAAAGAATGCTTACAAAATATGTCATTCTCAGAAATGTACGCCTGTGATGAACCTAATGCCTCGTACAGGTCGTTTATTGAAACATTTACCTTTTTCTATAAATTATGCTTTCCATTAAAAGAAAAGTCGATAACTACAAATATCAGACCGCAGTGGGTATCTCGGGGAATAAAAATCTGCAGCAAACGAAAAAGGTACTTGTTATGGAAATATAGATTACAACCAAATGATAATAATAAAAAACAATTTAAACATTATTCTACAATCTTCAAAAAGGTAATGAAGCTCACTCAACGGGCACAAAACAGTTATAAAATAAAAACATCCGTAAATAAATCTAAGACAATTTGGTCCTTAATCAGTAGCACTAAACAACGACTACCTAAAGATACAATTTCTAAAATAAATCTAGGCAACAAAACAACTCATAATGCACAGGGTATATGCGAAATCTTTAACAATCACATAATTGAAAAAATTAAACCAATACCAACTAGACAATATAATCCCATTCCAACACACGCAAGCTACAAATCAATGGGCATACTCCCAAGTTCTCCTCATGATGTATTGAAAATAATAGCAGCCTTAAAAAATACGTCCAGTGTGGGTCACGATGGGGTATGTACGAAAGTCATCAAAAGGGTCGCAGATGGCATTTGTTGTCACCTAAGCTACATAATCAATCTCTGTATCAACACGGGTATATACCCAGACGATCTAAAGATTTCAATAATGAAACCTATTTTTAAAAATGGCAACAAAGAAGACCTTGATTGTTATCGGCCGATTGCACTTATATCCATATTCTCTAAAATAATTGAAAAATATCTTTATGCACAAATCTACGATTATTTAGACAAATTTAAGATACTTACTGACGCCCAAAAGGGATTTAGAAAGAACAAAACCATTAACTTGGCAATCTTTGACTTTATGCATGACGTCATGACCAATGTTGACAAAAAAAAGGCTATCTGTGCAATATTTTGCGATATATCACAGGCGTTTGACTACGTGGACCACAACATATTACAAAAAAAAATTGGAGGTTTACGGTATACGGGGAAATGCACTCCAATTGATAAAATCATATTTGGAAAATAGACTACAATATACCGAAATCACAAAAATAGACAGAATTAAAAAACGGGAAGTTACATACTCATCGGAATATCGCTCTCCTATGTTTGGAGTGCCACAGGGGAGCGTGTTAGGTCCTTTATTGTTTCTGCTATATATAAATGACTTGCCACGAGCATCTAAATATCCTATGACACTTTTTGCTGACGACAGTACTGTTATCGTAAATTGTAAAAATGAACACACTTACGAGAGCGACATTAATGAGACTATTACGTGTATCATAAATTACCTAAACAGTAATAACCTAAAAATAAATATAAAAAAAACTAAAGTAATGTTCTTTGGTCAACGTACTCTGATGCCATATGTTAATGTACACCATGAAAACAACACATTAAGCAATGTAGATACAACTAAATTCCTAGGGCTCACAATAGATAAACGCTTAAATTGGAAAGTTCATACGGAAGAACTCTCCAAGCGAATCAGTTCTGCGTCATATGCCCTATTCAAACTGGCTCCGGTTTTAAATAAACATGCTCTACTAACAGCGTATCACGGTATGGTAGGATCAATCTTAAGATTTGGCATTATATTTTGGGGTAACTCAACGAATAGAGAACTCGTCTTTAAATCTCAAAAAAGAGTAATAAGAGCGATGTTTGGACTACAAACACTTGACAGCTGTAGACCATTTTTTAGAGACAACAGTATCTTGACTGTGCCGGCACTTTATATATTTGAAACAGCAGTCTTCGTTAAGTCTAATCCTAATATATTTAAACGTCTTCAAGACAAAACGATACGGAACAGACGAGATAATGATAGGTTATGCATGCGAAAGGCTCAAACTGCACTAATGAGCAAGAGTATTTTTTGCATGGCACCTAGAATTTACAACAGAATACCTGGGGCCATAAGAGAACTCCATCTACATTTATTTAAAGTTCACTTTAAAAAATATCTCATTAATAAATGTTTTTACACGATTGATGAGTTTTTAAATGACCGTGATACTAGTGTGCTTTGACGGTGACATTTCCATATTATCAATAATTTGACTTAACACATTTATTTGACCACTTAATTATTGTTATTGTAATTGCCTGATATTTGACCAATAAAACTGATTGTCATTAATTTATGTATTGCAATGTCTGTAGGTATCAGTTTCTGACGAAAAGTTTTGCACGCCTACCCGGCAGGATATGATGAACCTTTGTTAATTGAATTGTCCAACCCTGTACTCATATTCATGCAAATAAATGATTATTATTATTATTATTATTATTATTATTAAAAAGATCATAGTTCATTAGAGCCACCCGAAACACGACCAGCACCAGCTCGTCGCTCGGTGTCCACTCCTTTTCGACAGGTGGTCCACGGGTGGACGCAGCATTGTTAACCAGTAAACATTACGTGCTCAACGAGTGAACACGACGACGTCTTGTCAGCCCACGGGCGAGGTGCTCCGGAGTTGATGTAGTAAGCGTATATCCGTAGTACTCCATACAAGGAATATTAACCGCTCGAGGTGAGGCGGTGCCGATCGGGTGTCGGGTGGATCTAATAAGCCATGATCTTTAAACACATTTTTTTTCATTAAACTAGTAACTTTCGACAGTGCCATAAGAATGATATACACAGAAACCACAAAATAGATCTATTGGATACAAATGTAGGTCTCTTATTAACTCTCCTAGATTCTTAAACCATTTAACACCTTATCTGATGACCTATAATTATGAAAAACTGAATCACAAGATTTTAATCACAAAATCATATAACAATTACAATGTCTCAAACTCAATACTCTTAGAGCTTACGTCTTGGGCCCTACAGTGTTCCGTCCACCGCCGAGCGACGCCGATAATGGTGGAGCTTAACACGGCACTTATTGCCAAAATAAATCATCTACAACCCAACGTGTTGTTCAACCTATTTAAACAGACGTTGCGTCAGCAACAGTACAAGGCATTTATTTTTGTTGTTATGATTGTTCAGCAAAAACTTATTACTATATAATATTCTAAGTAAAAACAAAAATACTATATTCTCAGATTGCTTTCTCATTCCAGTGACAGTTGTTGAAGATTTTATTTGTGTTTTGGTTCGCCTGGTTTACTATTATTTACTTAAATAAGTATTGTCCCTCCACCAACTAACATTATTTTTGGATGTTTACTTTCACTTGTTTACTTCTAGCCCCACTTCCAACCGAATGTCAGATACTTTTTTGTCAGTTATGAAATTTTTAATTTGGTCATATTTTTTATTTCGCCGAATCAAAATTTAAAGTTTTGACAACCCTTTTTTTTTTTTTTTTTTTTTTTCGTGCGTAAATCCCCTCGGATACCACCTGTCGGTGGCATGTCGGACTCGAACCGACTAAAACCGCACGCCTTCGCCGGGTACTAATAGCCGGGGAACCAGGTATACCCTAGAAAGGAAGGCCCTGGTGCCCCGACATACCTCGGGTCATCTACAGACGAGTAGACGACCCCCGCCCCGTGTGGGAACCCCATGTTCCCTGTGCTCCCTGGAAGCGAGCGCGCTTCGCAACGCGCTTGCCGCCACCCCGGCCTGCTTCTGCTAGGGTGACAGATGGCCTCACCTGTCACCCCCAGGCCTGCGCTTATGGAGGACGGAGGTCGTTCTGCGACCTCCGGCGCCTGAGTCGCCTGCGCTGCCTGGCCCGTGCCCGGGCCTGGCGAGCCGGGAGAGTTCTAAACCTCTCCCATTCCCGCTCCGCCGTCTCCTTCGCGAGCATAACTTGCTCGCAGAAGGAGACGGCAGAGTTCCACGCACTCTCGCTCCGCACGATAGCCGCAATCAGGCTATCGAGCGAGAGAACTCCCACTCCGATGGCCGCCACGAGGTCTCGCCTCTGCTCAACCCACGCCGGGCACTCTGCCAGCGTGTGGAGAGCCGTGTCCACGGTCTGGCCATCGCAGTGGTGGCACTCAGGCGTTGGCTCCTTGCGGATCAGACACAGGTGATCTCCGAAACATCCCTTCCCAGTGATCACCTGCGTCAATCGGTATGAGAGGGTCCCGTGACGCCTCTCGAGCCAATCCTCCATAACGGGTCTTACCGCCGCAATAACGGCGTGCCCAGGTTTTGACAACCCTAACTGACCGGGCCTTAGTATTTTTATTTATCAATATTAAATCGATCACGATACGAATTTGATCATCTTGACAAGCTCTTTAAAACAGAGAAGAATGTACGAGCAAAAACAAATAAATTCAGCTTGTGTTGAATTAACAAGTATTTATAGTTATACTCTATACTCTGTTTAATATATATATATATATATATATATATAAGTAACTATCATCTCAAAGCACAGCATATATTATGTCTATCTTTTATATAAAGAATATTTAAGAAGCACAATTAAAATTCAACAAATATTTTCCATTAATTAAAAACACCCACACATACAATGATCTGAAATCGATTATAAACAATACAGCAACTTGAATAAGTATTTAGTAATTCACTTAAATATATGAACGTAATATTACATAGTGTAGGCTTGTAATGTTAGTTTATATTTTAGTAACTTTCGGGTGGTTTTGAGTGTTTCTCCGGCCTAGTCAAGTGTCCTGCTAGCGGTAGTGTCGTGTTTCGGGCTGTTGATCCTGACTATATCGGTTAGGCTACGCGATGTCTGAGGCCCGTATGATGTCTGTATAGACGGTCAGACTTAAAACTAACCAAGAAAACTAATCAGTATAGAGACTGCACTAACATAGTTCTATTTAATATTACTTTATTAATTTACATTACGACTTAAAAAAGACACATCTGTGGTTTGTTTCGGCGCTTCTTCCAAGAGTGAGTCTTAGGAAATGCCGGGGCCTACTAGCTGTAAAGTCCGACTTGTAAAAATATCTGAAAAGATTTACTTGCAGAAATAATTATTATTTATCACTTAATGTAATCTTAGTCTGAATCAAACATACATTTCATATTTACGTTTGAGCAAATACTTGAATAGACGTAACATGTGTATCGTACAGTATGTATGTATGGGTGTATTTTTTTCTTTTTCTGTGTGCAGAAGGAGAGAGAGAGTAGAGAGAGAGTTCAGAGCAGTGGAATAAGTGTTTGAAAGTAGAGTAAAAATATGTAAATCGCTATGGGGTAGGTGGCAGAGATATTACTATATGACTAAAGTTCATCAATACCCTCCTGATTTTAAACTAAACTTATAATTTTTCAAGAGTTTCTTTGATAAATTAAAATAATATAAATTTTGCCACACCTGTAATTTTTAAAATGAAGAATTTTTCATGTATATGAAATAAAACAGGACTAACTCAGCATATTGCTACCACTCAAAAAGGTTGGCAACATTTTTCACACAGCTAAATTACGAGTACTTAAAATTTATACTGCGAGAGAAATTTGGTCTCTTGCAGTGTTAAATTTTATGATAAAATTGTTTGAAGTGTATTAAGTGGTCAGTCAAGGAATTTACGAATTTAAGTTAAGGTCCTTTAAGTTCTGTATGAACACTAGACAAAATATGTGAAAATCCCACGATGTACATCTATTATTATTATAACTGTTAGCTCCATTATGACGGGCCTGTTGGTCTAGTTGTTAGTGACCCTGACTGCTAAACCGGAGGTCGTGGGTTCGATTCCCACCCAGGACAAATATTGTATGATGAGCACGGTCATTTGTTCTGTGTCTGGGTGTAATTTATCTATAGTATTTAACCATTTAAAAATACATAAGTATGTTTATCAGCAGTCTGGTTCCCATGGTACATGGTCTGCGTAGTTTGGGATCAGACGGCCGTGTGTGAGATGTGCGAGATATATTATATTATTAAACTTTCATTGATATTTGATTTGATGATGCAAACTATATTAATATACTTTGATCGTTCTCAAATTTTGCTAATCGTTATAAAATTTGTAACTCAATGTTTTCACTATCGAACTTACGCCAAGTCTATAAACATGACCATAGTTTTGATAGCGGATTCATGGATCTAGTGACCAGTCATCCTGATAGCTGATTGGGCGTGGGTTCGATGACCATTACCGGACAAATAAAGTTTTCTGTGAGTATCTAGATAATATTTAAATAAAAATGCTTAGACTCAAAGTTTATCAATAGTCATCATAGTTTGGGATCAGAGAAACATAAATATTATGTGGTATGCGTCCCAGTTATTTTAGTTTAAAAGCTAAAGTTTATTTTTTCAATTATTTATTAACCAGCAATTGCTTACACTTACAATTATTTACAAACTTATTACTTACCTAAGTGTAACAATTAATTAAAAGTTAACACCGCATGCTTAGATTATTATGAAGTAGTTGATTAACAGTTTTAAAATAAATTTAATCTTAAATTAAAGCAATTATTAAATACTTATTATATTTTTATAATACCAATTCCAATAGTGATAAATTAAAAAATAATGACAAAAAAAAATATAAATTATAGTACAATGAATAAATAAAATCAATTGTATTAACATTCAATTTATAAATTAACCAATCTTATTATAAAAGATGACAATAGTATTGTAGAATTTCCCAGAGAGACTCCCACCCACGACAAATATTTGTGTGATGAGCACGATTTTTTGTCACACAGATGTCTGGGTGTAATTTCTCTATAATATGTATGTATTTAGAAGTATTTAAGTACTCGTATGTTTATCAACAGTCTGCTCGGCTTATCGACTCTGTCTAGTTTGGAGCCAAACGGTATAATTAATTGTAATTGTAAATTATAAAAAAAAACTAGATGACATATAAGATTTTTTAAGCAAGAATGGTACTAAAAAGTTTATGAATATCAGTCATTTGGCACTTGTAGTAATAATTTTTTTTTCAACATAGCCTTTTTTCAACATAGCCTTTTATTTTATTTATTTATATTTTTAAGAACATTGTATCATGGAACGCGAATGTTAAAAATTAATTGAGATCTTCTAAAATTCTTTGAAAAGAATCAGTTTTTTTTCTGTGATCTTTTCCTCGTACTTAAGTAAGCCCTACATATTTTTATTATTAAAATTAAAAATCATTCCCAGACCATCCACAGTTTTTCTCAAACAAAAAAAAAACTTATTAATCTGAATAATACTAGTCTTCTTTTAAGTTATATGCAAATTCAAGAAATGATAAAACCCTCTTAAAACTCACAAGGCTTAATGTAGATTAGAAGCAAGCAAATCTGCAAATGGAAGGATTTTTGAGTCATAAACACGGATGCAGTCTAACTACGTAGACGTAGTTTGTTTGTAGTGGTGTTTAGCTCTAGTTAAACACCACTGAGATAGACGCATCCAATTCCCCAGATTTATCTCTGTATATAGCTATCCAGGAATTATGCAGTGCAGGATAGGATATTATTATCTACATTGTTTTATTCAAAACATTAAGCCAGTTCAGAATTTTAGGCACCAGGAATTACTTTACACACCTTACACACGGTCTACTGATTCCAAACGAGGCAGAGCCTATACTATGGTAACCAACCTGCCCAGCGCCTCATGCCGCCCTGAGTGTGGCTGCATGTGGACGGGACGGGTTTTCCCCTCCACCCGCCATAATGGCCAGCCGCGAGGAGGTGACGTCCGCGTGTGCCGGACGTCACCTAAATAGAGAATGTACCCGAAGGTGGTGCCCGCACAATTGCGGGCAGGCGCTGGGAGGGGTCCGGATGTCTTAATAACAGCAGTTTGTTGGGACTAATCCCACCCACACGCCCACCACTGTAACTCCTGTACACCAGGATCCACAGCAGTGACCCACGAACACACCGAGTTATGACACTCGGGAAGTCCCAGGAAGAAATTAAACTGTCTTGGAACCCGCAACGAAATTAATCAGAAGAAAATTGGAGGAGTTGGAAATACAGTAAATCCACTTCCCTCCTTAGCAAAGCGGGAGGCAAAATGAAGTAAAATGGGCATACACCCTTTTAAACAGGGAAGCACCACGGCCACAAATATTACGGGTCCTACGTGAGCTATGTTTGATTTCTATAATATGTATGGCAGAATCGCCTAAACACACGGAAATTCACCCTAGTTGACACAAGATCCCCATAGTATACCGCCCCAGATGTCACCTGCAAGCTATTCAGCATTATATTACGTTCATTATACCAAAGACTACATTCCCAGAGGATATGATGAGCAGACTGTTCATAGTGAGAGTTAGGTGTTGAGCATTGACACAATGGTGACTCGACTAATTTAAAAGAATAAAGCTTGCTCTTAAAGTTACCATGACCCGTAAGAAATTGAGCGACACAGTGATCCACCTCAAGCCATATCCTCGACAACCGTTCGCGAACAGATGGGAAGAATTGGTAAAGATGGCGCCCCTTGGATGATTCATCCCAGCGTTGTTGCCATTCGTCTATGAGGTCATTATAGACATCGGGCTGCTGTTGAAGCAATCTTGTAATTTTACCGCGATCCCGTGCGCCCAAAAAATCGCATTCCATGTTTTGTTGTCTTGAATAGTACATGGCTGCACGTCTCTGCACCTCGAGATCGACCGGAAGCACACCCGCCAACACCGGCAAAGCCTCAGTGCTAACCGTCCTATATGCCTTACACAAGAATATCAGTGCAAGTCGTTGGCCTTGTAACAGTTTGCGACGGACAGCGCCTACGGTCGCCCTATCGGCCCATACAGGTGCACCATAGCACATAGAACCTAAATAAGTAGCTCCGTATATGATCTTTAATGTATTAAATGATAGACCCCATGTCGCAGTTGATATCCTTGTCAATGCACAGAAACTCTTTTTAGACTTTTCATTAACTATTTTAATATGTTCGATAAATGAAAAGTTTCTTTCTAAAACTAATCCTAGATAACACACTACAAGACGTTCTAAAAGCTTTCCTAACGATGGTAATAATGTGATTGGTCGGTAGGATTTAGGATCATCCGGTGGCTTGCCGCCACTTTTTGGTATTATACGAATATTACCGCACCGCCATATACGAGGAAATATTCCTTCAGCAATGCAACGTTTAAAGACAGTGAAAATCGTGTCACCCGAAAGTTTACAAGCTTCTTTTATCATTTTGTTAGATATTTTATCATCGCCCGAAGCCTTGTTTAGCGGCAAGGATCTAATGATACCGAGAAATTCGTCTGAAGATGGTAAATCAGACATTGGAGACAGTGGTGGTTCGATGGCCCACTGCCTGATCTGTCGGTGATGATCAGTGTTGTTTTCCGGTCGATCGTCAGGTACGAGTGAGTCTAAAAGATATTCTGCTGTTTGTTCTACTCATGTGGTATATCTGTTATTAATTTTGAAGTTCTGTATGTATGCAAGGTCGATTGATCTATTTGCCTTAAATTCGTGATACAAAGGTGACCACGGGCCCTCTCTATCGAGTTTATCAACAAGTTTCTGAATTAAGTTTCCCTTGGATTTTTCACAGCAGCTCTGTAGTGGGACCTGGCAACTCTAAGAGCAATGAGAGCATTGTTGTACAAATCTCCTGTTACGTTATGTTTTTTAATAGTGTTTAATTTTCTACGAGCTTTCCGGTAGCTTCTACGTAGGTCGGCTAATCTATCATTCCACCAATCACATCTACGAGTGTTAGTGATAGATCCGCGACCAATTGTTACATCAGCGCAGTATGTAAAAGTTTCTGATAGTATTTCTGCGCTTTCCTCAGCTGATAAACTACTGCGACTGAAGTCTTTGGTATGAGTTGCAAAGAGTGAACCAAACAAAGCCCAGTTCGCACCTTTAGTTTTATATCTAAAATTATAGGGAGCCCTTTGCGGATCCTGTGCAACCCTTGGTATGAATTCGTACACGATCAAGCGGTGATCACTACAGGATGCGTCCGGAAGGACACGCCATCCGGATATCGAGACGTCGCCGCGCGTAAGCGTCACGTCAATAGAAGACTCACCCATTGGGTTGCAAAAAGTTGGTGGTGCATCGGGGGTATTGTGAATAATAAGATTCATTTCCGCAATGAAATCTTCAACCGCACAACGTCGAACCGTGTCGGTTGAACGCAACTTGCCATACCATAATGAAGATGACGCATTGACATCAGCGCCAATGATAATTTTATGTCCCACGAGGAACTGTGATGTAAGTGAGGATCAATAGGATGTGAATATTGAAAATAGCAGCTCACTACGTAAACCTTACAGGTAGAGGATGAGATCTCAGCAACGGCGCAGTGTGACGTCATAAGATTACGCAAAGATGTTACCGTAAAATTAGAACTTGCAACATATATCCCAGCCTGCGAACGGCAGTCAAGCTGTACTACATTACGACGCAAGTGAGCGCTCTGATATTGTTCTTGTAAAAGGACAATGTCTAACTTTTGTTCTAAAATTAAACGGTCTAATTCTGATGTAGCTATTTTATCGTTATGAAGAATTAACTGGCCTATCGAAATATTATTCATTACTTAGTAAGTTACTCTTTTAACTTTTTTTTTTTTTTTTTTTTTTTTTAAACTATTCAGTAATTGGTATTTAATATTAGCTGTTCCAGTTTTAATTTGTATGTGGCACAGTCGTATGAGCCGCATCGATGGTCAGATGGTTTTTTGAACCGCTTACACTGTGCGCACGTGGGCTTAAAATCTGGTGTGTCTTTATCTGGACAAGCTCGCGTTTCGTGTGCGGGGCGCAATTAGCACAAGTAGGGGTTTTAATAGTGCAAAACTTTTGTACATGACCGAATTGCTGACAATTTAAGCAACGAACTACTTCTATATCGTCTATGAATCTACATGTGGCCCAGTCTATATAAAGTTTATCTTTTGTGTTGGCTAGATGTTTCCGAACTGCTGCCTCTAATTCTAAGCCTATCCATTGACGCCCATTTTCTAGTTTACGATGCCTAACAATTTTGGTTGACTTAATAAAATCGTTCTCACTTAATTTTAATTCGTCCTTGATATTCTGACGGTATAAGGCTGTTAGGAAGGCACGATCTTCCATAGAACCGGGTACGTCTTTTACAATTATACGGGGCCTACGGCCTTTCGGTTTTTCTAAGCGCAACCCTACTGAAATCAGTAATCAGAATCTGTGGACGCCATTAAATGGCGTCCACAGATTCCAGTTTCTTAAGCTGCCGTTCGTTAGCTACACGTAACACGACGCCTGCCTTAGAGGTTTTTTTAACGCCTACAATTTGAAATCCCTCATCGCTCGGTTTAATAGCCTTCATGAGAGCTTGTTTTGTTGCTGACGAGGTCGCATAGTCCGCTAAGCGTTCCGTAGTGGGATAGGCAATAACACAAGGCCTAGGAACGCGCGCTTCAGTAGGTACCGGGCACGGAGCAGATTTAGGTGGTAATCGAAGCTTAAGTTTGTCCGCGTACGTTAAACTCGTTTTTTGAGTGGCGATACCCTCCATCTGTCGCTTAATATTCGCTAACTTCGTTTCGTTGCTAGAGGATTTTATTGCTAACAAAGATACGATACCGGTAATTCGTTGAGTAATATCCATAATCGCCGTTTTATTACCTACATTCATCCGAGATCCCTGATCATTAACTAATTCATTAATTTTTGCTAAATAATCAGTGGCCTGTGATACTAAGTCACAGTAGTTGTACTCCCCACAGTTATCACGACCGGTAGGAGACGAAACATTTCCACTTAAGTCCGAATTAATAACGCGCCTACGGCTACTGTCTTTCGGCGAGAAATCCGTAGGTGACATTTCGATAAATGTCCTTTTCCCGGTTGGTGTTAGAAATTCACTTGTACCGCCGGGGTCCGGCAACTCGCTAACGACCGACATAGCCAAACAAAGACACACCAAACAACAATTTCAAAAGGAACAGGTTTAAAAATAAATAACACGCAGAGAAAAATCAATATAAACAAAGGATACCTCCTACCCACTTTTAGAAAGAAAATAAATTTACTCACCAATAGTCGTAATAAAATAATTCAGCACTATATTACTGTTTAAAAACAATAAAAACTTACTGACTTTCTTTAAAACACTATACACAACCTTTAGCCGCCCGCAAGCCGGAAACTAGTCGCAGAAAAACAGAAAACAATATTTAAATTGTTAGCACATGAAGTCACACGTTAGTCGCACGGTGCCGCGAAGGGAAGTCAAAATAACAGCAGTTCCCGGATCCCTCCTATTACAGGCACACCGTGTGGTTTTAGTCGGTCCGATTGCGACACACCAACCCGCCGCAAACCCCGGTGGGGTGACAGCCCGAGGGGGTTTAGACACGTAAAAAATAATGGTAACCAACCTGCAGATAAAGATACCTACTTTTTTTATTTCTAAACACATAGATGTTATATACAAATTACAGCCAGACACATAACGTAAATGATGGTGATCATCACACAACTGTTTGTCCTGGATGGAAATCGAACCCACAACCTCGAGCTTAGCAGTCAGGATCACTAACTACATCAACAGGCCCCTTTTTTTGTTGAGGATTCAGTTTTAATACTTATAATTTATTTATAGACTGCCAGTAAAAAATACTGGGATTAGCATTAACAGTAATATTGATAATAATAATCTACTCAAATAAATTAATCAATTGACGTTCCTGGCTAATGGCGTCTTAATTTACAGGCCCGTAACTTTTAAAGTCAGAAATCAACTACTTTCCCAAGAAGAGTTGGCCTTAGTCAGGCGGCTGGCCTAAAAAAACAGCCAAATCCAATTCCACAAACCCCGAAAGAAATAAGGAACCAGAATATCAAAATGATGATGATAAATAATTGGACAAGGTTATCTTTATGGTAGTTTGACGTTTTTATTACATTATCAGTGTAAATTTAGGCAAGAAGATCTCCCACCACTCTCTTTTAAGATCAACGTCATTGATTTTACATTACCGCTGTTTTTTGCAGAAACTTTCTGATTATGTACATAAACATTGTGTAGCCTACATTTGATACGTTTAGTTTTACGACAAAGTACGTCCTTATCCAGCCTCATAACCTCTAAGACAGAACACTAACAATAAAATCCGTCTAAACCATAAAATTTACCGTTCCACCAATCCGTTGTTAAATCTGTGTAGCATACATACAAATTATGTTTATATCTACATATATATATTTATACATATCTTTGTTGTGTTGTGTATGAATTTATATCGCCTGATTACAATTATAAACTTCTTTACTTCAAATGTGAGTATTTACATACCTGAAAGAGTACTTCTCAATTTTATTTGAGATTACCTAATTATTTATCATTTTATTATTGGTATTTCTGTTTAGGACTGTCCCTAAGAATTGGAGGTACTTAGGAAGTTCGTAATTGACCTTTGCATATTACAGGTATTATCCTATTATTAAGAACAATATATTATATTAAGATCAATGATTATTTATTACTTAGAAAGTAAGTCTTATTATAGTTCTGTCTCAAATCTTGTCCACTGATCCAAGAATGTAAACAAAAACTATATTTTTTGTTGGTTTAATACTATAACTTCTACCAATCTGCAAAGACATGTAGAGTATATTTACTATATATATCTTTCCATGTTCTCTTAGGAGGTTTTATAGCTAAGTATCTTCAGAGCCTTAATTAGAAGACAATCATTGGTCAACTACTTTTGATAAACGGTACGACAATTATATTTTAAGTTAGAATATATGAAATGACATTCAATCTCATCAATCATAATTCTTACATTCCGGTAAAATACGGCGTAAGCGGACAGTAACTTGTAAGATTTCCATGTTAAGGAACTTCAGAAACACATTTTTCGCACAGAAAAATCGGCCCTCTACCGCTCAATCAGCGTTTATACTAATACTATGCTCAACAAGATTCAAAAGCAAATGTGACTAAGATCAAGTAACAAGATACTTGTAATTAAGTCGATAACCGAAGGACCTATCCGAAACCCTCGAAGGTTTGCTAATGAAGGCCTTAACAAGCAAAGTTTTTGGGCACTGGCATTCGACCGGATACGTCAAGTTTTTATTAAATTTAAAGATTACGTTATTAATTTCTCGTTGAATAATCAACTTTATTCAACAGCGTTAAAGTTTTGTAGCATATCGGATGGGATTATTATATGATTTCAAAATTTTTCAATTTTGAAATCATATAATAATCTGAAGTTAATGTTGAGTTTCTTGTCATTTGACATTTTTCCACTCATATTTATAACGATAGATATAAGAAAATATTTAAGGAGAGACGTATTTGAGTTTTGGCTACAATTACGCATTAACTTTGGATTTTCTTTTACATAAGCGATGACGGGCCTGTTGGTCTAGTGATAAGTGACCCTGACTGCTAAGCCGGAGGTCGTGGGTTCGATTCCCACCCAGCACAAATATTTGTGTGATGAGCACGGTCATTTGTTCTGTGTCTGGGTGTAATTTAACTATAATAAGTGTGTATTTAGAAATTTATAAGTATGTTTATCAGCAGTCTGGTTATCACAGGCTCTGCCTAATTTTGGATCAGAGTGCCGTGTGTGAGATGTGTGAGGTTTATTATTATCATTATAAAATCTGTATGAACCTACTATAACTAACGCCTTTTAAATCATAACCGTCTTGTTAACTTTAATATTTCAAGAAAATAATGGTACACAGTGTCAATTATTTTCAATATAGAAAGTGATACATAAAACAAAATAGAGTTTTATTTCAAAGATGTTTAGCAAAGCGAATTTCATTTTGTATCTAGCCGGTATCCTTTGATGTATGCAAACTTTTTATGGTTTTTAGTTATTTAATTAAATGTTTGCTTGGAAATATTTGTTAATGTAAATAGATACATGATAGAAATACAGTCTTGCAACGTGACAAATGGTTTGAACTTTTACATCAGGAATTCTTTTCAAACCATTAAGTACATTAAAGTTATGGTATATCTAAGGAGAGGCCTATGTCCAGCAGTGGACTAGTATAGGCTGTTGATGATGATGATGAAATAGATTATTGTTGCAGTAACTACCACGATCATAGGTATTGACATGACTCGATCAGTCTGTTGCGACGACTAATGCAACCTGGTATGCACTTGCTGTCGCCTATTATGCATTAATATTTCTCATGGATGTGGGTAGGCTCACCAAAATGTATGCACATGGACAAGATCGACAATATAGTGATGAAGGGCCCAGTCGAAAACACCCCTTAAGCGGCGAGCGTGTATGAAAGGTTTGGTGTATGTGGAAGAGGCGTATATAATCAGGATCATGGCGTGTGCTATGGTTTCTGTTGATAGAAAATAAAGTGTGCGTACATAATCTCTATATATATAAAAATGAATTGCTGTTCGTTAGTATCGCTAAAACTGGACAACGGCTGGACCGATTTGGCTAATTTTGGTCTTGAATTATTTGTGGAGGTCCAGAGAAGGTTTAAAAGGTGAATAAATATGAAAATGCTCGATTTTTTTTTTTTAATTCCGTGCGTTTTTTAATTGTTTTCATAAAAAAATGATTCCTTTTGTTTGTTTATTTTATACAAAAAGTTTAAGTCTTTTATTTATCAATTGAGGCAGTACGAAGTCTGCCGGGTCAGCTAGTATATATATAAATATCTTGATCTGATCATATTAATAATATTTATCAGATATAGAAACTAATATTATAGACCTGAAGAGTTTGTTTGTTTGAACGTGCTAATCTCAAGAACTACAGGTTTCAATTAAAAAAATATTTTAGTGTTAGATAGCCCATTAACCGAGGAAGGCTATAGGCTGTATAAGATCACGTTACGACCTTTGGGATAAAATCATCCCCCAAATAAAATCATATGTGCGCCACGTTTAATACAGACACATTATATCCAATACTATGTGATAATCCTTAACTAATTTTACATTGCGTGAGCTCTGTACTCTGACGCCTTAAGAAATCATAATAATGGCGTCCTCCCAAAAAGCGCGGGGTTTCTTTTTGTCTATGTTGGCGGAGTCGGGTGTTCCCATGTCTCCGTCATAGACCCATAAGAGTCGAGCATCAATGTAAAATGTTGCAAAAATGCTGCAGACGAAGTTGCGAGGGTTAGCTAATTATTTTATATTGTTCACAACATTGGACTCCACTGATCTAAAATTATACAGTTATACAGATACACAGTTATTTTAAAAATGTAAATTTATTTGTCTATAGACGTCATGTAACTATGTTTAAGATTGATGATACATTCAAACTCGGGTCATTATTGTTCATCCGTCTATGTACGCTTCAAAGATCTGTCAGACACAATATAATAGTTAACGTAATTAATAATGTCTACACTAATACTAATAAATGATTATAGCACTGCTGAGACCGACATTAGACGTGGCAAACGATCCCGTGTCATATTAAGGCCTAACGTTAACGGAGGTCTAATCGAATCTAGTGTTTGAAATGAATATTATCATTATTTTCTACTTCTGTATAATATCGTATCAAAATGTTTGTTACGAGCAATTATTATGTTGCTAGTTGATTTCCCAATTCTATTAGACTACACGGATGCAGTAGTGGTTTAAGCGGGCACCTTCGCTTATAGAATGTTACCAGAATTCTTCTGTAGATCCCTTGGCGTTACGTAGAGGTGTAGCTTGTAGACATATACCGGACGCAACTTTCCGCTATAGTTCCAGGCGCGAAAATTTTCATCCTCACCACTTAAAGACCGCTTCCTTCTGCGCTAAGTGTTGTGGGTTCCATCCCCACATAGGACAACACTTTGTGTGATCCACAAATTGTTGTCCTGAGTCTGGATGTTCTTTATATCCGTTTCATGTATGCTTGTAAAGCCCCCGCGACACATGTTTTATAGTGCGGGAGATTTAAAAAAAAATAAAAAAGCCTAAATATGAAGAATTAAATAATAATAACACACATCTCACACACGGCTGTCTGATCCCAAACTAGACAGAGCCTGTGCTTTATGACCAGACTTCTGATAAACATAGTAATACGAAATTTCTAAATACATATACATATTTCATAGATAGATTACAAAACGGACACAGAAAAAATGACCGTGCTTGTCACACAATATTTGTTACTTTTTAAACAACTTTGCTTATTTATCCACAGTCAAAGTCCTTATGGGTAAATAAGTAAAGTTATTTTAAACAAAACCATGTGTAGTAATAGTGGCAAAAATTGGATTTAATTTAATTTATACAATCACCGATGACCCTCAGATACAAAAAAAAAACACTTACCTGTATTATAGTGTACAAGAAGGTAATTGTAAGAGTATATGAAAAACTGATAACGATATTTTAGTATTTATAACACTTCTAATAAACTGATAATAATATACTTCAAAAATGGGATATTTTCATACACGTGAAATTTCAGATCCCAAATTGCACAAGCAACATCTAGACAAAATCTTTCCGTGTGTTGACGGATAAGAATATAGAGCCTCACCTAACCCCTACGCCCTTTCTCCCTTATTCATACTGTGAATATCGTGAGAGCCGAGTAATAGAGAAAACTACGCAGAATAACAGCGAGGCATAGTAGGCCTAGACCTCCTTTCCAAGGAGAGTTCCTATGTCCAGCAGTGGACTATTATTAAAGGATGTTGATGAGGCAAAATCTAATCAAAATAAGCTGATATGTGATAGGAGATTTTTTTTATAACCATCCTTTTGATTTTGTTTTATATGAAGGATAATTATAATTAGTCAACGTTTGACTTTGAATTTTGTATATTTTTTCTTTGTCTATGTGCAGTTCTCTTCTTTTATCTTGAATATGATTATACGACAGTAATAGGTATATTTACTTGATCGGATATATAAAACTCTTAAACGTAACTCTAAGATGTCTTTCATTCAACACAATCTGTTTGTGAATTAAAGGGTGCAAGCGAGGTTAATTACGCATAAATGATTTAGACAAAAAGCTTTCATTTTCTGAGATAAAAATAATATCGTCAACATTTTAAACATTGGAATATATTAATTAAGCGGAGAACGATTGACCCGTAGTCTAATAATTCTCAAAAAAAAAATAGTATACAAGCCTTAAAGTCATGTTTCCATCGTAAATGGACTCTGGAGTGGAATGATACTTATAGAAAAATATCCAGACGGTTATATAATGGTAAACTAGGCAAAGAAAATATTAAGCCTTTCAATATATATGAATCATCTGCAGCTACTCTTGACTTTACAAAGTGGTTTTCACAAATATTTTGCTCTACTACACAATTTGTCAGCCTATAGTGCTTACGTACAGAAAATCAAATAAACCAGGATGTATACAATAAATCTTGGAGTTTATACCAAGTAGTATTAAATAAAACTCGTTGAGATTTCAATTATCCTTCAAAGCACAATGAAGATGTTTTCGGCTGTCGCGAGTGACGCGGGTCGGTGTCAAAATGCCGTTTGACTGAGAATATAACGGAGATCAAGGACTTCGGAGTGTCAGTCAACGATTTTTCATTTCACAACACTTTAGTGTTGTTAGGGCTTTAATTTCGTAATAGGTAGGGATAGATAAAAATTGAAGTAGCTAACTCGAATGTGTACTCAAATAATCCTCTTATTGGTTTTAAGTGGGATGGAAGAGAATAGAATAAACTTTATTGTAAACCAGTTTACTACATCATACATACAAGAGTACAGCAAATTAATAGACACCTACCTAAGTAGATCTTCTAACATAAATGTCACTGTCATTTTTCCAGTTTATGACTTTTTTTATGGAAGAGGGGGCAAACGAGGAAACGTGTCACCTGATGGAAAGTGACTACCGCCGCCCATGAACGCCTGCAACTCAGGAGTCACAAGCGCGGCCGGCCTTTGAGGAAGGAAGGCGCTTTCATGAAGGTTTAAAGGTCGTATTGGATCGGAAATACCACAGACACTAACTTGTTTTACAGATTGGTTGTGCAAGGCCAAAAGTGTCTTGAAAAGCACACAGCGTAGGAGGGCCAATTCTTTAAGTGGTGAGGATGAAAATTTTGGCGCCTGGAACTATAGCGGAAAGTTGCGTCCGGTATATGTCTACAAGCTACACCTCTACGTAACGCCAAGGGATCTACAGAAGAATTCTGGTAACATTCTATAAAACAAACTTTTGTACTCAGAATTTGAAGGTTTTTTATATATTTCATAAGATTATTTTTCAAGATTATTGTTAATATTAATATAATATACCTCACAAATCTGATTCCAAATTAGGCAGAGCCTGTACTATGGTAGCTAGACTGCTGAAAAAAATACTTATATATTTTAAAAAATTAACTTCTAAGACACAAAACAAATCACCGTGCTCATCACACAATATTTGTTCTGAGGGGGAATTGAATCCACGACCTCCGGCTTAGCAGTTAGGGTCAACAGGCCCGCCATCAACCCCTATTCTTTGCAAAGTTGCTCATGTCATGCATAAGCTAAATCAAATCAAACTTATCTCCAGTCTCGTGACATGCCATGCCTCGGGTTATATATCTACCAGGCTATGGTCGAATCTAGTGGCTGACATCACAGAAAACCCATCTTAAGCAGTTCTTACAGTGTTTTTAACCGAGTTAGTGATTTTACCGTACCCGAAACTCTCCCCCTGAATCTAGGACTAACTCTTGAGTAACAAGTTACATTGGCAGCGGTAGTCACTTACCATAAGCGGACCCGTCTGCACGTTTGGTCCCCTGTACCCTAAAAAAACATTATAAACATACTGTTCAAATATATTTTAAACTCAATGTTAATTGAAAAATTTTGTTAAACAAGTACTATATTTTACGTATATCAGAAGAAGTTATTTATAAGAGTGGTTGTTTAAAAGTTAACATGTGTAAGTTTGCACAGACTCTTAATAATCTCCAAAAAATTTTTTTGAACCTCACTTCGAGACATACGGAGTGTGTTATAATGACCTCACAGAAAACCAATGTTAGGCCAATAGGTTTTTCTCAAATGGAGTTAGATAACTGGAGGCCTAACTCCCCAAATGCCTGATGGCTAAACAACCGCTGTTCCCGGATCCCTCCTCTGTACGACGCGTGTATGACACACAAACGGCCAAACAACCCGCCAATAACTCGAGAAGCACTTAAATGGCGGTAACGCACTTGTTTCTCTTAAGTTGAAGGTGTGCCTCTACTTGTTTTCACCTGTGCTACAAAAAAAACAGTGGCATTCTGGGAGTGCCGACAGAAGTAAAAACTTTAATTATTATTTTTTATTATAACAGGAAACATTTTTGTTTTTTCGATTTGAAAAGTTCCGACATGAATATATATCTCTGTTGTACGTATATACACATATTATATCATCATCGTCATCAACAGCCTTTAGTAGTCCACTGCTGTACATAGGCCTCTCCTTTAAATAGTTATATTATCAATGTATTTCATCCCAAACTCAACTCTCGTGTAAAGTTGGCCAATATATGTAGATACTTGTATACAGAGGTGTCGGTAACGGTAACAGTATCGCAAGTTTAATGGTTTTTCCCATCTCAAAAAATAAATTCTTTTGTATGTTGTTCAAAAATGCATAACACGCCTAAAAAATGTTTTACTTCAACAATCATAATGGATATATTTGAAAAATCGTTAGTATAAATATCACTATACATATATTTATTTATATACGCATATTCTTATCAAACATTATTTCAACGCACGAAACAACCTTGGGTGTTATAAATGACATCCATGAATCACAATGGCCATTCAATTAGGTAGAAGCCACTAATTGAAAAACAACAAAGAAAAATGAGTTCCGTATACATTTTTGTTCTTTGTTTGTCAACCGATTTTTTCGTAGTGTCTATAGACCATAACACCAAAACCTTGCTGTCATCGATCATATATACTAGTAAATACAAAGTATAGAAAATTAAAGAACCGTTTGGTAATTTTAGGAGAGTTTTGTGTATCTCGGAAAATGTTTTCTAGGTGTCGGTTAGTTTTTTATAAGACATTATAAGAAAAAGCCAGTCCACCTTAAAAATTATTATAGGGTATTAAATACCCATATAATTATTAATATATATATATATATATTCATTAATATTAGTATTTCCCTTACTCTAAAGAAGGACTCGCTTAATCTATAAATTAATTATCATGTTCATTTTTTTTGGTTTCAAATAAAATCTTTTTCTAAATTTCGTTGGTTCTTATCTTAGTTAGTCACAGACATATCACACGTAGTCAGAGGTAAATAAACGACAAACTTTTGCCGACTCTAATTCCAGGCATAAACCCGGTACATATTTTATTTCTAAATGCATACATATGACAGATAAATTACACCTAGATACATAACAAATGATCGTACTCATCACACAATATTTGACCTGAATAACACTCGAATCTCTGGCTTAGCGGAATCTCTGACCACTATTAATGTAACATACAGGGACAAATAAAATAAATACATGCGATACATGTGTGATACAAATCAGTGTTAATGTCACAGTTCAACTCAAATATTATTTACATGTTTTCATCGACTCACACGTAACAATATAACTAATACGGCATTAATCAAATTCAAACACAGCAACTGTCGTGTGACTTCAGCAAATCAACTGCGACATAGTAGACATTTACGTAACCACTCATCTAAATGAAGGTTTCTTGCTGCGCCATTGTGGATGTACGCATGACGTGTGAGGTCGACAGTTTGATTAGTGAAGGCGGTTTGTCTCGGGACTAACCACGTGACGCATTACTGTGAACACTAGTACGACGGTATAAACCAGATGGATAACCACGGTACAGCTATTAATTACTATGTTTAGTGACTACTGCTTCTAGGAGTAATGTAGAAGTTTCATTTTTGCACTGCTATTTAGAATTGCTTTAGTGACTTTGATACAGATACTGTACTAACAGGTCCTTTTTAATGGTATAAGGGCCAAAGACATTTGAATTTTATGCTGGTAAGTGACCGTGTAGTGACGGATTAAGAATACGGAATGTCACTACCCCAATTCATCCCGTGGGTGTCGTAAGAGCCGACTAAGGACGCAAAACAAAGCAGGACACCTGCACTGCAAAAAGAAGGAAAACTTGACACAAATTCTATACCAACTCGTCTGGCCAGCGTGGTATAGTAGGCCAAAACCTCCTTTCTAAGGAGAGGCCTATGTCCAGCAGTGGACTATTAAAGGCTGTTGATGTGATGTGTGTGATGTGAAGTGACTAGGTGACTTCTGCAACTACAAGAGATGTAAGTGCAAAGGTTGGCAATCCTTTAGGTGATCGCTATAGTGGCTCTGATATAGATACTATATTAACGGGTCCTTTTTAATGGTTAAAGGGGGCAAAGACATATGAATTTTATCCTGGTAAGTGACTAGGGGACTTCTGCAACTACAAGAGATGTAAGTGCAAAGGTTGGCAATCCTTTGGGTGATCCATCAATCCGTTGAGAACTCGAGAATGGGTGGTCGGTAATCTCGTTGACTCAGTGAGTAGCAACGAAACAACAGGAAAGAAAAATTGGTTATCTGTGATGTCGGAGTATCTCTCCAGTCGAGACAACCTATATATGTCGAATGGTTATTAAGAAACCGATGAAGCTAATATTTCCTAACGGACAGGATAGACATATATTAAACTATAGAAGGAAAATTCATAATATTTTTCTTAGAAATCTGCACCTCTACAGAAAAATGCACTTCCAGGCAAACAGTTCGCTCCACATAACGTTTTCAATTTTTTTTTGAGGACTGAAGTTAGGGACAGATCGTGAATAGGCAATGAGTTACGCATTTGTCACATCAAATGTTAATATTTTTGAGATATTTGTCAACCTCTTTTCTGTCTAAGACTTTTTATATAAAAAATATGTTAAAGTGCCTCAGTCATCATCCTATTTAGGGGTAAGGAGATTACAAAGTTATGCATTTCTGTAGGTTAATTGTATTATTGGAAACCTTGGCCATTAGATTGTGCTATCATGTTAGCAGTAAACTACCTTAAAGCTCTTCTACAACTTGTATTTACTTTCAATTAACACGGGGGCGTATTTATTTAACCACTATATTAGCAACCCGTACGGGTACTCGTATCATCCAGTGACGATTGTATCCTCAACTCAATTAAGTGTTATTCCAAAAGTGTTAATTAAAAAATAATTAAGATTACTGGAGCTATTGGCCCATAGCTTATGGATTCTAATAGAGACAAACCTTGTTATTGCAATAGACACTTAATTCAGTTTTTAAAGTAAATTTTAAGACAATAATATCCTAAAGAAGAGTTGCAGTACTGAGGTAGCTTATTGTAGCTTATCAAGCCAACAAGGAATAAATGTTAAAACTGCAGAAAGGACAATGACAGGTCCCCATACATAATTTTATTTGAAGTGAAATGACAGCGTTTAAATATCAAAAATACCTATAACCCTTGAGAATTTATTCTTGAACATTCTCATAACAAACTTACTAGCGAAAGAAGTCTAGAAAAAAGGTATTGGATTTTGAATGTTTCGAGGTTAAGTACTAAAATATTGTCAATGTTTAGTTTGTAACTAAATGGCGTTGTGTCTCATATATTCGAAAATATAATAATCATTATTATTACTCATAAGCAACCCTATTTTGCTGTAGAAAGTGTTAGCCGACTCTCTAAAAGGGTGTAGGTTATTTGCTTGACATGTATTGGTAAACAATAGAAAATAATCTTCGCTTACCACGCAGGTGTAATACTGGCTATAAATAAATAAATTATTAATAATAATTTGAATAAATGTACTTCAATACACATTTACACAAGGCGGAAGCATTTATTTATTTATTTAGTTATTGGACAGCAGTAGTTGTGACATTATTAACTAAAATCTAAAGAACGCATCCATTATATTGAGATTAATGCACAACATTTTAAGGCGTCACATCATGCATAATGGAGTAACACTATATGAAATTAGAAATAGAAAAACATCTATGAGAGTTTAATACTAAACAAGGGTAAAACAACCAAACAAACTACAATTGCCGTGTGAGAAATGGTATGTAAGTTATGCGTGTAAGTGTCAAACGACAAGACTAGTGAGTGCGTAACTCGACAGGACCCAAACGAAGACGTATCGACATTTTGAAAATATCGATGTATGTCTATTTATGTGCCGTTATTAACCTACGATGTCTTTTTCTCATCACACTCATCACGAAACAAAAAAGCCGCATTCTCCATTAATTCAAATCATGAAAATAACATTTATAAAAAATAATAAAAACGAATTTCCATATTGTTTTCTTTTAAAGAGCTGCGTATCCGAAGCGTCTTGTTTATAGTGAAAATTCAACCATTGTATAACGAATTACAGTTCACGTTTGTCTGTACACCAGACATATTGAGTACAAAACGGGCAGCAACACAGTACAGTCACGGACAACTCACACATATTGTATATGCGTTGAATTGTGAATAGGTGAATACAACGTAAATTGGTGTAGAAAGAGGATACTATACATATAACAAACATTCTGTAAACGAACATGTGGAAAGGATTTGTTCCTAAATGTAATTGTAAAATGGTTTGGTTTTCTGTGAAAACACTTTTTTCCATACATTCTATTTGTATTCTCAAGTACAGTTGCTTATAAATTCGAATTGCGGATTTGACTTATTTCATTCACAATTTTTCTCTCTGAAATAACGGGCAGAAATTTGTACTTTTTCTTTTTATTAGGAACTTACTGCTTTACTTACCCTTTTAATTTAAGTACACTTAAAATGTATTATACTCAACAGGTAAACACAGTACAGGTAAGTTCATATTAGACGATATGTACTTTATAATTATTCCTTGAACGTAATTAAGATATTGCTACATTATCTGAAGCTGACTCTTTTAGCTTTATTTTAATTGTGCACTTTATACATGACTTCCCACGCAAAATTTGTAATTTGTGCAAAATTATTGTCAAGGTTTATACCAGTTCCTGCTACTATAACTTTTGTATGTCTGAAAAAAATTGGTGTAAGAAATGTATGAGGTACTGTTACAATCCCTACAGTATTTCGAGGAAAAAAACAATATAATTTTGAAGACAAAAACATAATAGCAACCGCATGGCGCGTTATTTGTTTTTTTTGCTGGGGCAGTTGTGTTTTACATTTTTTTAAACCACTTACTTGTTGGTAGTTAACAACAATAAAAATCCTATTGACGATCATATTATGACGAGGAAGTATCAATTAACCGCTATTTTGTCGACTAAAGTAGACAAAATTGTAAGTGTTATTTCATCATATTTTAAACAAAAAACGAAAAATACTCGTACTCAATGTTTGTTAAGATGATTAGAAAATTGTTATTTTATTAAAATTAAAGCTTATCCCTGAGTTACGTACTTTAGAAGGCTTCTCGGAACTCCTACAAGTTACGTTCAACTTTTTTTTAACTGTATCATTTGCTACAAAATCCTACACCACGTGAGTAGCTAAATATGAGATTATATTACTACAGTTAGAATTTCTCCAATTATTAATTGTGCATTAGTTAACCTTATCACATAAAAAAAAGAAAGTATGCACTATATCGAATTTGATAAAAGTATTAATAATAAATTGTCTAGCGAATAAGACTAGACACAGCTTGTACTTCCGTGTCGTGCGTTCGACTTTCGATGCTGTGTTGTACCTGAGGGCCGTGACCGCAGAGGCGGTGAGCTGTGGCGGAGTGCTGTTAGCGGTGTCGACATTCAATAGTCGGGGTGCCAGAGTACCTGAGGCGGCTAGTGGCAAACTATTTAGAAGAGCGTACCGTTATGTACGAGGACCCCTCCTGTGGAACATAGGGTATTCGGGGATGTTTGCCCCTGGGCTAGGCGTAATTAGTTGTGCCCGGGGTTCAAACTTTCAAGAGGCAGCGCGCCCGACCTCCAGGGAAGTGTCCCTGGTGGTCGGGCGCATCGAGGCGCTGGGCTTACGGATAAGACGGAGTTCCTTTTATTTCATGGGCCCCGTCATGGTCCGCCCCCCGCCTCCCGCGCTATCGAGGCGCGCGCGTTGGCTCGAACTCCACGTGAGATTTGGAGGCGGAAGTGCTCGCCGAGGTATATCGGCTGACGGCTGAGTTCCGGGCGGGTAGTGACAGTTTTCCCCCGCCTGATGAGGTACGCGAGTGGCGTGGGGTCACGTGCTTTTTGGTCGTCTCGGCTGGAGGCTTCACGTGCTGGCTTTACCGCAGTGGAGGCGCTTCAGGCGGTCATTGCAAATTTGGGCAGGGCGGCAGCACGATACCAATTCCTTCCTGCTGACGCAATTTCAGGAAGTACCTGCACTTGGTCGCTAGGAAGGAATTGGCCACTGCGATTGCAGTGAGGACGCGTCTTTGCACACGCTGGTAATTTTCCCGGCTTGGGAGTCGCAGCGTCAGGTTCATTGGATCTCTCGCTACCGGCCATCATATGCTCCATGGTCGGTAGCGATAGTTGTTTTACCGCGGTCGCATCCTTCTGCGAAGACGTCATCTCGCAGAAGGAGTCGGCCTGAACCGGGCGGCGGAGGCGCGCATTCCAGCGCCTCATGCCACCCTGAATGTGGTAATAATAGCGGTAATAATCCGGATATTGTAATAATAGCGGTTTCCGGATAGCTCCTATTTCAGGCGCAGAGTGGCACACCGTGTGGTTTTACTCGGTTCGATTCCAACACACCGCCCCAAAGCAAACCCCGGTGGCGTGACGGCCCGAGGGGGTTTCCACACGTAAATAAAAAAAGAGAAGGCACAGCTTGTACTATAGAGTCTAAAAAATACGTTCATTTGTAGTAACCGGGAATCAAACATAACGTGGCTTTTTCCAATACTGCGTTACGAAGGATGAATTAATTATGCACTTATGTTTGACGCTACTTCAGTTATTACCTATTTCGTAATTGGTCCAAAAAATAATTACTGCTAACGTGGTCATAACTATATACCTATGACAATCGTTTGTTACCTAACAAATTGTTATGGTTTAACGTAACCATAACAATTTGTTTTTAGTTAAGACTTAACACGGTCCGGAAAATCAAGAATGTTCTGAAGCTTCTTCTGTTTTATGTGACAGTCGCTAAGCTATAGATTATGGTGTAAGGAATGTAAATGTCCATTTACGGTATTTTATGCCAACATCTAGTAAAGTACGTAAAGACTAGAAGGCGAAAATAATGTCAGGTCATAAAATTTTATATACCTAAAGTCACACAATGAGAAGTGTGTGCCGACTAAGGGAGCAAACTATGCAGGATAAAAACACTGCCAAGAGAAGGAAAACTTGACACAAACCCTTTTTTTTTTTTTTTTTTTTTTTTTTTAACGTGTGGAAATCCCCTCGGACCGTCACCCCTCCGGGGTTTGCGGCGGGGTGGTGTGTCGGACTCGGACCGACTAAAACCACACGGTGTGCCACTCTGCGCCTGTAACAGGAGGGATCCGGGAACAGCTGTTGTTAAGACATCCGGACCCCTCCTAGCGCCAGCCCGCTCCTGGTGCGGGCTCCGTCTCAGTATATTTTTCCTCTCTTTAGGCGACGTCCGGCACACGCGGACGCCGCCCCCTCGCGGCTGGCCAAACTAATGCGGGTGGAGGGGAAACCCACCCCGTCCACCCGCGGCCACACTCGAGGCTGTGATAGGCGGGCCTCCGCCGCCCGGTTCGCCGGCGGCGGATCGGGTCCGAGTGGAGGTCGTCCTCCCGGGCCCTCTCCGCCGCCTCCTTCCGCGAGATTACTACCTCGCAGAAGGTTGCGACCGCGGTAAAACAACTGTCGCTACCGGCCATGGAGCGTACTACGGCCGGTAGCGAGAGATCCACTCCGATGACTGCAGTGAGGGCCCGGCGCTGCGCCGCCCATGCGGGGCAGACCGCCAGCGTGTGCTGGGCCGAGTCCTCACTGCAGTCGCAGTGGTGGCAGGCGGGACTCAGTTCCCTCCTAGCGACCGTGTGCAGGTACTTTCCGAAGCAACCGTGCCCGGAAAGCACCTGCGTCAGCCGGAAGGAAAGGGTCCCGTGCTGCCGCCCTGCCCACTCGGCGATGACCGGCTGGAGAGCCTCCACGGCGGCGAAGCCAGCGCGTGGAGTCTCCAGCCGGAACGACCAACGAGCCATCGTGGCTCGGCGAGCGGCTTCGCGCCACTCGCGCACATCCTCGGGCGGAGGGCGAAATCCGCTCTCCGCCCGGGAGTCAGCCACTCGCCGATAAACTTCGGCGAGCACTTCCGCCTCCAAATCCCACGGGGGAGTTCCGGCCAACGCGCATGCCACCTCCGTAGAAACGGTGCGGTAACCGCGTATGGCTCTGACCGCCATTACCCTCTGAGGGCGCCAGAAGCGTACCCTATTCTGGGCGGTCAGAGCCGCCGCCCACACCGGTGCACCGTACAGTGCCATTGACCGGACAACCCCCGTGTACAGCCGTCTTGTCGCGACGCTGGGTCCACCCATATTGGGCAAGAGTCGCCCTAGGGCAGACGCAGCGCCGACCAGCTTTGGAGCAAGCTGTCGGAAGTGCTCGTCGAAGAGCCACCTCCCGTCGAGGATCAGGCCCAGATATTTCATCTGGGCCCGAACCGGTACGAGGACCGAGTTGACCACGATTGAGGCGCCAGGGGGTGGACCACGACGGGGCCCATGAAATAACAGGGCCTCCGTCTTATCTAGGGCCACCCGTAAGCCCAGCGCCTCAATGCGCCCGACCACCAGGGAGACTCCCCCTGTGGCCAGGAGCGCCGCCTCTTGGAAGTTTGCCCCCCGGGCTGTCACCAGGGTATCGTCTGCGTAACAGATTACACCCAGCCCGGGGGGGAAATCGGCGCGAAGGGCCCAGTCGTACCCTATGTTCCACAAGAGGGGTCCAAGAACAGACCCCTGTGGAACACCGCACGACATGGGCCGACACCTCAGATTACCTTCTCGGTCCTCGTACACGACGGTACGCTCCTCTAAATAGTCTGCCACTAGCCGCCTCAGGTACTTTGGCACCCCATGATAGTGGAGTGCTTCCCTGATGCAGCTGAATGGCAGACTATTGAATGCGTTGGCGATGTCTAATGACACCGCCAACAGCACGCCGCCACAGCTCACGGCCTCTTCGGTCACGGCCCTCAGGCGCAACACGGCGTCGACTGTCGAACGCCCCGCCGGAAAACCAAATTGGGCGTCCGACAGATCGGGGCCCACCTCGCAGAGGTGCCGGACGATGCGGGCAGAAAGAACCCTCTCAAACAATTTGCCCGCCTCGTCCAGCAGCACGATGGGCCTATAGGCCGCTACCGAATCGGCAGGCCGTCCCGGCTTCCTCAATAGGACCAGCTTCCCGCTCTTCCAGCACTCAGGGAAGCGTCCCGACGCCAAGCTAGCGTCGAACACCTCCCCGAGGCGGTCTGCCATGTGGTTGAGGGCCAGGGCCAGCACTCGGGCCGGTACCCCGTCTGGCCCAGGGGCGGTGTTCTTGGAACGGATCCGTAGAACAGCCGACCCTGCCTCCGAATCCCGGACGGGCGGAACATTTTCCTCCCCGTGCTCCCCGTCGTCTCCGGCCAAGGAGGCCATCGCCGGGGGAGTGTGTTCCGCTCGTTGTGGGAAAAGGCCCTCAACCACTTCTCGCAGGAAGCTGGGCTGGAGGGTCTCCGTAAGGGGGGGGCCCGACGCGCGGAGCTTTTGTCGCACCGCGCGGTAAGGGCGACCCCAGGGGTCACGATTAAGACCCTCCAGCATCTCCTGTCTTTTTTCTTCTTTGGCGCGGCTAATGGCCAGCTTCAGAATTTTCCGCGCCTGTCGGTACTCCTCATGAAGCCGGTCCTCCTCACCGTCTCCACGGTGACGCCGCCGACTGCGCGTGTAGGACCTCCGGGCACGTGTACAGGCCGCACGGAGGTCCGCCAGCTCCTGGGACCACCAGTAGACCTCCTTCCTTGGAGGCCGACGACCTCGAATGCGGGGCATGGCCGCATCGCATACATGCGTAATCGCATCTCGAAAGCGACCAGCCCCCACGTCGACCTCCTCGGTCGGAGCCTGAGGAGACAGCCACGAGTGAATTATGGCTGCCTCCTCTAGTAGGTCCCGGTTCAGTCTGGCAACAGCCCACCGCGGAAAGCGGGATAAACGCCGCGCCACGTGACCCCTACTGGAGTCCTGGGTCCGGGAGAGCTCAAATCGGATATACAGGTGATCCGAGAGCGTCTCAACCTCTTCCAGGACACGCCAGTTCCTTACTCGTGGGTCGAGGGCAGGGGTAGCGAACGAGAGGTCCACTATCGACCCCCCCTGCTGTCGCACGCACGTGTTGGTGGAGCCTCTGTTGAGAAGACAGAGGCCCACCGAGGCCGCCCACTCCTCTACGGCCTCGCCCCTTGCGTCCGTCCTGGGAAACCCTATACCAACCCGTCTGGCCAGCGTGGTATAGTAGGCCAAAACATCCTTTCTAAGGAGAGGCTATGTCCAGCAGTGGACTGTTAAAGGCTGTTAACGATAATAAAATTGCGAAATGATTTTAGATGACGTTTCCCATCCATCCATCGCACAGAGACATTAAAACAAAATTGAAAAGTGATAATATTAAAACTATCACTCTACTACAAACTTGACGTTTCCCTCCATTCCTTTGAATCTAAAGCAGTTACTATAAACTATCGACAAAAGACCAACAACTATTCAATAACCAACCAAATAACAAGTTAAGCCGGTCACGATCCCAAGTGACCGAACTATCCAGCCCCTTGGGGTCCTATTAAATTAATGATTATGTACAGGCCCGCAGAACTGTCGTCGTTATTTGCACGTGGCTCCTGACAGTATGGGCACGTGCTTTGAATAAGCGTAGCGGATAGCGATTTGGTTGTTTACTGTCTTTACATGTAAACACATGCTGCTTTGAATATGTCACACTCTTCTTAACATGCTATAAACTTCTCGTGTATGTTTGCTCTTTTTAGTGCAATTTATTGAGTCAATTTATCATTACTTACCTTACGCTTTCATGCACAATTTTAATTTGCTAAAAATGAAAATTATTTAATGTAAAAGACAAAAATATTATTATTTAGAACTATATATATTTATATATATAATAATAACATTGAAGAACAGATACAAGAAAAAGTAACTGTCAATCAATGGCATTCCATGATATGGCGTTAATTCCTATTCATCAGTAACAAGTACACAAATAGAATAAAAAAAATATCACTACCTAAAATATTTATTAGAGATTTTTAAACAAAAAAATTACATTACATTATCTAATAACATAAGCTATAAGGAAACAATTACTGGATTAAGTGATCAAACCGGTAGCTCTTAAGAAATCGGTCAGTTTCCTTTTTCCTTAAGATATCGATGCAATTTATCAAGAGATCCTGCTCATACGTGGAAGGCCTCTGAATGGTCGTATCAACAAAAGAATATTTTGTCCCTATAACTAAAGTGAAAAAACATTTTTTTGCATGCACTAGTGCAACTTTTGAGGCGTCAGAAAACTCTTCATAAAACAGTTATGTTTTAGTGAATTTATCAGTGAATCTATTAATTTTTTTGTCTACTATTTGATCTAGTTTCGTTCGTAGAACTTCGTTCCAATTACGACTGAAAAAATATAGTAGAAAAATACAACAACCTACAAATCTTAATTTATTTTACATAAAATATTCGGAATACATGTACTATTTTATACATAGATATTATTATTAATGAATTTATTTTATAAATCTTCTACTTTTCTAACTCCTATTCTGATCAAAAAACAAATACTATTCAATTGCAGCACTAAAATTGATTTAGTGATTACTATGGTTAATATAAATAAGTAAACAGTGTGACTAAAATAACGTGATACCTTGAGATTGTCGTCCCTAATTTTATTGACATTTTAATTATATTCTGCTTTATTGATATTCCACTTTATCATTTAAAACATCCAACAGAATACTAATAAAGCTATTATGAACTTGTTTCAGTAACTGAATCAATTTATGCTGTGTCAAACTAGAACAAGTATAGTACAGGCTACGTCTTCAGAATACGAAACGTCGTTTGACAGATCCAATCTCAATCTGAGTATTTTTTTAGTCCAGTTTTCTAAGAACAACATTGATAACATCTATAGTATACTAATTTTCATCTTTTTTACCATTAATCTGTTCTAAGAGATGATACGTAATAGTCTTTAAGTGTTCAAATTCGTTTTTTTTAATGCATATGCAAATAAAAAAAATATGTCAAAAATATATTAGGTAGCCTCAAGAAAAGACGTGTCTCCATCGTAATTATTTTCTTTTATTTTTTTCTGTTATTAATTTTATTGGGAGTCAGAGCATTTTGTAACATTACATATGGTTTTGGCTGGTTTCCTTCAAGGCTCGGGCCGTGTGCCTAACGCTCATAGAGAAAAGTGCTAAATAGTTGCAAGAAAAATGGATAAAGAGGGAGCAAAGGTCAGAAATACCCTAACACTTAGATGAGAAAAGGGACTGAAATTGCCAGGCCAGGTTCGCGCACTTGTATATCCGTTAGTCTGTTCTAAAGTTCGTAATTTAGTTTAGTATGTTTATCAGTAGTCTGGTTACCATAGTACAGGCTCGGCCTAGTTTGGCGGTGTGTGTGACGGCGGTGTGTGTGATGTGTGAAGTTATTATTATTAATTTCGCAAAAAAATGTTCTTAAAAATGTCTTTATAATAGTTTTACAACATGAAGGTTTCTATACATGATATACTTATTTGTAGTAATATTAAATAGTAGTGAATAGTTACAAATAAAATAATGTTATCTGGATGAAATGATTAAAATAATTCGTCGCTTAGGTGGTTACTTGTTCTATCTAAAATTGGGTGAATTTAACAAGACGAAGCTTTTTTGCTTTATTAAAAAAAGACATAGTTTCAAGATTTGAAAGACTTTATTAATACATGAGTTACCAATGAATTAATTGTTAGAATATTCATCTACTGATGGTAAGTCCGTCCGTAAGCCTGTCCGTGTGGTGACGGATTAAGAATACAGTGTGTCACCACCCCTATTCATCCCGTGGGTGTCGTACGAGGCGACTAAGGGAGCAAACTACGCAGGACAACAGCACTGCAGAGAGAAGGAAAACTTGACACAAACCCTATACCAACCCGTCTGGCCAGCGTGGTGAAGTAGGCCAAAACCTCCTTTCTAAGGAGAGGCCTATGTCCAGCAGTGGACTTGTAAAGGCTGTTGATGATGATGATGGTAAGTAAAAAAACCTTATTTTATAGATCTTGTATGGAGATAGGACAAAACTGCACAAACGAAATTACGCATGTGGACTTAGTACAAAGTGGCCATTACATTTGTGTGTGTTTATTTGATCTAAGTGCCAAATGTAATATACAGGTTGTTCATTTATACTGCACACTGACTAGCATTAATTACAGTGTGATAGGAATTATTCCTTTGACTTTTAAGAATACTGGCGCTTATAAATTAAAAAACTTGTACCTCTTTTCTAACTTTTCATTTCTTAATTGTCAAGCATAAAAAACCCGAAAACTAAAACACACCTAGGACAAACCCTTGCATTAAAAATATAATTCTGACCAATTAATTATCTAGATAAAATAAAAATCAATTGATCGTGTTATGTTACTCGTACGTGTTGTGACGGTGCATCACTTGAGAACGGCTTGACCGATTTGCATAAATATGTTTTTGCTATATTTTTTTTGTTGTATTATATATGTAAACGGAACACGGTTTGGATGGAAAACCATTTTAAAAAATCTTGCAGGAATTGTTTTTTTTGTATCACCGTGCGAAGCAAGAAAACTAACAACATTCTGTTGCCAAATCATAACGGTAATCAGTACTCGCTCTTTAATTTGAGCTTGCGTCTGTTTGTTCTTACTTTTGTAATAGATATGTTTTAGACATTATTAGGTACTTATTTTAAATGGGCACGCCATCATTGCGGCGGTAAGACCCGTTATGGAGGATTGGCTCGAGAGGCGTCACGGGACCCTCTCATACCGATTGACGCAGGTGATCACTGGGAAGGGATGTTTCGGAGATCACCTGTGTCTGATCCGCAAGGAGCCAACGCCTGAGTGCCACCACTGCGATGGCCAGACCGTGGACACGGCTCTCCACACGCTGGCAGAGTGCCCGGCGTGGGTTGAGCAGAGGCGAGACCTCGTGGCGGCCATCGGAGTGGGAGTTCTCTCGCTCGATAGCCTGATTGCGGCTATCGTGCGGAGCGAGAGTGCGTGGAACTCTGCCGTCTCCTTCTGCGAGCAAGTTATGCTCGCGAAGGAGACGGCGGAGCGGGACCGGGAGAGGTTTAGAACTCTCCCGGCCCGCCAGGCCCGGGCACGGGCCAGGCAGCGCAGGCGACTCAGGCGCCGGAGGTCGCAGAACGACCTCCGTCCTCCATAAGCGCAGGCCTGGGGGTGACAGGTGAGGCCATCTGTCACCCTAGCAGAAGCAGGCCGGGGTGGCGGCGAGCGCGTTGCGAAGCGCGCTCGCTTCCAGGGAGCACAGGGAACATGGGGTTCCCACACGGGGCGGGGGTCGTCTACTCGTCTGTAGATGACCCGAGGTATGTCGGGGCACCAGGGCCTTCCTTTCTAGGGTATACCTGGTTCCCCGGCTATTAGTACCCGGCGAAGGCGTGCGGTTTCAGTCGGTTCGAGTCCGACATGCCACCGACAGGTGGTATCCGAGGGGATTTCCGCACGAAAAAAAAAAAAAAAAAAAGGTACTTATCTTAAAAATATCTAAGCATATAACACATTAAATTCAATGATTTAATCAATATTTGTGGTAGACTTGTGATATCGCCAGCTAGGGTATCAAATCATACAAAATGGCGGATATGGCTTTGTGGGTTGTGATTGGTGTATTGAGTGGACATAGACCAAATGATAAAAATTTAATAATAAACTTTATATATATGACTAAGGTCCATATTTATGTTAGTGTTTTAGTGTTAGTAACAAGAGTGCTTAAGTTGATAGGGTAGTATTATTAGTAATAACATTTTTACTTATTTTTATTATTTGTATGACTGTCCCCACCCATTGTTTCTGGAATGGGCAGTCCGGTCTGGCAGCGATCATTTTCAGAATGCTGTTGTCGCTGGCGCTAGTAAGGAGGCCGCTTTCTTTCTCATAATTGCGTAGAAATCATCTATATGAGCCTCCGCGAACATACCCGATGCGCTACAGCGCCACGGCAGCCCCAACAGTATCCTGAACGCATTATTATATTGAACACGCAGGACATTATAGGCCCGTCGCGTGTATGACACGCACAGGCCGCTCGCGTAGAAAGACTGACAAAACGCCCTAATAAGGGTTACTTTGACATCCTCGCCACAACGAGCGAAACTGAGGTCAAGCATATTGCTCCTCACAAAATTGTCTTTGGGCATTGGCCCTGCGCTCCCTCTCTATATCTCCATCGTCCCTTAGGTCGCTCGTGACAATGTGGCCCAGGTACCTAAAACTATTTACAGTATTTCGTGCTACGGTGTTTAGACTTATGGACGGAACAATGCGTGATTGCTGATTGGGCGCTTTAAATATGAGAAGAACACTCTTTTTCGAGTTGCATATCAGGCTATGCTCCGCCGCATAGGCCTCACTGATCGATCACAAAAACTGGACATAGAAGAAATAAGCACAAAATTTTCTCGATTTTCACAAAAGCTTTAGGTTCCGTATGTTAATAGATGACGGTATAATCTCACTTTTAACTTTTTCTTAACATTGAAAAGTCTGTCTAAACCTTACTATACATTTAATAAATCCAGGCACACCTTTGTGTTGAACCTCGAGTCATCTACTAAAACCGTAGCCTATTCTTGCAGACATGTGTCTGCAGTGTAATGTCTTTGATCAACGAGGCCAATACGTGACGTCACGGCTGCGTTGTAAGGAACGCTTCTGTTAATGTGACTTACCTACTCCATAACAAGTAAGTTCAGATAAAACTTGCCAGAACTCGTCACTGGCAAATGTTGTTCGTTCTTACTTATCCAGTCACTGATACTATTAAAAATAGGAAAAGGCATCATACAATATAATGCACAAAGGGCCAAATATCCAAATCTACTAGCCTGGTGTACTACTGTTAAAAAATTAAGCCATATACACTATATGTTGGTAACTAATGAAATGGAACTGAGATTAAATTAACTCTTTAATAGCAATAGTTATATTTGCAGAATTGGTCCCAATTATATTATTTTAATAATTTCAAAACCTTCTTTCTAAGGAGAGGCCTATGTCCAGCAGTGGACTATTAAAGGCTGATGATGTGAATAATTTCAATACTAAACAGGAAATGGATTCAGTGATGATAATGAAGATGATTTATAAACGTCAAGAGTCCCTCGCATTTTAAATTTATTTACATTTTTTCATCAAAAAGTGACCAAAACAACCTCTGTCTCTCTCTCACCTTTACCGATAAAGCTATTTTTGCCCTCTTCTTTGCAATCAGTTGGGTACGGCTTAATTAACAATTACATCAAGTGAAGTTGTTGACCAATTGTAAGAACACTGATAAAATTATTACAAAATTATAAAGGTAATAAAATGTTATTCCGAGTTTAGTAAGTTTCAAAAAGTAGACTTAAACAACATCTAAACTCAAGAAACTACAAAATTATTTGCCTATTCTACACGTACGTAAACACCCACACACGTTTTCCCAAGCTCATGTTTTAAGACAAAAACAAACAAATATTGCATATATGAAATGATTGTTAACAATAACAGGTACCTGTAACAACTATTTTCTTTATTTGTTACCAAAATAAGGATAAGAAATGATTCCCTCTATAGCTGTTGTAAGCGTTGGAATAAAAATGTACCAAAGCAACAATACCCAGTCGGAGTTGAATACGCTACACTACAATTCACGGGAAATTAATGTTCGCTGCTCTAGATGTCGTCGTTAAGAGTAAGTTTTCTTATATGTTTCTCTAGGGTTAGGTACGTTAGTATTGTTATTAGGTGAGCATAAACTCTATAATCAATGGATAACACCTCTAATTTTTATACCAAACAATATATTTGATAAAGAAGTATACGATATTTAGAAAATTTAGTAGCGCTATTAAAGTTTTTGAAGTGAAAACTTCTTTCGTCGCGTTGGGCAATTTTGAGCAACATGCAAAATAATGTATTAAATGGTTTAACAAGAAACACATTTTTTGATATGGGAAAAAACATTGAACTCGCGACACTGGTGCCGGTGAGAGTTAAGAGGTGTCGGAAACGGTAACAGTGTCGCAGGTTCAATTGTTTTTTCCCATCTCAAAAATACCCAAGTTGAAGTTGTCAAAAATGCCCAATGCTCTTGAAGTTTTCACTTCAACAAAGGTGTCAGTAAGGGTAACCGCGTTACTAACACCTTTGTTGAAGTGAAAACTTCCTTAGGCCCGTTGGGCATTTTTGAGTGTTTCGCGGATACCTGGACTAGTTAGGACTCCGACGGAGGTTTTTCTTATAGTCTGAAGTATCATTTTCCATATGGCTATGTCAGTCTATCTTTAAATTCTGTTAATACTACTCATGAAACGATAATATTATATACTATTTAAATCTGTTACCTAGAACTCACCACTTCAAGTACCACAATTGAAACATTAGTAGTTACTATTTTAATAGTAGTAGTAGTTTTTATTTTTATTGTAAAAATTAATAATTCAAAATTTGGCATGAATTATTCATATTTAACATTTTTTTCCAAAATAATTCATGAACAACAATAGTATTATAATTTCACACTTTCGTAGAGTACAGTAAAAATAGGACGCAAATAGAATAGACAAAATTTGGAGTACTTATACCATCGTGGAAAATAAGCAACAAGCAGCAACGTAGCCACAGAGAAAACGTTGCCTTCTCAGGTGCATAGGTTACGAGGTTTTCTAATAAAGTTTCGAAAGTCTCTGTGAATAAACGGCTTTAATGTATAATGTTTTTATTCTATAATTAATTTTAGCCCCATCTGGCTACTATCACGCATACTAATTTGTGCTCATCTGAAGTTCAAAACAGCAGTTCTTTGATATAGCACTACTATTCTCTCAAAATCTGGATTTAGCACCTCAATTTCCATATGTAACATTATCTGTTAGTAAATTTCAGATGCCCGATAAACTTTTTGGTATAAAAATGTCCTAGTACTTGCAAACACGGAGCGTATAGCTGCAGATCGGAACTTTACATGCGGAATGCAATTTCCTTTTGAATTCAATTACATGCATACCATGCTATTCGGCGTTTCGTGCGTTACGTTATTGCTGGCAAACATTTGCATGCTTATGTCTTTGTTGTGATTGTGTAGAGTTTTGATTTAGGTGAGCTTAAGTTTAGCTTCGGTGTTTTAATCTATAGCGTTTTTTGAAAATCTCAAGTAACTATAGAATAAATAGGAATCGACATGCCGCTCACAAATACACACTTCTTTATACCAAAATACGCTTTCACACAGATTTTTTTTCTTATTAAGTATTTTCTATCAATTTCTGTTTACACTAGTTAAGTAACAATCAGATCCTGTAAGTACCTATAAAATAGTTGCACTCCCAAAGAAATGTGGTTCCAGAAAGAAAGAAAAGTTGAAATGCTTTCTTACACTCCTAAGTGCACAGCTACAGACAACAACCAAAAATGACAGTTACTTTATTGTCATCATCATCATCAATCAGTCCACTGCTGGCCTCTCCTTAGAAAAGAGGTGTAGATTTTATTGTTGCGTTTAAATTTTTGCATAGAAGAGTTAGCTGTCTGATTGACATACTATCATATTGATTGAATTTATTTATTTTTATTTATTTAATCGCTTTTGGAGAAGGCTTACAGACTAATAAATTTATGGTTAATACAGATGTGTATTCATGTTGCTAACATCAAGCCTCCATAGATAACCATGTAATATTGCAATTCAATTCGGTCCTCCATAGAAATGCTCCGTGTGCCTTTGTTAAACGTCACTTATTCAAGAAGAAAAAAAAAAAAAATTATTGAACTCATAAGTAATTATATAAATCATCACCAATTAAAATACTCCTTTTATCAATAAACATAAAAAAATCTAAACTAAAGTATAAAATAGAATTATCCAAGTATGTAGCATTGTGTCGATTATGTTGTTCCTATTCATCCATTCTTATTTTATAAATTAGAAAATGAATTTGTTTATTTGTTACGCTTTCACTTTTGTTTGTTACAACTAGGTAAACCGATTTTTAAAATTCTTGCACCAATGGAAATCCACATTATCAGCGAGTAACATAGGCTACTTTTTACCGCGATAAACGACATACACTTGGACGGCGCTACAGGCAAAAATGAGTACTGCAATATTATTTAGAGGTTAGAGGGCGCAGACTCTGATCTCCTCAAGCTGTTGTTTACAATCTTCAACCATCTGTATGATCAAAATCCCTATCGTAATATTACCTTACCTTCTTTCCTTTTATTTTACTCTATTTTCTCTCTCAATTTTCTTATCTACTTCCTAAAGACTTTATAAAGTAGCCAGTTGATAGCAATAAGCTTGCCCCTAGTGAGACAAAAATTATAGTCAGCCAAATGTGGGCGTTTAACAAGCCTTTGTCCTACCCCCTCGGGGATATAAATTATTTATAAGTGAACATATGATAATGTGCAAAGCAATTACAATTACATTAAGGTTTGTTTAATCCAGCCAAGTCGCTTTAAAATGCAATTACAGTAGAAACTTCAAACGTTTGTATTAGATTTCAGTAAAACCACAATTTTAATCAATCTACATCACGATGAGTACAAATTAATGTTATTTGGTTAACTTTAAAAATTTGGTGCGATTCAAAGTCAAACTGAGTCCTTTATTAATTAAAGAACTTTGACCTTTTACATTTTTTTAGGCGCATCCTTTAATGATTGTTGTGTGATTTATTATTGCATTATTATTTTTTTATTTTAATATAATGATTATTTATAAGATAAAGATAAAAAATCCAATAATTCTGAGTTGTAAGTGCGTCATGTATTGACTATAAATTATTACTACTACTTACTATTACTTTCTTTTGTCAAATGTCAAAAATACATGAATATTTGTTTTAAAACTAAACAAGTCAGGCTGAATTTTACATTAAGAACATATATTGGCATCAAGCCCAAGTTGTAAATAAACGAGACTAGAAAGACTATATTAGAAAGATCTGTGCATTGCAACAATTTAATTACAAATCGTCCACCTAAGCCACTACACTATCACGGCATAGAAATTATTTATCGATTGAGTTTTGCAAGCTTAAATATTATTTGATGAAAGTAAAGTAAAGTTCCCATTAGTAAAAAAACACCTTCATTCGACCATAAAAACTGTGTCTTTGCGACACATTTCGTTCGCACTATTGTATTAGATTCAAACTCATCGTATTAATTCCTCCAACATTTGATTTCTAACACCTCTAGCTCAGGGAATACGCATGAAGGATTTATTTAGGTCGCTTCAGCACAAGACCGAGCCGATGTGATTTGTGGCCGAGTCGTAAGCACAATTTGATTGGACGTCTAACACGCTGACGCTGTCAGTTCATACTCTCGTAGATAAGGAATATCGGACCAATGAATCGGATGACATATTTCGTTATTCTAAGCACTTTGAACCAATGTACTTTATTCTATAGTTTAAATATAAATTTATTTTTGTTTTATAATTAAAAAAATATATCATAGCTTTCTTCATTTACAGTACACGAGGCGGACTTGCCTGGCCCGACTAGCCTGTTGATCAAGTGGTTAGGTTCCCACCCAGGACAAATATTTGTGTGATGAGCATGAACATTTGTGCTGTGTCTGCAATAGGGATATTCACCCTTTCATGTTTCATTTGGCAAGTTGTAAACTGTCTAATTGGATATGTATCCTCGTATAAAAAGGATCAAATACTACATGCAGTAACAAAGCCTTGAGCAGCTTGACTCAACCGTAATTAAGAGGAATAGAATGGTGCAGTTTAGAACAAACTTTCTCTTAAGACGGACAATGCTCAATAATGGGTCACTAGTCGTGTTTTAATATGATTTGTTTAAGTAAAACCTAAATCAATTCTCATTTATTTTAATAATTTTTTTTATATATTTTCGGACATTGCCACACAACGCCATCTAGTTTTAAACTAAACAGAGCCGGTGCTATACAAGCTAGATTGACTAAGTATTGACTAGTATTTGTTACTTGTTCAATTTCAAAAGATTCAAATGTTCACTTTCATTTTTATCATATTGAGGATCTCCTAAATTGGGTTCGGAATTATGTCAGTATTAAATAATATAGGTTCTGGCAAATGTTATCCATTTAGACTTATGACGTCATATTCTAATTATTTAATTATAATTAGTGTTTAAACTAATACAATCGTCTATAGCAATATTTCATTCTGGTTTAATCACTTCACCGTGACCTTTTTGGGAGACAACAAAATGATGCGAGAAGCAATAAGCGGTTTATTAGACTTGTATTAATATTTCTAAAAGTTTAATGAAATTGTTAATCGAAAGTTTTAGTATAAGTTTAAAATCAGAATACTATGTTATAGTTTACTACGCCTGTATAAAGCAATACTAAACAACAAGTACAACAATATTAGCTACGGCCACACAAAAATATTTTCGTAGCCTGAGGCGTCAAAATATTAAACATTAGGTTACGCTTACTACAATAACCAATACCCGATCTCAATTACTGGCCAGCTAGTGACGCTAATGCATTGGTCTACAGGTTAACGTGAATAGATGTAGCAATTAATGCAAGTAGAATGCAAATAGCACTCACACGTATTGGCAATTCCAATGTTCATTTATACTGCTCTGTAATCAAGGCTCGGTTGTCATTTGAAATTTTGCCATGGTTAATGTTGTTTGATGTGTATAAATAGACTAGCCATATATAAAAATAGCTGTTACCGAGACTTCGCTCTCTTATTCGTCGACGTCATTCTCTTATTTTGTGTTCATAATTTTGAAAATGGTGACGTTCCATACAACCGTTCATCCCTTATTTTATCCCTTTTTTTTCCCTACCCTACCCTAGGAAGGAAAACCCTGATACCCCGACGTACCTCGGGCCATCTACTTGCGTAAATGACCCCCTCCTGTTAGGAACCCCTATGTCCCCTTTGTGCTCCCGAAAGGGGGGCGCGCGCTTCGAAGCGCGTCTCGCCACCACCCCGGCCTGCTTCTGCTAGGGTGACAGATGGCCTCACCTACCCCCAGGCCCGCGCTTATGGAGGACGGAGGTCATTCTGAGACCTCCGGCGCCTGAGTCGTCTGCAGTACCTGGCCCGTTGCCAGGCCTGGCGCTCCGGGAGAGTTCTAAACCTCTCTCGGTCAAACCTCTCCCGGTCGCTTATTTTACCCCTAAGGTGAAATTGGTAAAAGCCCTTTTGTTAGTGGGTGTTTGCTTCATAAAATATCAGCTGTTATAATTTGAACTTTGTAGCCCCAGCGGTTTAGGCTCTGCGTTCATGAATCAGTCAGACTTGAGTTATTTTATATGTATAGATTGTCTATATGTGATGAATGTGTTATTATAAATGAAATAAAGAGTTTTTGCATGTAAATATAATGTAAATGTCAAAAGAAAATATTACCAAAACAACAGCTTAAACAGGCACATGAAGCTTTCAGTAAAACGTTCAAAAATATTTTTAATTATTGTCAGTCCATTTTATAAATCGTGTATCAGAAGTGTATCCGCTATAAAAATACGGACAGAAATCGATGAACTAATAAAAGTGTTAATCAACAACTCCCGGAGATGTTTTCTCTGCAAAAAGTTATCCAAATCATTTAAAAGTGACGCACAGTTTTTTTACGCACGTAAAATATAATATTGAGAGACGGCTCTTTATGCGTGATTTTTGATAGAAAGGGACCACCGGCTACAATTATTATTGTAGTTTGAAGTGGCACTACGCTGTTTTCTTAAAGGTTTAGAGGTCGTATCGATCTGGTGGTATACAAGCGATAATGTGTACTACAGATATTGTGCGAGGCTCAAAAAATCTTGAAAAGTGCATAGTAGTGAAGTCCTAATTAATTATCCAAGCAAAAATCGACAATGCGACTTAAAAACTTCACTATAAAAGCCAGACCTAGTGTAGAGTTGATCGCTAAATTTCTCTTACTTAATGAAAACTGTGAAAAGTATATAATATGTAAAATTCTTAACAAAACAATACAATAGAATTACCAATAAAATTAAAGGCATTATAAATGTAATAATAACATTTCATGGCAACAAACGATTTTCTTTTGTTTTCTTTAAAGGGATGTATTATCAACAAAATGTTCACGTTAGGATTACTGAAACTAAATTAAACTCATTTCCTGTGTATATTTTCTTCTAAATCTTCAACACTATCATGGTATTTATTAATGACACTATTACCCAACGCCTAACTATATGGACTTTAAATAACTTTTGCTAATAAACCTATTTGTGACATATCCGGCAACCCATACATTTCCTTATCACGCCCTATTTATCATCACAGCATCTATTTATCACGCACCAAAACCGATGGGCGCCTATAAAGTTATAATTACTACGTAGTTGATTATAAAACTTTTGGGTTAGTTTAGTTGGTAGTTAAATGTAATGTTTTACAATGGATAGTGGTGTTAATTTCAGTGGGCTGTTGTTTAAGTCAAAATTATAATCAACCCTTGTTTGTCGGTTCAGTGTCAATCAAAACGATCCCTTTCATATTGTTTTGTGGACTTAATAGCATTGTTATAATTGTTTAGCTTACATTAAAACACTCCAATGTTAATGTTAGTTCAATATCCATATTGAAGTCATATGAAACTTGTTTTTTATCATATTGATTACCGAATGTAAGGTAGAAGAAAAAAGTAAGTGCATATTTTTAAAGAAGGCACTCAAAGTGCGATAACGCTATTGTATCTCTTGAGTTGCATGTGATGTGCAATCACTTACCTTTATTTATGGAAGCGGGGACAAATGAGCAGACTGGTCTCCTGATGGAAAGCGACTACCGCTACCCGCCGCGTTGCTGGCCTTTGAGAAAGGAGTACGCTCTTTTCTTGAAGGTTTGATGGATAACTTGTTCCACATTGCGACTCAAAAAGTGTCTAGAAAAGCGCCCAGCAAAATTTTTTCCGTGTGGAACGATGGTGGAAAGTAGCGGCCGGTATTAGTCCAAACAAATCCTCGGAGCACTCTCCATGATATATACGATAGAGAATGCAGAGTGAAGAATAATTTAAATACATTCTACACTATACTTTGCAGGCTATGAGAGATACATTCCTTATTTTTCAATAAAATTGTTTGATTTCAGTCAATTAGCGAGCAATATGATAAGTATTGAATGAGAATTAACGCTACGTACAGACGTAAAATGAGACCGTAATACGATCATTCCCCTATTTCACTTCGCTGTCCATGCCAGATTTTCAGCGTAAGTCTATTGTATTTCACAAAAGTGTTGAACAAAACTGATAATGTATAACGAAGTAGCATTTTGTAATTTAAATATGTACGGGTAGAGATAGAGATAAAATGCTTGGCTTGCGGTCAGTACGGAATCAATAGCAGGCCTTTTATCTAGGTTAATCGTTTTTGTGTTTCGATAATTGTTGCGTTCATTGTCATGACGGAAAAAGCAACCGAACATACGAGTATCAAGACAAATATGTGCTACCTTTATCCCGTTATTTAATATTGTTATTTGATATTCTGCGAAATTTCGAATAATGACATCATGCCATGAATTGTTTTTGGATACCGGTTGACATTTCGTTATGTCATTGTTATCTTAATGATATTTTTCGTGTCTTTGTAGAAATTGTGACCAAAATAATAAAGTTACCTCAAAAACCTTTAAATCTTAACACAAATTTCTGGAAAGAAAATCTCATATACATACGTTTTTGATTTGATAAGGTCAGAAAAATTGACTCTGCAACTTTCTACAAATGATAAAGAGAAAATGTGTCCGGTTTTGGGAGACAAAGCATGTAATATCATGTTAATAAAATAAAGTTGAATTAATCGGATCATCCAGGCTAGTTTGACAAATGTTGAAGTGAAATGATTTTAGAGTATTAATGCTTTTCTTCACAAAAGAAGAGTCCTGCATTGACATCTAAAATAGGTAATCTATCTATAAGTTTTTTTTTTATTTTTGTAAATAAATACTTGTATATTAATATGGTGAGCCACTTCATTGTTTTATTATTACCCCAGTCATCTACGTATCTATAAAAAAATATAAGTGTGGGTGGGATCTAAAAATTTACTTTTCTATTCTTAAACTTAAGGCGTGCTCATTTAATATGGTTTGACCTGCATGTAGTCCCAGCACTTGAAAGTCTCGCTTTAATTAATTTAAATTGCAGTCTGTCCTTTACTATCACACTAAACGAAAAACTCGAATAAATTACCCGACCAATTGCAGCCCTACTGGTGCCCATTTCATTATTAAAGTGTGAGTATTAAATATAATCATAATTTAATATTGAGATACGTTCTTCATCTGTCCGAGCATTAACGTTACTGAAGTTTAAAATCTTTAGACAGTGGACACTTTTAAATTGAAATTTTTATTAATCAATTCTATTCTAGTTGATAAAATGTATGAACGGGTAGTCGAGTACACGAGAACGTCATTAATCCCTGGTTTCATTCTCTTCTATTTCTTTAACATCTTTTTTTTTAACTCTTTATAGTAGAGATCTCAATTTTATTGTTACTGGATGTGTAGTAGGAACGCTTCGTAAATGATTGCCAGATTCTAGGTATCATAAGAGTGCTATGGCTCATATTTGGAAAGGGCTATATCTAGCACTGAATAGAAATCATCCGATTTAAATTTATAGTAATGTTGTGTAGAACCTATACTCTTACAATCTACGTTAAATTTGGTTTTAAAAACCCCTTTATAATACACGCAAAGAATGATGAAAAATGTAGATCCTTTTTTTAGTAAGTGTCCGTGGCCACGAAAAAAAAAACGTGATTATTAATATTCTACATTAACTAAACGAAAGTACTAGTCTATGATATAACGTCGTAGTTCCTGATGCACTTTTTTCTTTACTTCTCTCTTACAACAAATTACCCATTGTTTTTTATTAACTATCAATTTTATCCATCCTAATATAGTCTGTTAGGGAACGAAATTTGATATGTACGTTGTGGGTATACATAAAAGATTATTCCGTTCTATTCCAGTGCATATGAATAGATTGCAAGTGGTATAATTGCACGAGCAAACTTGACTGTAATGCTAAAGGTTGTTTTGTTCAAGTTAAAACTACAAAATAAAATAGTCTTTAAAGCAAACAGATAACGACAGTGATGTGTACCTGAATCCCAAAATAAGATTAACAGTGCAGCTCAGGAAAGCTTTTAACCAAATTGTATTTTTATTTAAATTCTAAATACCTTGTGTGTTTTATTTCAGCACTTAAAGCTATTAAATGCAAGGACGGGTACTCTTTACGTACATTTTCTCTCTTCGTCTATAAGTGGGATAGAATATGTATATTCTTTAAAGTGATTTTATTTACTGTTTTGTAAAAGTATTGGCTTTGACTTATCGATAAATGGTAGTGTGTTGTTCATTACATCGCATTATTCTGCTCTACTCTTTTATAAGTACATGCTCTGTAGAACAACACAACGTTTTTTTAGTAATTAAATTCTCTCTGTTTATTTTCATTCTTAATACTGTTTTTAGAAATTGCTACTTGGTATAATAGTTTTATCCATGTTCCCATAACATATTTATTACGACAGCAAGATTTTTTCAATAGCTTCATCAGAAATTCTGAAAAGATAAAACTAACTTTAATTATCTTTTTCTGCCTGGCCTTTTCCCTAATTTTATTTGTTAACTATCTGGAATCCGCTACTTCGTTCGCGTGGAGTTTGAAAAGCGCCGCCGGGTACGGGTATGCAGAGCGTACGCCGCACATGGGCGGAATTTTCAAGAGGGCGGCAAAACAGAAATCGAAACCAAAACCAAAACTTTTTCATAATATGCATTTCTAATTTATTTTTATCTCATCATAGTAACATCTATTGATCAGTGCACGAAAATAAATGCAAATGTTTATAGGCTTTGAAATACTTTATTAAACGTAAATATGTATAATTTTAATCACTCAAGATGCGGGCGCGTGGTTACCAAATATCCTATACCAGGCGAAAGTTTTATGGGGCAGCTTAATTCTGGTAAGCTGTTATTGCGACGGTAAGACGCGTAACACAGAAACCTCTGATATTGGCTGACGCAAAGGACGCTTTGGAGATCCCCTGTGTCTGATTCGCAAAGAGCCAGAGCGTGGTCATGACGCTTTACACGATGCCAGAATATCCAGCGTGTATAGAGCAGAGGCATGTGACCGGAAGGGACTTAGAACCTTCTCCTGTCTCACCAGGCCCGGGATTGGACCAGGTACGGCAGGCAGCTTAAGCGCTGGTGGTCACTGAATGATCTCCGTCCTACATAAGCGCCGGGCCTGGGGTTGACATGTGGCAACGCTTCAGAGCTTCTTTAGGGCATTAAGGGGAAATCGTGGTTACTGCACATCAGAAGACTATTTGTTAGCCGTAAATGACTCGGGGCCCGTCGGGATATCAGGGATTTCCTTTATAGGTTACATTTTAATACCCGAGATGGCGCGGCGTGCGGTGTTAGGGCCAGCGCTGACTAAAATCGCGGCAAGCTAGGGTACGGCAGGGTGTTCTTCGGCGGCCGAATAATGCTATGGTATATAGCAGCATGCCAAAGCATACCACAACCACTAAATAGAGCTGGCGCTGATTGACGTCGCGACACTTTTATTTCTGATCAAGTTCTTTTTATCCATATTTCCATGTGATTAGAATTCATAATATTTTACTTTTACCTTTTCGATACAACAACATTTCACTACCTCATTCACGTTGGACAATCAATCTGAACATGATACTCTTATTTACATCAATGGTCTACCGCGTTCTAACTTAAGTCCTTTTTTCTTTGGTCCGGTCGCAGAGGGAGAGATTAAGAAAATTGTCCTATCTATCAAATCCCAAGCGGTTGGTTGTGATGGCATTAGTCGGAGAATGATCACGACATTGCTAGTCCACCTCCTCCCCGCTATCTCCCATATCGTTAACTTCTCCCTCATGTCTGGCACATTTCCATCTTTGTGGCGGAAAGCGTATGTACGCCCATTACCTAAAACTTCCAATCCGTCTCTTCCCACTCACTTTCGTCCCATTTCTATTCTGCCTTTCCTCTCCAAAGTGCTTGAAGCCTGTGTCCACAAACAGTTCTCCCACTTTATTTATGGTAACAATTTATTGAGTCCTCTTCAGTCGGGGTTTAGACCAGGCCATAGCACGGTTACTGCTCTTCTTAAAGTGACTGGTGATATTAAGGTGGCGATGGAGAATGCTAAGGTTACTACCTTGGTACTGGTTGATTTTTCCAATGCCTTCAATACCGTCAGTCATGAACTCCTCCTTGCTGTCCTATCCCATTTCTCGGTCTCTCAAGAAGCTCTGGACTGGTTCTCCTCTTACCTTCAGGATCGTCAGCAGTCAGTCAGGACGGAAGATTCTTCCTCTGGCTGGCGCGGTCTTTCTGCTGGCGTCCCACAAGGCGGTATTCTTTCACCTCTTCTATTTTCTATCTTCATTAACCTCATCACCCCAAGACTTCAGTGTTCCTATCATCTCTATGCTGATGACTTGCAGTTATACTATCAAACTGAGTTGTGCGATGTATCGTCCGCGGTCTCGATCCTAAATAGTGACCTGGCGGCCATTAAACACTGGTCAGATATGTTTGGCGTATCGGTGAACCCGAATAAGTGCCAAGGTATTATCATCGGAAGTAACCGTCGTACGAGTCAGCTCGACCTTGCTTCACTACCGCCACTTATCTACGATGGCATGGTTATTCCATTCTGTGAAAGTGTGAAGGACCTCGGATTGTATATTGACTCGACTCTTAGCTGGCGAAAACAAGTTGCATCTGTGTGCCAGAAAGTCACAGGCTCGTTGCGGGCCCTCTATAGGCTTAAGAACTTTCTGTCAATAAAAACTAAAGTAATGCTTGCCCAGACCCTTATAATCCCTATAATCGACTATGGTGATGTGTGCTACTTTGACCTGAATGCAGATCTGCTCAATAAGCTTGACCGTCTTCTCAACAATTGCATTCGATTCGTTTTCAATTTACGCAAATATGATCACGTGTCGCAGCATCGCTCCCATTTGGGGTGGCTTCCAATTCGCCAACGCAGAGAGACACGAGCATTAACTACCCTATATTCTTTACTTTTTTCTCCTAGTTCTCCTTCCTACTTAACTACTCAACTTCAATATTTAGGGGCAAACCATGATAAAAACCTTAAATCTTCAAGCAACCTCCTTCTTCACTGTCCCACTCACCGCTCTGACTTAGTACATTCTACCTTTCTGGTACAATCCGTCCTGTTATGGAACGCGCTGCCTCGCGAGATCAGGATGGCAAAAACTCGGCAAACTTTTAAATACCTGTTGCGGAAACATCTCTTAAACTCCTTATCAGATCTACCGTGATACCTCTCTCTTCTAAAATTTATTGTGTGTATGTATGTATATGTATATATATATATATAATATGTATAGTTATATGTATGTATAAATGTATATTATTATGTAAACATAATATATGCACAAAATGTGCATATGATATTCTATTTATACTATTTTTTTTTTCTTTTAAATCACATTTCTAATTTCTGTGCATCTACCATTTTTTTAACTCTGCATCGCCCTAAGGTCGACTGGTAGAAAATGCCTACGGCATTAAGTCCGCCTGTGTCACATTTGTGCATAAAGTATAAAATAAATAAATAAATACAACCACCACGCGCCACGTCCTGGTATAAGACAGCTAAACTAATTGAAATAAGGTTTAAGCCGGATGTGATGCCGATGTTTTCTTTTTGTTTTGTTTTAAAAGAGGAATTTAGGAATTTATTAGGAATGTAACCTGTGTCGCGAGGGACGTTTAAACTACTACACCATCCGTGCGTAGCTGTTTAAGCTGTCGGCAAATGGGGTGCAGCCTGGGCTGGGCGCGTGGGCAAAGGAGGCAGCATGCGCGTCTTGACTCACACTGAGTGTCTCTCGTGTTCTCTTTTTTTAATTGTTTTTGCTTCAATATATCAGTTTGTGTTTGTCTCTCTTCATCTTCAGTCAGAACCACGCAACTAACTTTGAATCCCCGCAGACGAAACTGATTGACTGTCTCCCGCCCTTGACTCCGAGGGCGGGGGGCTATACTCCTTCGACCAATGTAAATCGCGGCATATGCTGACATGATAATATGAAGAATGAAACCGCATGACACGACATGCTGCGGCGTCCCGCGACAATCCACAACATGCCGCGGTACAATATTATCGGAATTAAGTAATATGATTTCCAAACTCATTGAAATAAGGATAAAAATAACTTGATCGCAAATAAAATTTATAACCACCCTACTGGCTGTCCGGTGGGGGGTGTCCGAAGGGGGGATTTCCGGCCCGTGCATAAAAAAAAAATAACATCCGAATCGACAACCTTCTCCTTTTTTAATTCAGTTAAAAATTGCCCAAGTTACTCCTAATATAGATGCCTAACTGATAGTAAATGAATATAAATATTATCGAAATCGGTCCAGCCGTTTATAAGATTACCCGGAACAAACAGACAGACAAAAAAATTAAAGTGGTGTTCAGACAGGTATCGTGCAAATAACCGTGTGAGCATGAAAAAAACCTATTATTTTTACATTACAAACAGACACTTCAATTTCATTTATTTATATGTCTATATGAACGCGAAAGAAGGTTAATTAGGCGAAATAAATTGTGTGGAAGGAATATAGCTAGTCTGGGAAGGGAAACAGGACTGAGAGAAGAGAAGTCGGTTGCGTATCTGTGATTGGAAAGATTACCAGGATAGGGAGATCAACTGTTCATTAGGCGGGTCTACACAGAGCGACCACCCTCTTGAAGGCAACTCAACGAACGAACAAATGGCTCGGGCTTGTCGAGCGGCTCGTGATGATACCGAGGCTGCCGCGCAAGCTGTGCGGACACGCTTATTGACTACACTTTAAAGCTTCTTTTCTTCTTATCTTCTTAATAATAGTTTAAAAAAAAACTTTTTGTAAATTATTTTTAAAAAAGTTCAAAAAAGTTGTTGTTAAAAAAGGGTCATAAAAAGTTTAAAAATTCTCGTTCTATGACATATGATTATGGATATATGTTAATCAACGCCATTAAGTATTAGGTATTCCTGAATTATCTGATGTCATAACATCTGCACTGGCCGTTTTAACAGACTGACACTATCCTGTAATCACGGTGTATTATATACCTATATATAATACCGATTACGTACCGATTACGATGTTCGTATATTACATAGTACCTCAAAAAGTTAACCCTGTTGCCCTTGTCTCATATTTACATATGTTTGAGATAGATTGTGAGGATCGAGAATTGTTACAAAGTTGTTCTGATACAATATTGTCACTTCTGATGTAAATTTTAAATGTGAAATAGATCTGATAAATATATAAGCAATACAACTTACCTAACTAGGTACAATACTACTTACCCAATATCAAATACAGGCTGATAAAATAATGTCAAATAATACGATTCAATTTGTACACTAGAAAAGAATTACGAAATGTTATGAGACGTATTCCGATAAGATAAAATTTTCAAGAAATTGTTATGCTATTCTACAAATCCAATAGGATTTAACGAATTTCCGCTACACGCAACATCTTCATAAAATTGAGATATTTTCTGTATACAATATAAACATAACACAGAAGCATAAACACGATTTTTTTGCTTGCTTAATCCTATTTCCATACATTGCCGGTTAACTGATTATAATGTTGATTTGTACAGGCGGGTGAGCACTTCAAGCGTTGGAGTTGGAGCGAAATGTGAAGCGACATGTGCTCAGATTTAGAATGGTTCAAAGCCTTCAATCAGATTATGTTTTATGCTTAATTTTCGTTAACTTAACAATAAAACATAATTTTGCAAAAAAAAAACACAAAAATTAGAATTTAAATTTTTACTGCACTTTTAATTGTTACTTAATTTGTCCGTTAATGTAGCAAAACATTATATTGCTAAAAGCGTAGTTTTCAGACTTAGTCACAATAATATTATCACCTTATCAAATACTCATGTTTATTTTGATAAAAAATAGAGTAAAGTATGATGTATATAAAAATAGTATTATATATAACGTTATTTTATGTACACAGGTATATTTATTTACGTTACGTTACGACCATTGTTCTGCGGGCATGCCGTGTCCCTGTGTGTGTTGGATGTTATAGAATAACTTTCGTAGATAGTTATAAAAGTTAGCAGAGTAGCATGTTTTAACAACTTAACAGGGTAACTACAACATCAGCGAACAGGTGACAGGTGCTATCCTTCCCACGCAAGCGGTAAAGTTAACCCACAGTAAGATTTTATGATGTACTCCCACGTTAATGGCATTAAATTATGCATTCGTCGACTTTTAACGATCTTTGTTAAGACTCAAATTATGGTTTGATAATAAGATTCTATCATTTGCTTTTAAACTATAATGCAGATAATTTGGTCTCCTTCTTTTATTTCTACTCTCTCGATTTTATTGAAAAGGTTTATCGATATTGTTTACAAACTAAAAAACGAAGAAGTTTAAGGTAAATAACAAAACACGTTTGTTTTCAAAGCAATCAGCAAATATAACATGAACTTTATAATGTATAGTACTTAATTCAAAACCTTTTGTGCGTAAATAATTATCGATATAATAACCTCCGAGAAGTAGCGTCAGGATTCTGAATTTCAAAGACTTTCACTTGACATTTTTGCCCTATTTAGTTAGTAATTGAGTTTTGCAGCATTTCAATAACCAATTAAATAAAGTTCGACATCCTAAGAGGACAATCGGAGAGAACTTTGGCTATACATTATTGTGATAATACATTATTCCAAACTTACTTTTCAAAGCAAACATTCATAATAGCTGAGAGAAGCGTTTTATTTGAAGCAAGCAATGTAGACTGAAACAAAAGTAGAATTAAAACAAATAACTTAAAGCCACTTAAAATATAAACAGATTGGAATTGTTTTTGGTAGGAATAAAAAAAAACATTTAAAGTATTTTCTCATTTTTAAAATGCCTTCTGCATTTAACACTATTTGATTTGATTTGATTGACTAAATCCAAAATAATATTTACGTAATAGCTTTCTTTATCCGTGTAGTGACGGATTAAGAATACGGAGTGTCAGCACTCCTATTCATAATAACGACTAACAGAGCAAAATACGCAGGACAACAGCACTGCAGAGAGAAGGAAAACTTAACACAAAAATATAGTAGGCTAAAACCTCCTTTCTAAGGAGAGGTCTCTATTTAGCAGTGGACTATTAAAGACTGTCGATGTGATAATGATAATGAATAGCTTTTCAAATATTACTGGGAAAATAGTTAAGGTTTATTCCTCCGATATTGATTAGGTAACGAATTTTTATACAGCGTCAATTTAAAATTCAAAAGATGCAGGACACCTTTGCCGAGGTAGTTGTACTTAATTAAATAAGAAAAATATATTTTAGATACCTTTTTAATGATTATAATGCTATGTTATTTCTGTTAAGGAATTAAGAGGCTTTTTATTAATATCTGTTTATGTTTCTTACATGTAAGTATGCTTTTACTTATCCAACAACCGAGTTGTTAGATGAGTAAAAACATAATCACGTCATTATTTCGTAAATTTCGCTTTTCATGAATCGTATAATGTACATCACGTGTTATATCCAACACGCCTAATATTTTTAAGTATAAAAATAAATAAAATACCCCAATACCAACTTGACTTCATACATTGTTTGTGAACGATATTTTATAAGGGTTGAAAGTTTATGTATACTTGATCTAATGGGCCTATGTCCAGCAGTGGACTATTAAAGGCTGGTGTTGATGATGATGTAAACCTGATCTTGGGTATTAACTCGGGTTTATTTAAGTTTATGTTTGTGTTCACTTAAGTTTAAGCATAAAGAGTTCAAACACAAAGTAAAAGTAAACTAATTTTATTTGGTCCATTTCCCATAGCTATGTAGTAGGGTGCGTAGGTGTCGGCAGGAACTAAGGTGTACAAGAATATATATAATATATAAAATCAACCATTGACTTAAGTAATTAGGTACGTTACAAAGAAGTCACTGTCTAAATACAAAATATTAAGGCAACGAGAGTGTCTTTTACAACTGTCGTACTTGACCCCTGCAACATGACTGTGTCCCTGCGTATGCTGACTCGTTCGAGGCTTCTCCGGACTAGGCGCGGCATCTGCGGCGGACCTGAAATAACATGGTCCGGGTCCTCCTCGGATTAGGGTGCCTGAGACCGACCGGCGGGGTGGTTTTTAGTGGAAACACAATATACTCCTGGCTCCTGTGTCTCCGAGGAGCCGGAGATCCAAAGAGATTTTCCACCCCGTCAACAAAAAATAAAACGACAGGCTATGGCCGTCACCCACGTTTATTTCCTACATAAAAAACTGAAATATATACTAAACCTAGAACCTTGAAATGTTGAGGAACACAATTATTATTAATAGAACGATGAAACATTCCTTAGTCATTACGACGTATTTACCGAAGCTCAAAGCAAACATTTTTTACATGTACTTTTTATGTGAATTCTCGCTGTGTGTATTAACAAAATTCACACGGATTTAAAGAGAAAACGTGTCTGTAAAGATTTCATTGCGAAAAATGCAAACATTTTAATTCGATATCACACTTAAACGAGGGCTCCGTGTTTCTTAAAATGTTGTTTACAGTTTTTTTATGAATGTTTTAATATTTAGTTTTAAATGATGGAAATGAATTATATTATTAATTTAAGATGATAAATATAACCAACGTTGAGGCTAATGTTGAACAAAAAGGTTAACTATATAGGTTTGAAACTACAATTGGTGGTATGAAAAAAGTCAAAGTAATATTTAATCATTACGGCCAAAGCAAATCATCTTTATTTTCTTGTCTTTTACTCAATTTTATTTGAGTTCGGTTCAATGTTTGTGTTTATTTATGGCTAGCCGCCTGCCTATCGCTAACCCTCTTTAGGAATAATAGTAAAAAAATCTTTACACATCTTACACACGGCCGTCTGATCCCAAACTAGACAGAGCCTGTACTATGATTACCAGCCTGCTGATAAATGTACTTATAAATTTCTAAATACATACATATTTTAGATAAATTACACACAGACACTGAACAAATGATCATGCTCATCACACGATATTGTGAGTTCGATTCCCGTCCAGTACAAGGGTGGGAATCAAATTCACGACCTTCAGCTTAGGAGTGAGGGTCACTAACAACTAAATCAATAGTCCCACCAACTGAATAAATTTGTATTCAGGCGGGATAAACGAAAAAATTACAATAGAGTATAGAAAACGAATAGGAGAGACCAGGCTAAGGGCCAAAGGTAAGAAATTACAATGGAGTAAAGAAAAAGGATAGGAGAGACCAGGCTAAGGGATAAAGGAAGAAATTACAATGGAGTAAAGAAAATGGATAGGAGAGACAAGGCTAAGGGATAAAGGAAGAAATTACAATGGAGGAAAGAAAACGGATAGGAGAGACAAGGCTAAGGGATAAAGGAAGAAATTACAATGGAGGAAAGAAATGGATAGGAGAGACAAGGCTAAGGGATAAAGGAAGAAATTACAATGGAGGAAAGAAATGGATAGGAGAGACAAGGCTAAGGGATAAAGGAAGAAATTACAATGGAGGAAAGAAATGGATAGGAGAGACAAGGCTAAGGGATAAAGGAAGAAATTACAATGGAGGAAAGAAATGGATAGGAGAGACCAGGCTAAGGGATAAAGGAAGAAATTACAATGGAGGAAAGAAATGGATAGGAGAGACAAGGCTAAGGGATAAAGGAAGAAATTACAATGGAGGAAAGAAATGGATAGGAGAGACAAGGCTAAGGGATAAGGAAGAAATTACAATGGAGGGAAAGAAATGGATAGGAGAGACAAGGCTAAGGGATAAAGGAAGAAATTACAATGGAGGAAAGAAATGGATAGGAGAGACAAGGCTAAGGGATAAAGGAAGAAATTACAATGGAGGAAAGAAATGGATAGGAGAGACAAGGCTAAGGGATAAAGGAAGAAATTACAATGGAGGAAAGAAATGGATAGGAGAGACAAGGCTAAGGGATAAAGGAAGAAATTACAATGGAGGAAAGAAAACGGATAGGAGAGACAAGGCTAAGGGATAAAGGAAGAAAATTACAATGGAGTGAAAGAAATGGATAGGAGAGACAAGGCTAAGGATAAAGGAAGAAATTACAATGGAGGAAAGAAATGGATAGGAGAGCAAGGCTAAGGGATAAAGGAAGAAATTACAATGGAGGAAAGAAATGGATAGGAGAGACCAGGCTAAGGGATAAAGGAAGAAATTACAATGGAGGAAAGAAATGGATAGGAGAGACAAGGCTAAGGGGATAAAGGAAGGAAATTACAATGGAGGAAAGAAAATGGATAGGAGAGACAAGGCTAAGGGATAAAGGAAGAAATTACAATGGAGGAAAGAAATGGATAGGAGAGACAAGGCTAAGGGATAAAGGAAGAAATTACAATGGAGGAAAGAAATGGATAGGAGAGGACAAGGCTAAGGGATAAAGGAAGAAATTACAATGGAGGAAAGAAATGGATAGGAGAGCCAAGGCTAAGGGATAAAGGAAGAAATTACAATGGAGGAAAGAAATGGATAGGAGAGACAAGGCTAAGGGATAAAGGAAGAAATTACAATGGAGGAAAGAAATGGATAGGAGAGACAAGGCTAAGGATAAAGGAAGAAATTACAATGGAGGAAAGAAATGGATAGGAGAGACAAGGCTAAGGGATAAAGGAAGAAATTACAATGGAGGAAAGAAATGGATAGGAGAGACAAGGCTAAGGGATAAAGGAAGAAATTACAATGGAGGAAAGAAATGGATAGGAGAGACAAGGCTAAGGGATAAAGGAAGAAATTACAATGGAGGAAAGAAATGGATAGGAGAGACAAGGCTAAGGGATAAAGGAAGAAATTACAATGGAGTAAAGAAAATGGATAGGAGAGACAAGGCTAAGGGATAAAGGAAGAAATTACAATGGAGGAAAGAAAACGGATAGGAGAGACCAGGCTAAGGGATAAAGGAAGAAATTACAATGGAGGAAAGAAATGGATAGGAGAGACAAGGCTAAGGGATAAAAGGAAGAAATTACAATGGAGGAAAGAAATGGATAGGAGAGACCAGGCTAAGGGATAAAGGAAGAAATTACAATGGAGGAAAGAGAATGGATAGTAAGAGACAAGGCTAAGGGATAAAGGAAGAAATTACAATGGAGGAAAGAAATGGATAGGAGAGACAAGGCTAAGGGATAAGGAAGGAAATTACAATGGAGTGAAAGAAAACGGATAGGAGAGACCAGGCTAAGGGATAAAGGAAGAAATTACAATGGAGGAAAGAAATGGATAGGAGAGACAAGGCTAAGGGATAAAGGAAGGAAATTACAATGGAGGAAAGAAATGGATAGGAGAGACAAAGGCTAAGGGATAAAGGAAGAAATTACAATGGAGGAAAGAAATGGATAGGAGAGACCAGGCTAAGGGATAAAGGAAGAAATTACAATGGAGGAAAGAAATGGATAGGAGAGACCAGGCTAAGGATAAAGGAAGAAATTACAATGGAGGAAAGAAATGGATAGGAGAGACAAGGCTAAGGGATAAAGGAAGAAATTACAATGGAGGAAAGAAATGGATAGGAGAGACAAGGCTAAGGGATAAAGGAAGAAATTACAATGGAGGAAAGAAATGGATAGGAGAGACCAGGCTAAGGGATAAAGGAAGAAATTACAATGGAGGAAAGAAATGGATAGGAGAGACCAGGCTAAGGGATAAAGGAAGAAATTACAATGGAGGAAAGAAATGGATAGGAGAGACCAGGCTAAGGATAAAGGAAGAAATTACAATGGAGGAAAGAAATGGATAGGAGAGACAAGGCTAAGGGATAAAGGAAGAAATTACAATGGAGAAAGAAATGGATAGGAGAGACAAGGCTAAGGGATAAAGGAAGAAATTACAATGGAGGAAAGAAATGGATAGGAGAGACAAAGCTAAGGGATAAAGGAAGAAATTACAATGGAGGAAAGAAAACGGATAGGAGAGACCAGGCTAAGGGATTGTGATAGTACTACAATCACGTAATTATAAAACTTAAATGTTATTTAAAACAAGTAATGTTAGAAAGTTATCTACACGTGCATTTAAGGTCAAGACGAACAAAAAGCAGACCCTAATAAATAAGTGAACTTTATGATCTCAAGTATTGCGAAGTGGATGGCGGCCCATTATGAACAAAAGACTTATTGCGTTCTTAAGACGAATACCATAAAAAAGGGATAGCCAAGGGTCTACGATAGCAATTACGAACGGGCACATGTGCAAGACAGCACACGAATAAGCGTGAGAAAAGCCCTTAGTTAGGAGTGATTTTGGGAAGGATAATGAGGAAGGAACAGGGCAGTTGGTCTTGAGTCGTAAGACAAGTCGGTTGATCTTAGGAGCTAGGAAGCGGAGGTCGTTCGTCAAAAGCTGAACGTGCTCGGACGCGCGTATTGCAGTTAGTTTGAGTAAGTTAAATATATAGAACGTTGAGGACAGCTAGGTGAGTCTTTATTGGTTATTATGTTTTAGGATTATTATTATTATATTATACGTATTTATATTCCGGTCTGAGTAACGTAGTATTAATTAATAATTTAGATGTAGTTTCTATGCAGTTTCCCTGCTAAATTTTACTTACGCATTTGGTATTGGTTAAGATATCTTGAATGTGATAGAATGATTAGTGACCCCTTTATAGTGCTCTACAGTGTGGTGAATCGAGGTATAACTGAGGCGAGACGACCACCTTGGTTGATCAGATCAACCAGGCCGCGGTCCTTGCTACACGGTTATCCTTCGGTGACCTGTCATTGTGGTGTATTTAGGAGGAGGTTAGTGTAGGTTCAGTGAGTGCCGTGTACTTGAGTGGAGAGTGTCTTAATGGGCTTGTCCTGGGTGGTCGGTTTGCGAGAAAGTGCTGATGCTGTTGATGAATTGATGGAGATCGAGCGGTCCGAGTCCGCCGTCGGCGCACGCGTTGTGTCCGGTAGCATAAGGGTTAATGCCACATCAGACGAGCAGTATTCACGTGTCTCACCTTGCGGCCTTGAGCATTCAGTTGTAGAAGTTGATTGACTCACTTTAAGCTTGAGTGCACAATGGATGGAAGCCTGATAGGATAAGCACAACCAATACCAATGTATTTAATTATTTCATTTAGACTTTGATTCCCTCTTATCGCGGTCTTTTGTTGTTTATTCGAACGTTAAAAGCCAGTGGGAAGATGTCCAGTCAGGGTCGAGTCTTACAGCCTGCCGCGGTTGGAGGAGCGTTAGACCTCCCCCACAGGGAGGGGAGCTGGCTACGTGTTTTATAGTTGAAAAACTGCTTTACTCAGGCTAGAGTATTTGAGGTACCATCACAGGATAAAGGAAGAAATTCCAATGAAGTAATGAAAACGGCTAAGCCTGATCTCTCCTATCCCATTTCTAAATAAAGGATAAAGGAAGTCTCGGACAAGGGAAAGGGAATGGGAAAGAAAAGAAATACATTTTTAAAACATTTTACATTAACTTCAATCGAGTATTGAATTACGAATCTTTGTAACATCAATGAATATTATTAGGAAGATCCACAAAATCTGTTACGTTTCTGTAAGATAATATTATAATTAGTTTCATCCTAATAGCATAGAATATATTTAAAATGCTTATTAAGTGAAATTTCCTACAGAACCCGTTATCTAGAGAACCCTTCAAAGCCCTTTGTTGTATACTGATGTTATGTAATTATCCTTTGAATAAAAATGGAATTTGAAAGTCTAGAATCTTTGTAACACAGAGGAAAGATTATCCAACTCCTGTGGCTCATTTTTATCCAAACATTCTACATATTACTTTCAAAAATGTAAAACTAACATGTAAATAGGGACAATTATATTAAAAGTTATCGAAATAAAATTCGCTTATTATGGACAAACGGTTCTAAAAATGAGAAATCGATATGAAGTGAATTTAAACAGTTTCTTGAATCTTACATTTTTTATTCAAGAGAAGATGATTTCAGTGCTAAAGTTTTCCTTCCTCATTTTGGTATATAAGTTAAACTCTGTCCCAAAACTACTAGCAGTAATCAATACAAACCTACCGATCAGCACGTATTAAAATAAAGTAAAATACTAATAACACAATGCACACGACGCTGTAAGTATTCCGTTGGGATCGGAGGGTAGTACCTGACTCACCTCCACAATTGGACATTACCGTTCCAATTGCTCCTTTATATTCCCACTGCGATGCGGTTTCAATATAACGCTCGAACCAATACAGATAGCTAATGGCAAATTACTAGATGTAATGTATGGATACTGTTACGGAGTAAAGATAGATCTATTGAGCGAATGTTGAGTCTGTATATTTTTGTTGTATACTAGTCTTAGGGATGCTGCGTTTAGTGAAACTTGTCTAGATTTACTAAATTGCAAACGATTTGCATTCTGTAATGAAAATAAAACATTTTGTTTGTCAGGTACCCTTAATTCAGTGGAAATCTTTATTCAGGGTATTTCTATTATTAAAAAAGTAAGAGACTTTAAAACTCTTTAGAACACTTTATAATGTTTGTAAAGTCCCTATCGTCATCATCAACAGCCTTTAATAGTCCACTGCTGGTCATGAGAAAGGAGGTTTTGGCCTACTATACCACGCTGGCCAAACGGGTTGGTATACGGTTTGTTTCTCTTTGCAGTGCTGTTGTCCTGCGTAGTTTGCTCCCTTAGTCGGCTCTGACGACACCCACGGGATGAATAGGGTTGGTGACACTCTGTATTGTTAATCCGTCACCACACGGACGTAAAGTAATATATTCCTAGTGCGGGAGCTGTCTTTAAAAAAAAATCGAATAAAGCTTTTATATTGATGAGCTGGTATTAGGCGATGGGCCTGTCGATTTAGTGGTTAGTGACCTTGACTGCTAAGCCGGAGATCGTGCATACGATTCCCGACAGCAAGCAATATTGCGTGATGAGCACGATGATTTGTTCTATGTTTAGGTGTAATTTGTCTATAGTATGTATGAATTTAAATAGATTTAAGTATGTGTATCAGCAGTCTGGTTTCCATAGTATACTCTGACTAATTTGAGACCAGACTGCCGTTTGTGAGATGTGTGAAGTTATTATTGTTATTGTCAATAGGCGGGCGTCATTTTCCATCAGACAACTTGCCTGCATATTTAATACTACATCATAAAAAAGTTAGTAAAATTACTTCTCTCTTATTGAAATAACATATTTCATAAAGTAAACATTTTACTCTTTACCCCAGCTTCAACAATTTGTTCATGAAACTCTTTGTCACTCTTTTTAGCTTCATCCAATTGATGTACGTAAAGTCAAAAAGTTATTGAGATACTTACATTTGATATTTGTTATTATTTCCATATATGATTTCTTGTGGTCTATTTTCTCATTTTTGTTTGTTTATTGAGCAAGTATTAGTCACCGTGTAAATAAGGAAATGTAGCTTCTACTTGAACGAGTGCCATTTATCGGGGCTGGTCATCTCAGGACTGCTATTACTCAAATTGGTATATAGAATAATTTTGCTCAACTCTAGCAATGTACCAAGTATTTGATAAATGAATAAATGATAAAAAAAAAGAGTAAAGAAATAAATTACGTGAATAATAAGTCAGATGCTAAATCCAAATCGTACTCATAAGAACGTTAATGTGTCTATCCTTAAAACATGAATAATCTTTATCCTTTATTGATCTCTAAGTAATTTAATTCCATACTATAAAAAGTCATACAAATAAACTATCATTCTGTAATCGAGTTTACCTACATATCGAGTTACGGCTCGAATACGGCGAATTACATGTTTTGATAGAGTTAGAGTAAATTGGTACGAAATTGAAATACACTAACATTAGATCTATAAAGTTATTATAACTATATTGCAACCCATAATTGATGCAAACCAATGGTCTGTTTACAAATCGAAGACAAAGACTAATTTATAACGACCCAGACTGGTTACTTATTTTGATATATTAATGGCTTCATATGTAAAGCATCGGCAGTGGCCAAATATATGACCTTACTATACAATTATATTTCTATTTGAATCTTTGGTAATGGTTATTATAGGATGTTTTATATTAACTCTTGATCATACACTTCATTACTGTCTATATCTATCTGTCAAAAATTACTTATAGTTACTCTCGTACTACCTCAGATTGAATAAAGATTGCCTTAGGCATTAAGTCCGTCGATGCACACATTTGTGCATAAAGTCATAGATAAAAATAAATAAATAAAGACAAAAATAATACAAATCATGTAATAAAGCCTTTACTTTTTTATGTTATACAACCGAGAAAAATGTGCAAAACGAGCACCTGATTGAAAATGACAAAGATCTCAAAAAATCTTCTAGACTAAAACACTCGTTTAAGTGTTTTCTATTATAAGTGATTTTCTAACTATTTTAGGCACTGGCGTTAATGTTCTCAAATGCAAAATATATATCAAAGCCTAGGCTAGTTTCAAACATCAACCAAAAAAACAAAACAAATATTGTAACAAAACAGTCAGGTGTTTAACCAACGTAAATATTCATAGCTTTGACATTTAAAGGTGCTACTTCTAATTCTATAATTTTCTTAGATTCGATGAAATCAATATATCTTTTCTATACATAGTTATTTTTGTCTCATCTACAAATCGATCTATGACATTTGATTGTCGTAAACACGAAGACGGTTCCACATCAATCATGTACCGGCCACCTGTCGATTCCTTGCAATGCATCTTCATCAGATACTAGACGTTTGATAATCTGTCCTTAATCTGATACAAGGCTACGTGCTATTAGAGACCTAGAAGAGATATTTACTAATTATTGATTATGTAAATTGGTGAGTGCTTTATGATACGTTACACTACTATTGAAATCGAATGCAATCGAGTGCTTATAAAAGACCTTAAAGTCAATTCTTAAAAAAGGTTCAATTCAAGGAACAAAAATCGTTTGATTTTAGTTTCGATCTACATTTGATCTCACAAATGTCAATGAAGGTTTTCATCATATACTCTGTGTATATCTTTGGACTCTGTTGTATCAAATTCTGTCTTGAAGTATATATAAGTTTTGTTAACATACGTGGAGCATGCTGAAGGCCTCTGGATCTGGCCACTTACAATCAAACAATAAAAAAACAATTATGGAATTCGATAATGGAACTCTTTAGGAAAATGTTTCTTTTTAAGTTGCGAGACTGTCATTTGTTTGTTCATTGCGACGTCCTTTCAAAAATTGTGTGTCGCTTTCAAAATGAATTATATTCGTAAACATTTTTGATCAACGATTTTTTTATGATTTTCGTTATGACTTAACTCAACAAGATAGTTGCCAGAGACTTCAATTGGCATTTGGTGCTGAAGCAAAATGTCACAGAATTGTGTATTAGTGGTTTGGAGAATTTAGACGTGGACGTGATCATCTCTCTCTTCGTTCATTAATCTTGCAGAGTCTAATATTGATACCATACACCTTATTGAAACTGATAAAAAAAATTGTTTCCAGCAAATTCGTGTTTTGTTAGGAATTGAATTGAATGAGCCAAATGCAAAATATTTTATATGTGCATTTGAAGATTCGGAAGGTTTACACTACACTCGATGAATAATCTCTCTCTGCTTTGTATAGTTGTGTCAGCGAATGCAAAAATGCATTAATTGCGAGGGAATATATTTTGAACAACAATAATTGTATCGTAAGTCTTACATCTAGTCTTATTTATCAGAATCCAGAAACTTTCAGTATGCCCTAAGTACAAAACTTACTTTTAACTCTTTAATACTTTTTATATTATTGTAGGTACTCAAAAATTTATAATTCATATATCTTGATTTCAAAATATTACTCATATAGAATAAAGTTCTAATTCAAAAATCTACGACCAATCTATATGGTACTAAGAAAACTATAAACGACCTCTCGAAAAGCAGAGTTCTCAATGAAATGGGATCATAAATCAAAAAGGAATAGCAAAATGCTATAAAATAAAAATAATACGGTAATGATGTCACGGTTAGAGCCTCTCCAGCTGGGTATCAAGAATTCATTTAAGTTGTATGAGCTGATTAAAAATAGGAGAAAGCTAGAAAATAATCCTTAAACTAAATAATGTATGTATTTAGAATATTTAAACTATGGAACGACATAGGAATAATGTAACTCGACTTGGACAGGTGTTCTTAGTTTTGTAAATCTATATACGAGTATGTACACCTAGATATGTATATAAAATATATTAAACTGACTGATTCATCAACGCATTACCTCAACACGCCCACTAAGAAAGGATTTTTTGGAAAATTCAACTCAAAGGGGGTTAAATAAGAGACGAATGGTTGTATGAAATTTCATCTTTTTCAAATTTAAAAACAAGAATTAATCACGGGAGTGAAACCGTGGTCAAAGGCTAGTTAGATTATTATATTCCGTCAAGGAGCAGACGCGTTTGTCGTTCAGCAGGCATATCGATCGGAAGGCCGAGGGAGAATCTGCAACCCTGCCAGGTTTCTGGATAAGCACCAGCCTGGCTTCTTTCCAGCCGCAAGGGAATACGCTATTACGAAGGCAGCTGGTAAACCGCCTCTTCAGCCTATTACCTAGGACCGCCAAAGCACACCCATGCTCGGCCCGGGATCCCATCAGGACCCGGCGCAGTATTGCGCGAGCCAAGTCACCTCACAGTTCAGTCCAGCTCTTCCTCCGTCCGGTGTCAGACCATGTAACCGGTTCCGATGATGACGAAGGGCGTTTGGAACTACCTTGGACCCTGGGTTAGAGGCTATCTACCACTCTTCCCACAAACTCAGGGTCCAGGGTCTACGTCAGTGGCGAGACCCACGGTCTGAGCTTGTCCAGTACAAGTTTGTACGGGTGCCCCCATGGGTCCCTGTCCCTCTACTCTCTCCTTCTACGACCGAGCTGACAGCCTTCGCGTCGGCGCTGTACTCCCGCCTCACTTCGGCGATCTCTTCGGCTGTGGCTCGCCATCTCCGTCGGGTTCCCTGAAACCGGCGACGGGCTCTCGAGCACGCTGTGTGAAGCTGTTCGAGTTCCAGCGTCCACCAGTACACAGAACCTCTGCTATCCCCCGGCCTGACCCGTGGCATAGACGCGTCGTGGCTCAGACGTCAGTCATGACACCACAGAACCAGGCCGCCTACGCTTCCGGATCGGACGAGACCCGTTCTTCCTCTTCGAAAAGGTTTTGGCCTACTATACTATGCTGGAAAGACGGGTTGGAATAGGGTTTGTTTCAAGTTTCCCTTCTTTTTCTAGTGCTGTTGTCTTGCATAGTTGGCTCCCTTATATCGGCTCTTACGACACCCACGGGATGAATAGGGTGGTAACACTCTGTATTCCTAATCCATCACTACATGGATAATTAATCTATAGCATAATTTTTTTGCAGGTATTTTCTAGAAGACCACAAATATATCTGAGAGACATCATGGACATTAATGTAAAAGCGTTTAACAAACAGAGATCCTAATTATGATAACTTTTTTGAATTTGAAGTAATTTAGAAGAAATACGAAGAGTTTTACGTCTTAAACTGGTAATGAAACAGTAACAAGTAGAGTTCACAAGTGATTCTTGTATCAATAATTGAAATTTCATTCGATTGAATGCCCCACTTTCTTTGAAATCAAAGATGAAATTAAATGGAAAATAATTAAGAATTTCAAGTCCCTGCGCTCTCCGTTTCAAGTTTTAATTGCCCTCTGTTGCACAACTTATAACATTAATATGTTTCAAGGGACTTTCATTTCTGAACATTGTTCTGTCGAGCGTATTGGTTTAGTGCATGTCACGACATGTTCAAGGATAAGAAATTTCCTAACATTTATTACATTTGCTTGGCACTGATTGAATTTTCCTTTTGGTAAAGAAAATTTGTTTTACGGTTATAAAATAATGTCATTTTGTAGCACTAAAGGTACTGTAAAATTGTTACTGGTTGGGCAATTTTATACGAAGCTTTTTTATCGTAAAAAGCTGCGAAAGAAGTTTTTCATTAAATAACAAACATAAATTTTCCCTTTTTTTCCTGTGCGAAAAAAATCCTGTCCCCTCGGATACCAGCCACCGGTGGTTATGTTGGACTCGAACCGACCAAAAACCGCACGCCGTCTCGTTTACCGGTAGCCGGTGAACCAGGTGTGTGTAGGAAACCCCTACAACTACATAAATTTCCCCTCCTAAATAATAAAAAATATAGAAGTTATTGCTAAATAATAAGAAATAATAATATTATAAATAGTTGATCACTGCTGTGAATCAGACATTCACAAAGATGCTGCATTTTTTTCTGTTTTTGATGCATTTCATATAACTGCCTTGTTGGTGCAGTGGTAGCATATGCGACTGCAAAGCTGAGGCCTCGGGTTCGATTCTCGGGTCCAACCACATTTTTGTATGATCTGCAAATATTTGTTTAGGAGTTTGGGTTATTTCTATGTATTATATATATTAAAAAGCAAAATTAAAAAAAATGAAAAACCCGCAACAGTTTAAACGTAGTCGAAAAAGGGTAAAATATTTTAAAAACCCCGACTTATCCAGATGCATAATCTGGATAAGTCGGGGTTTACGAAACGGTTTACGAAAGATAACAAACGTAAAAATCTTTTTATAATAGATTTGACTCTCGCGAATTCGGTCATTTAAACAATGGAGTATCAGTTTTCATAGCACTTCCTATTCCTTCCTTCCGTGGCTAATTATATCTCGAATATATACTTATATGTGCCAATAATAAATAAAATATTCAACTATCTATGAACTTAATAAACAACCAAAGAATAACCGCCGGGTTTACTACAACACCCCCTAGTAAGTTACCACCGTAACAAGTAACTAACCAATCAACCATGACATCAACCATGACTGAAACGTATTACTGAAAATCGCATCAAAATCACACTATTAGTTTTCGAGATAAATGGCAAAATTAGTTTGCACAAACGAACAACAAACAACAAACATCTCTCACCTTAAACGCATATACCTTCTCCGTGCCGTCATGGGTAAAAAAGTATATAAAAGTATATTCTATCAGGCGATCTAGCTTTCATCTTACGAGCTCTGCTTAGTTTGAAACTATTTTATGCTAGAGGGGGCGGACCAGCAGACGGTTCACCTGATGGAAAGTGACCATCGCTGCCCATGAACGTCTGCAACTCAAGAGTCACAAACGCGTTACTGGCCTATACATTAGACTATAGTTCGAATAATTTCCAAACTAACAACGCCGCTTCTGACAAAGGCTTTAAAAATTTACTTTGAAACATACCAACATCTATTATATTAATTTTTAGCCTATTTACCAGAGGTTCAGTTTGAAACTAGATGGCGTTGTGTGTCTGAAATCGATTTTAAGCTAAAAACTGGCCTGACCTTGATGCCTTAAGGATTTCAAAATAGATAAGTACAATGTTAATTCTAATACGAATATGATATACGTTATATTGACGTAGCAAAGGCTCTATAATAAAGTTTTAAATTTTGTCAATCAAATAAGCAATAACATAAATCTATATCAGTGTAGTGAATTAAGTTAAGTAAGACGAACATTACTTTATGTTACCGTCAATAGGTATGATGTAAAAGTTATAAATAAAAAAAAATGTGTTCTATAATATTGATTTTTCAGGACTGAGGAATTACTTATTACGGGTTCATTCTTCGCAGGACACCAGCACTACAAAAGAAGGAAAACTTGACACAAACCCTATATCAACCCGTCTGGCCAGCGTAGTATCATCACACACATCAACAGCCTTTCATAGTCCATTGCTGGACATAAGCCTCTCCTTAGAAAGGAGATTTTAGGCATCTGGCCAGCGTAGTATAGTAGGCCAAAACCTCCTTTCTAAGGAGAGGCCTATGTCCAACAGTGGACCAATAAAGGCAACAGCCTTAAGTACCTGATATATATTTCACATCAACAGATGTGAAATATATATCAGGAACTTATATAATTATATTCAATAATAATACAGTTATTTTTATGTGGTTCCTGGTATTTTAGTGATCGCAATAAATATAATTAATAAAATTTTATCATTAATTTATTGCAGACAGTTCTAACAAGCAATAACAACTGAATATTATAAAATATTATGCTAATATTTACATGAAATATCAAAATTTTCATTTTATTCTTTTTTTGAGTGTTATTAGTACATAGCAGATCAGCAATATACTGAAGAAGCCCTCATTAAAGGTACCTGTTACTGGTATGAAAGGCTGAAGAATCATGAACTGAATATCAAGATCGGAAGACACTCTAATATCAAATAATAAAGAACAGAATATGACTAAACCCACAAATTAGTTTGTATTTCTAAGTTAATGTCATTCACTATACGTAATTATACTTAAACAGGAATCATTATGGAGAAGCTTTAATCTTTATTGGAATAATTTACGATGCAAACTGATGCCAACAGCGGGATATAATAAGTTAGATGAGCTCAAGCAGATGCACTGCGGCATGTTCAAAATATGGTTATTACTTGGTACGAGGAATGAGCGAGAAGCGATCTTCAACTTGTATAAAAAAACATATACAATAATTAAATTTTCTGTAACAATTCACATGTAACATATCAGAAAACTTACACGTCTTCCGACAATAAAGTTAAATACAACGTCCGAATATAAAGCATTTCTCCTAAGATAGTTAAGATCAGCAACTCGATCGAAACTACAGACGTAGCATCACGTAGCAAATTGAAGAATTCGCGGCGGTGTGCGCGTTCGCGGCAAAAGGGTCAAATTCCATGCGATCCAAAGATACCGTCCAGATGGTTAATTCTATAACATTCTCAAGGAAATTCAAGTCATATCTTAGAATATTACAATGTGACTATCTCACTTTGTAATATATTATGATATATGGTTTAATTATAATTTCACTTTAAGGCTTCAACTTTTCGTCATAATAGAATTTTTTTACTCGATAATGTTTGCTATTTCTTGTTCTAATATTAGTTGTAACAAAACAAAATGGTTTTCTACGCAAGCTTGGACCATTGCAGAATATAGAATTAATTATCGACTTGGATAGTTGGATCGATATTCGATAGTTGGATCTTTGGTGAGCAAATGACCAAATGCACAAAAAAGTCATGAATAGCAAAAAGTTAATATTATTGTTTATATCTTAGTCAGTCTTATTATTTGAATTTATTTTGACGTCACAACACAAACTGTAACAACATCAAACCTAAAGATACGCCTGTTTTTTTCTGCATTTATTACATGTATCTTTCCATTTAGTGAAAACATGAGATTTTAGAATGAGATTTCTAAATTTTATGTTTGTTTTATAGCTGCAGGGGAATTCACACCCAGTAATTAATTGTGACAGGGTCGTATTATTTCGCGATGAAACCTTAAAAGCGTTTACAGATGTAAGATGTCTGATGTTATCTTCGGCATTCCCTAAGGATAAAAAAAAGTGACTCGGCATTCATTTAACTTAACGTCATTTTGTATGCTTTCCCAAAAATGAAGATTTTTTTTTTAAACAAGATCATCATATTCGTATGAAATAATATTAGAACTTTTATGACTCCTTTTACAAATACATCACTTTGTCTTATACATCATTAATGTTATATCGTATTTCCTTAAAACTGAAAGAAGAGCGGTAAGAATGATTGATAAAAATGTATGACATAAGAGACTTAAAAAGACGTACAATGTTATTAAGTCACAAAAAGAATGAAAGAAATACTCGCTTAAAGAATGTAAATCAAAGAAAAAATAACACAAATAAGAACGGACGAATACGTATCATATTTCTATTGTAAAAATAAATAGAATATTTAAGTAAAGATACGTGAATACAGTTCAAGAGACAAAAATGACTTGGCATTATTATTATTATGTTATGGTTACTGGTGTAAATTATTTTCTCAAGTCATTTTTTGCTCGTGTGTCTGTTTATGTAAGGGTACCATAGCATTTCTAATGAGTGACAATTCATAAATTAGCAATTTGCTCCGTAACAACATTTGCAACATTCTCGACGAAAATTATTTTACTTAGTAACTTTCTGTTTCTATGTAAGTAACATTTTGTGTATTTTATAAATGTGTGTATGTATATGGCTAAAGGCAAGGTAAGGTGGTGCTATGGTTGCGAAAATAACATTTGTTTTGTTTACTTTCTATTTAAAGCTGTAAATTGTGTCTAGATATTCAACATATCTTTTTAAAGTAAAAAATATAATATTAAAACAACAAACTATCTTAATGATTGCAAATTATAATGATAAGGGCCTCTTGAAATATCGCTACCAACTTATGTCTTATGCGCTTAGTAGCTTATTATGGGTTCACTGAGATATAGACAAACTTTCTCACATGTTCAAATTACTTCTTATTTACAACTTACTCTTAATGTTTAGTTCTAAAGGAATTAAAGGTTATAAACGAAAATATAGTCAAAGAACAACTTACGAAAATCGAGGTACTCTAAAGTTTATTATATAACTAGGTGACCCCGCGAACTTCGTACCGTCATATTATCGGTAATATTTTCGAAATTCCTGAAAGACTTGTTTTACTATTTATTACACGCCTTGGTGTACAGTTGAGGACTAAGGACATGTGACACTTCCAGTAAATTCAACTACGTTTGATTATCAATAATTCCATATATTGACAGATTATCGAAAGTAATTTACCTGTCAAATTAAAAAGTACCGGGCAATGTTACACATTACGTGCTTAATGACAAAAAATGAACAAAATCTTCCATTTATAATACGACCAATGACCATATAATGAAATAAAATTTCATTCAAAAATAATTCGACCTTAAGTTATTGTAATGTACAATATTTTTCGTTTTTCCTTCTTGAGAGGAAACAAATAGCGCCGATGGTTACCGACGCTCGAGCACGCTACGTACAACTGCCCATGCGAGAAACACGCGAACTTAATGTTTATCCCACACGCTTCTAAGGAATGGCCTTGGGATTTATTAACAGTCTTTGCGAATGCAGGTCTGCTACTCATTATGCTCATGTAAAAATTGTTGCAAGTGTATAATGATCTCTCTCCTACCTGAACGATTGATAGCGCAGCGTTGGTTTACTTCAGCTTCAGAATTACCCAGGAAATAAATTTGATCAAATTTGTAATCACCATCAACTGATGGCAACAAAACGCCGACATGGTGCTTAATTTATCCTTGAATCTCCAATATTGAACATAAGGGAATATTCAAATAAATCTTTACAGTAATGTTTTGTCAATATATAGAAGATCTCTCACAGTCATCTGTCTCATTCACTTTTCAAATAATGAGTTTTTTTTTATTAATTTTCTTTAATGCTAATCTTGTCCTGACATTAACGAACACCCAAAAAAAGAATAATCCAATTTGGTGTAGTCGTTTAGAAGTTATGCGCGTAAATACATTACGAAGTTTTGTTTTTATTATATATTAATAAGCACAACAGTATATACAATCAAAATGTATTCCAAGTTCTTACCAAGAGTTGTACATATATCCGTACAGTCCGATGATAGTAAATAATGACAACAGCAAATACAATAATATATGTATTCCTAGGTCTTACCAACAGTCGTGCATAGATCCGTACAATAGTAAATAATGATAAAAGTATATACAATTAAAGATGCATTCCTAGGTCTTACCAACAGTCGTGCATAGATCCATACGCTAGTAAATAATGACAACAGTAAATGCAATTAAAGATGCATTCCTAGGTCTTACCAACAGTCGTGCATAGATCCATACGCTAGTAAATAATGACAACAGTAAATGCAATTAAAGATGCATTCCTAGGTCTTACCAACAGTCGTGCATAGATCCATACGCTAGTAAATAATGACAACAGTAAATGCAATTAAAGATGCATTCCTAGGTCTTACCAACAGTCGTGCATAGATCCATACGCTAGTAAATAATGACAACAGTAAATACAATTAAAGATGCATTCCTAGGTCTTACCAACAGTCGTGTATAGATCAGTACGCTAGTAAATAATGACAACAGTAAATACAATTAAAGATGTATTCCAAGGTATTGCTAACAGTCGTACATGGATCCGTACGGTGTTTTAGTCCCTGTACCCAATGCCGTTGGTCGAATAATTTTCATATTTGTAAATATTATTAAGATTGCCTTATAATTCTGTATTATTTTATGGAGTTGTCTCTACCGAACCCTTTCTGTCAATTCATTAGCTGTTCAATTTATTTTAATAGTGAAGCCCAAAACATCGGTACTGATTAAATTCATTTTGTATTTCGCATAATATATTTTTTCTATTTGAACCGCAAACACACCCGTCAGTGCCAACAAGAAATAATTAATTAAAGTGAGGAGTACCCAAGCTTCAACTCGGTTGAGGTGACGACATTTTCTATAAAACTCCGCCAGTAATCTATTCCATTCCGGAGATGACCGGATCGCACGCAGCGATGGCCTACATCCTGCGTGTATTTTCTACTTTTAATTAGAATTGAAAGGGAAAAAGATTTCTTTGAAGACTGTCGTCAGCACGTAGCTGGTTTAAATTAAGAAAATGTAGTATGTATTTTGTGTACAGTATTTTTGATCCACGGTATAAATTCGAGCTCATGCATGTGAGCTACCATGGATTACTGAACTCTTTAACGGGAAAATTGGAATTATTTAAAGGTTATATCGAAATTTTCCAACGGAAATCCGTTGGAAAATGTCGATCAACAACAATATGCAGTGACTGATATTTTATCTCTCTACTCTAACCAAGATAGTTGATCGTGGACGATGAACCGCAGTCCAATAGTTGATATCAAAATAGTGTATTCTTTTTATTCTCATTTATTCTTGAGCCGCTAATCTTCTCGATTTGAGCCAAGGAGATCCTTTTTTGAGTCAGTATCGGATGCGCTTTCCGTTTTCACATACGAATTTTGTTTAGATTTTTTTTAGATATGTAATGTGCTAAGGTGGTCGCTAAGGTGATCCGGTCAATCTTATCTGATCAGAGTAGTTTTTTCCCTAATACAGAAATATTTCTCTATATTTCAAATAAGTTTTGGGAACAACACGTTGACTTGGCTTTAAGTATAGAAACAAAAACATATCTGTATTTAAATTGCATTCCATATTTTAAAATAAAGATATAATCACTTAAATAATTTAAATAAGTTATATTAAGGAAAGTAAAGTAATAAAATAACATTTACAAACTGTAAATGCATAGACATTATTTTAAAAAACTGTTCTTTCATATTTTATTTTACATCTTCATGCACTTATGTACATTGGCAGCTTGCTCCAAAGCTGGTCGGCGCTGCGTCTGCCCTAGGGCGACTTTTGCCCAATATGGGTGGACCCAGCGTCGCGACAAGACGGCTGTACACGGGGGTTGTCCGGTCAATGGCACTGTACGGTGCACCGGTGTGGGCGGCGGCTCTGACGGCCCAGAATAGGGTACGCCTCTGGCGCCCTCAGAGGGTAATGGCGGTCAGAGCCATACGCGGTTACCGCACCGTTTCGACGGAGGTGGCATGCGCGTTGGCCGGAACTCCCCCGTGGGATTTGGAGGCGGAAGTGCTCGCCGAAGTTTATCGGCGAGTGGCTGACTCCCGGGCGGAGAGCGGATTTCGCCCTCCGCCCGAGGATGTGCGCGAGTGGCGCGAAGCCGCTCGCCGAGCCACGATGGCTCGTTGGTCGTTCCGGCTGGAGACTCCACGCGCTGGCTTCGCCGCCGTGGAGGCTCTCCAGCCGGTCATCGCCGAGTGGGCAGGGCGGCAGCACGGGACCCTTTCCTTCCGGCTGACGCAGGTGCTTTCCGGGCACGGTTGCTTCGGAAAGTACCTGCACTCGGTCGCTAGGAGGGAACTGAGTCCCGCCTGCCACCACTGCGACTGCAGTGAAGACTCGGCCCAGCACACGCTGGCGGTCTGCCCCGCATGGGCGGCGCAGCGCCGGGCCCTCACTGCAGTCATCGGAGTGGATCTCTCGCTACCGGCCGTAGTACGCTCCATGGCCGGTAGCGACAGTTGTTTTACCGCGATCGCAACCTTCTGCGAGGTAGTAATCTCGCGGAAGGAGGCGGCGGAGAGGGCCCGGGAGGACGACCTCCACTCGGACCCGATCCGCCGCCGGCGAACCGGGCGGCGGAGGCCCGCCTATCACAGCCTCATGCCGCCCTGAGTGTGGCCGCGGGTGGACGGGGTGGGTTTCCCCTCCACCCGCATTAGTTTGGCCAGCCGCGAGGGGGCGGCGTCCGCGTGTGCCGGACGTCGCCTAAAGAGAGGAAAAATATTGAGACGGAGCCCGCACCAGGAGCGGGCTGGCGCTAGGAGGGGTCCGGATGTCTTAACAACAGCTGTTCCCGGATCCCTCCTGTTACAGGCGCAGAGTGGCACACCGTGTGGTTTTAGTCGGTCCGAGTCCGACACACCACCCCGCCGCAAACCCCGCAAACCGCAAACGTTAAAAAAAAAAAAAAAAAAAGAGGGTTTGCGTCAAGTTTTCCTTGTCTTGGCAGTGCTTTTTGTCCTGCGTAGTTACTCGTAGCTCCCTTAGTCGCCTCTTACGACACCCACGGGATGAATAGGGGTGGTGACACTCCGTATTTTTAATCCGTCACCACACAATTGTAATCATTGATTATAAATATGCCGAAGAAAGAACAAACAAATTCACTTTGAAATAAAAATATAAGTACATTGTGGGCTCAAAAAATATGAATGCAAAAACAATACGATCCTCGTTAGCTAATTGTCTTCATTTGATTTTCATTTATTCCAAATTTTCATCCAACAGCTCATCAATTGTAGGTCAGTGCTGTGTCGAGGTCGAATTAGTTAAAACTTTTGACAGAATTTTAAATTCTATTTGTATAATAACGTTACTTTCATTCAATCATTCAACAAAGATCAAAACTACATTGCTTGATAGGCATAAGAAGACGAAAATGATATTTTTTTGTCATTTTGTTATTTAATTTTGATAACTCTGTCTTGTTTTGACTTCAAATTACTTGGCTCCTATTCAAAGTAATTTTCAAAAAGAGTAAAAAATCTGGTTACTTTGGGGTTTTTAAAAGAGAAACCCAACTAGTTTGAATAATTTACGTATTCTATGAATATTAAAAAAGAGAATGATAATTCTTCATACTACCCAAATTTTCACAAGGAGTTAGGTTAATTAATTCCAAGTCATAGATAATATTTAGTTTAAGGAAAACTGTAAATAAAAAAAAAATACATTGTTGAATCCTACGACACATGCATTTTCAATTTTTATTGCTATCTCGTTCCTGAGAAAACAGTACACTGCTGCACTTTATTATTACCTTTGACAAACTTCTCAACTTTGTGTGTACATTTAATTTTACTTCAACCCAAAATATATTCACAACATTGATATGTAAACTATCACAGATAATCTTTTTTTATCATTTATTGAGGTTGACGTTCCATAGCATAGGAAAAGAATAAATTTTTCAGGTCAGATTAACACGAACTTTTCTACTAAATAAATACACACATTTACACAAAAGAACAATAACATAAAAAGCAACAAACCACGGTGCCACAATAACAATTTGTCAAACATACCTGGCCGTGTAAAAGTTTTATAGTCAATAAATTGCCATTAGCTGCAGACACTGCCGCAATAACTCTTTAGTGAACAGTTGTGGTGGCTTTTAACCAGTCATTATTGGTTTTAGAACAATAACTATGAATATAAAGTCTATATTGCGGTTATGGGGCTTCCGGGGGTATCGTAGGCTGACGGCTGGGTGTGAGCTGTTGGCTCCGTATCTATTTGCTTTGATAAAACATAGTGCGATCGCACTGAAGCGGTTACCTAAAACTTTCTTAGGGTGAGGTTGAATTAACTGGAATAGTTCGTAAGAATACAAAGGTCTTTCTATCACTAGTATTTTCAAGTGATGCGCAATCTTTCACTGGCAGAAAATATTTTATTACTTTTTAGAGCTAAAAAAACAGTGAAGTATTAAATTGACTAAGTAAGTCTCATAAACGCCTTATACATAATAAATCAGTGAGGTAGTAATCTAACATTTCATTCAGTTTTAAAGAAAAACATAGTTTCCATAAAAGTGTTTAGCTATTTACTGTAGTGTGGGGCTACAAGTTAAATAGAAAACGCATATGTTCCTGTTTACATAATTTTAGCTACTACTAAGCTAAATGCTTAATCACGGTTCTTCGCTTTAATGGCAGCAATGTTCTTGATAGATACAATAACTTATTTAATATCAGTATAGATGCATCCAGAATAAATTTTGGTACACAAAACTAACCGTGTGATGACAGATTAAGAATACGGAGTGTCACCACCCCTATTCATCCCATGGGTATCGTAAGAGGTGATTAAGGGGGCTAACTACGCAGGACAACCAGCACTGCAAAGAGAAGGAAAACTTGACACAAACCCTATACCATCCCGTCTGGCCAGTGTGATATTTTTTTTTTTTTTTTTTTTATTTGTTTTTATAAAGACAGCTCCCGCATTAGGAATACATTCCTGTGTCGCGGGGGACTTTACAAACATACATGAAACGGACACAAAGAACACCCAGACTCAGAAGAACAATTTGTGGATCACACAAAGTGTCGTCCCATGTGGGGTTTGAACCCACAACACTCGGCGTAGTAGGAAGCGGCGAGGTGACCGCTTAAACCACTACGCCATCCGTGCAGTCAAATATAATAATAGTATAATTGGCCAAAACCTCTTTTCTAAGGAGAGGCCTATGTCCAGCTGTGGACTATTAAAGGCTGTTGATGTGTGACGTAATCGAACAAAAGTAACAAATTTATAAGGGATATATTTATTCATGTATGTATTTCAAGGATGTCTAAATAGTATCGGGTCCTGCTGCAGCGCAGCACCTGACTCCGATGCAAGAGATCGCATCATCCCTTGATAATGGTAAAACTAACAATTCTTTGTAAACAGAACTCTCAATCGTTTTTATTTCATAATCACCATTTTTTATGGCATAGGGAGCAAAGGAACCTGGTGGTAAGTGATATCAGCCGCCCATGTACACCTGCAACTCATGAGTCATAATTTATCATGAGTCATGGACCCTACCCCCCTCCTCGTAGTATCAGAGAGATTGGGTGTTTGGGCTCCGGTAACCTCACTCACTCAGTGAAAAGCATAATAATATCAACCGTAATAATTAATCACGAGCCGTCATGTGAGCAGTGTGTCACTGGAAGTCAGTATAAAAGACTTATATGAGCATTGCACATAATATATAAGACGTGTAATCTAACTCACGATCCTTACTCATAATAATAATTACTTTTTTCAATACCACCATACGATGAAGCTTACAGCATTACCTCATGTTTTTCGAGTTCTTCTCCTCGTCTTTAAATTGCTAATGTCCTTGATTAAGTATTAAGATGAAGTATTTAAAGTACACTACTACACTAGTACAAGTACAATCACCAGACTAAGAACAAAAGATCATAGTTTCTCATAGGGTTTATTTTCTATTACAAAATTTATTTAAAATTTAACTCGACTAACAAGAGTTTTGAAACCCCTGATCCAACTAAACTAACTAGACTCGAGTTTGCAAAGCTATATTAATTAAAATAGGATATCTAGTCGTAGTTAAGTTAACCGCAGTGATTACAAATCCTGTGTAGTAACCCCGTTTGCTTGCAGTACAGTACATAAAGGATAAGATAGTTGCTACAATTCTAAGTCTAACTAAATAGGACCTGCGGTTTCTTACTGTTATTTAACACGATCAACATAATCAGCTCTATTCACAAACATTGCACCTATAAAAAGATATCGTCGTGGAAAATTACCAGTAATACTGAGATACAGACTGGAGATTTTGACAATTTTGGTTTTGGAATACCTAGCATTTCACTTGTACAAAATATAAAGATTTCACTTTATTCTTGACTAGCTATTGACCGTGGCTTCGCTCATTCGATTATTTCTTATTTTGGGTTTCTAACTTTGAAAATTACGAACTTTTATTCAATCGTTTATCCCTTATTGAATCCCCTTAGAGGTAAAATTTCCAAAAAAAGCTTTCTTAGTGGGTGCTTAGAACATAAAAGCATCAGCACCAACATTTTAAATTTGTAGTCCCAGCGGTTCAGGCTCTGCGTTTATGAATACGTTAATCAGTCAGGCAAGTAATTTTATATGTGTAAATTTAGTTGAACTGTGTACGATTTCTATTATAAGATGCGAAATTCAATCAGTGTTTCTTAATTAATTTATAAGCAAAAATATACTTAAAAAAAGGGTGGTGATTCCGTGTTCTTAATCGAACCGTTTGGCCAGCGCGGTATAGTAGACGAAAACCTCATTTCCAAGGAGAGGCCTATGTCCAGCAGTGGACTATGCTGCAGTTAATTTTGGTACCCTAAGTAGAAGTCACTGAAAATAAACAATGTATTGTTTTCTGGTCCAGAATATAGTCTTAGCACCCTTCGTAAACTTGTCCAAGACAAAGTAGGATAATATGCAAATATATGTTTAGCTTAATATAGTTAGAGGATATAGAAAAAGTAAAACAAAACTAATTGAGTTGGTTTTTGATAAGGTCTAGCGTATACCTAAATATCTTCATCAGTATTTATGTAAGAAGCTTGTAGATTTGTTTCAAATTTAGAGGGTGATTACAATTTACTCGTACATTATTCACAAACCTTAAAACTCTTACTAGTTTCAGAAGAAAACGTGCAGTGAGTATCTCATTCGGTTTCCTTGAGCTCAACGACATTCAATTTACCTAAGTCTGGAGCTTAGTATTTATATTATTCAAAATATTGTTTCTCGAGCACACAGTGCTGTTTACATCCCACATTGCATCTCTGTGTAACGTAATAGCTGTTTGCATTCGTGCAAGGAACTCACAGCTAGCGGCATAAAGATAGTTTTAGTTAAGTTACAACAATTTAGAGCTTATTCAAATGTGGGTTAAAATCAAAACTATGGCAAGACATTAAACATTGTGAGATTGACAAGCTTCATGTGAAAATCGGTTACATGAGATTAGTTTCAAAGTCATTGACAGTTCTTGATGAGGGTTTCAAAGTCAATAACAGATCGTGGATCAATTGTATAAATTTGAATGTATGGAGACTGTGAATAAATTTTATACTACAACATAATAACTATAACTTTACACATAACTAAATTAACCTCATAAACATCTTTAAATAATATATATATATATATATATAATCTTGTGCTTCAATTATTTAGTTGGTTAGTTAATATTTATTGAAATACACTTCTCAATTCTTTATAAAAAATTGTTTTGTTTAAAATTTTAAGAACAGAAATTAAGGTTTTTATACGATCAAAGAAATGTCATTGACTGTTTGAACCGTACAAATTAAATGGGGTTTTTTATACCATTAGGATATTCCGATATAAAATTCAAATTCAATTGAACAACACACAGAAAAAGATTATAATCAGCCCATTGTAGTCGACGACACTTGAAGCAAGTTCAGGGTAAACTTGAACATGGTGCGGAGTTGGACTGCGTGGAACTCCGACGTCTCGTTCTTCGAGCAAGTTATGCTTGCGAAGGAGATGGCGGAGCGGGACCGGGAGAGGTTTAGAACTGTCCCGGCCCGTCAGTGGCCAGTCAAGCGCAGTCCTGGGGGTGACAGGTTTGGCCATCTGCCACCCTAGAAGACGTGCTACGAAGCGCGCGTGCCCTTTTGGAGGTTCACGGATTTTCTTTCTAGGGTACACCTGGTTCCAAACCAAACTTGAATTATATTTGGAACAAATGTAAAGGAAAGCGACGTTGCTTATTTTCTGAATGAAATATGCTTATTTCGTAGTTGTCAATACTTTGATTGAAGACTTTAGAACATTAATTTCACAATAAATCGATACAATGAAAAAAAAATTCAATAAACGTTGCTAAGTCAGATCCAGGACCCTGAACGATTCACCAGGGACTTCCTTTCTAGGGTATACCTGGTTCCCCGGCTATTAGTACCCGGCGAAGGCGTGCGGTTTTAGTCGGTTCGAGTCCGACATGCCACCGACAGGTGGTATTCGAGGGGATTTCCGCACGGAAAAAAAAAAAAAAAAGGACCCTGAACGATATAAATAACTTAAGTGAGCTCGAGATTTTCAATATGAATAAAAAATTGCTAAGAAAAAGAATATACCAATCTATACAAATAAATAAAATTAAAGTGTCTTTTTGTAATATTAAAATAACCGCTTTTTAGTAAATGCATATGTATGTTTACACTTTCTTTCTGTCTGCCTGTCTGTTTGTCTGTCTGTTTGTTCCGGGTAATCTCTGGAACGGCTGGACCGATTTCGACGGGACTTTCACTGGCAGATAGCTGATGACATAAGGAGTAACGGCAAGCGGTTATAACGACAAACGCGGGTAACACCGAGGGTCTCAGCTAGTATATAATATATTTGGACTAGCTAGATTTAAACTAGGTATTTTGAGTACGATGGTAAGTATCATATTAAGTGGTACTAACATAGCTCAAACTATAGTTTTTTAATTAATACGAGTAATAAATTGAATGTACTACCTCAGGTATCTGCAAACTATCCCACGCATAATTTCTGTACTACATTTTATTTTACTTGTTGTTAAAATTTAAATCTGTTAAATTGACACAGGTCTGGGAGTTCTGAAATTATATACTTTTAATTAGAACTATGACAACACGTTCTAGATTGTTTGACCAGTTTCAAAGTAATTTTTTAAATTCGTAATTCTTAAGTATTGACGTTATGACTATTCATTCGTTTCGGCCTATTTTTTATGCGCATTCTAAATGCCACTTTAACCAATGTGCCTATAAATAAAAATGATCACTTGACGGACCTGTTGGTATATTAGTTAGTGGCCCTGACTGCTAAGCCGCAGGTCGTGGGTTCAGTTCCCACCCAGCACTCATAATTGTGTGATGAGCAACGATCCTTTGTTCTGTGTCTGGGTGTAATTTCTCTATAACCAGCGATCCACCCCGGCTTCGCACGGGAGCAATGTAGAGACTACTAATACTTACTACTTATGTGGTGTCAGTGTGGAGTAATTAATTATACTATTATTATGAAATAAATAGTTATATCATCATAATAGTATAATGAATTACTGTACATATACATGTCGTATAGACTATAGGACATCTTTATATGCAATATTTATAGGCCCGCTCCGATCCTGCCGGCCGCTGCAACCCGCGATGGACGTACGGCCCGAAACGATAACGGCCGCTTTGCCCCCGCATTTTAACCTCTAATATCATCATAATATTCTTGTAATATCCTGTGAAAACACTTTTAATCTACATTAAATGCACAACGTATCTAACGTATTTAATTGGATTAGGAATAATAATGTATTGTTTAAAATAGCTTCATAAATAACGTATTCGTACTAACTAAAAGTAATAATTAAAAGATAAAAATGGTTACTGTGGGGTTTCTGTAAAAGATAGATATATACCATTTCGGACTTTTTTGTAGATATTTTTAAGATATATAATTCCATAGTACATTATTTTGGTCTATCTCGTAAGGATTAGCCAGTGTTTGCAATGTAAACGCCCAAAACCATATTTTTTTACGACAAATCTTTGAATTCTTGGATTTTCTCTACTATAATATGCATGTATTATACATATATATAAACCTTCCTCTTAAAGCACTTTCTATCTTGATCTGATCACAGTGATGTTAGTTTGCTAGTAAAAAAAGCTACACCGCTTAAAATAAAAAAAATCATAGACAAAATGAATGGTTTTAAGGCTCCAGGTCAAGATAAGATTAAAGTTATAGACATAAAGAAATTAAGTCACAGCATATCCAGTGTCATTGCGGATCTCATTAATGCCTGTATTAAAACGGGCAACTATCCAGACGAATTAAAACATGGTTGTGTCCGTCCGATATACAAAAAGGGCAAACATGATGTAGTGTCAAATTATCGACCTATCACGATCTTATCAACCATCAATAAAGTGGTGGAAAAATACTTTAGTGAGCAAATACATTCATTCTACAGAAACCACAATGTAATATCTAAAAATCAATTTGGATTTCAACCCAATAAAAGCGCAACTTTACTGTTATCACAGTTCACAGACTATATAAATACAGCTTTAGATTCTAGGAAACACGTATTGGCTCTTTTCATTGATTTTTCCCGTGCATTTGACACATTAAATCACGCAAAACTCGTAAAAAAACTGAGCAACACTGGTGTGCGCGGCCCACTACTAAAATGGTGCGAAACATATCTTCAGAATAGGACCTACTGTGTCAACGTAAATGGAAGCTACAGCAAGACCATAACAGCCGATGTAGGAACAGCACAGGGATCAGTGCTTGGCCCTCTTCACTTTATCGCATATGTTAACGACATGAATAATGTTATCAGCCACTGCACTTCCTATCAGTATGCAGACGATACCTGTATACTCATTGCAGACAAAGATGTTTCTACAGCGTTTACTAAAATGCAAGCAGATCTATGTAACATCAGCAAATGGTGTCATGACAACGGACTGGTTCTGAACGCTGAGAAAACCAAATTAATCCACATACGTTCTCCCTATAGCAAAATTCAATGTCCTAAAAGCGCTAGGCTGGTGGCTCATGAACATCTATGCCTACACAAAAACAGTAGCATTTGCCAATGTCCTTCTATTGAATCAGTAGACAAACACCCATATCTGGGTCTGATCATCGATAGTAAATTTAACTGGCTACCTCAAGTCAACCGAGTTTGTGATCAGTTAAAAGCGTTCCTAGCCAACCTATATATTATAAAAAATAGAATAACTTTCAGGGTAAAGATTTTGCTTTATAACGCCCTCGTCGACTCTATTATAGGATATGGTATTACAAGCTACGGCAGAACCTTTAAATCTTATCTCAATCGTATCTATGAACTACAGACCAGAATTTTAAAAAATATTGTCTCACTGAATAAAAAAGAACAATTTAGAGAAAGAGAAATAGAATTATATAAATACTGCAAGACACTTCCTATCCATATAAAGGTCACTTTTGGCCTACTTAAAGAACACTTTTTCAATGGCTCCATACAGAATGAAATTTCTCATAACATTCAAACTCGTCAAAAAATCAATAAAAGACTGGAGACAGTCCGTGCAGTGAATGTTTACGGTGAAAGAACCATTAAGTATATTATTCCCCGCCTAATAAATAACTTAAATCCTTCCTTTACACAAAAAATAACAAAAGTAAATCTAAAACAAAAATTAAAAACACATTTCGTGAACAGCCTGTAGATTCCCTGTGCGAAACCTGTTTCACTGACTGCAAGTGTCCGCCCGCTCGTCAATACTATTTTATTTTTTCTATTATTTTTTGTATCCTACCCTAAACTTAATACTTTTAAGTCAATGTTATTGATCAATTGCTTATGTTATTCACTTATTAATTGTTAAGTACTAGATTGATTTTGCATATTGTGGCATGCCGCATAAACCCCAGTGGTTTAAGGTTTGCCTACATTTACCTAATTGTGTAGTTATGTAAATAAATAAATAAAAAAAAAAAAAAAAAAAAAATCTATTAATGAAAACCGCATTAAAATCCGTTGCTTACTTTAAAAGATCGAAGTGTACAAGAATAAAAGTGACTTTATTAGAAGCAAGCCTATATACTATGCAAACATGTATATGTATTTAGAAATATTTAAGTATGTTTATCAGCAGTTTTAACCATATCACAGGCTATGCCTAGTTTGGAATCAGAATGCCGTGTGTGAGATCTGTAAAATTGTTGTTATTGTTACTGATATTACTTAAGTTTTTTTTTATCCGTCTGAATCTACAGAATAGGCAAAAGTTTTGTCTGAAATTGTCTTTTACACACATAAATGTTTTATTATAAGAACTAAATTTCATGAGATAATAAAGAAACAAAGCACATAATTCGCAAAGCCGCTTTTGTGTTGTAACAACTTTGACCCACCAATTGTATCAAAACAATGGTTAGTTTTCCTCCCAATACTTGAATACTAAACTTCAATGATATAAACGTTAAACTATACCCAATTCTGTATCGAATAGCGGTTAACACGTATAACAATGGAGCTGATTTGTGGCCGCACACCGCAGGCATGGCCGCAAATATCGCAAGCCTATTGTCAGAAGACCTAACTACATATGAGGAGTATCTTGATTAGAATACTGTTATGATTTCTAGACGCTGTGATTAAGTCTGTACTATAGTCGTTTTGATAATGTCATTTATAAGTTACATAAATGACATTATCAAAAGTTATTATTAAGTTATTATTAGTTATTATTAGTTATTATTAAGTTATTATTATTAGTTGTCATTTTTAGTTTTTTTACGCAGGACACCAGCACTGCAGAGAGAAGGAAAACTTGACACAAACCCTATACCAACCCGTCTGGCCAGCGTGGTATAGTAGGCCAAAACCTCCTTTCTAAGGAGAGGCCTATGTCCAGCAGTGGACTGTTAAAGGCTGTTGATGATGATGATGATGATTTATAAGTTAGGTTTATCAAACGAATTTGGATTATGAGTCGAAAGGTACGAACTCAACGATTACTCGATTAGCTGAATTTAGTGAGCTTGTTGTATTGAGCTAAAACATTCTAATGAATTTAGGGTAAATATAAGTGCAATATAGTAGATCGACAGTTAGTCGTACGTCAAGGAGTTTTAATATATTCAGCGGAGTTTTGTGGTTTAACACAAAAAAAACTTAATTAAACAAATTGTTAAATAATTTCAAGCGATTCATTTTGTATTTCATTAGATCTAATTTCCACGTAATTTGGTAGTTGCTAAAGTATTAAATTATTTAACGTTAACACTATGTTAGGTAGCGACAGGTAAAAAAAAATAGTGCATTTATACATTATAGGCGAACATGGCATATCATAGTATATGATTAATACGTTTTTATTATGTATTTGGGTATGTAAACTCATCATCTATACTACAAATAAATTAAAATCGAACCCACTTAGGCAACGCTTTTCAAATTCCACGTAACCGAAGTCGCAGGCACCAGCTAGTCTGAAATATAAACACAGCACCTTTTATTATCTTTTGAAATATCAAGTTACGTATAATCTGATGAGTCTGTTAAACTTCACTGAGCCTACTTGCTTTGTAACGATCATATTACAGGTACAATAAGTACACTGTAGTACATGAGAAATATAAATATTTTCTAAATATTGCGAATCACTAAAATAATGTCACGTTATCAACCCCAGGTGCCAAGAATCTGTCAACGCTAACCTGTAAAAAGGATGATTTGAAAAAAACACGTACAAAAGTAAATCCAATTTTAAAGGTAAAAAAATGTAGATAGACAAGTACAGCCTCCCTCGTTAGTGGGAGACCGTAAATATTTTTAATTTTCCGTCCTACGTTTCGACACCAAACGCTGTGACCCCGGCTCTCGTATTTCAAATGCAGATTTACATTTAAAAAGAGTGGTAATAAAAATATTTTGCCCGGTAACTGCTTGACAAATATTTGTTCGCATTACAACCGTCAAAATTCACATCGAACAAAATAACATTTTACTCGCTTAAGATTGTGATATTCCAATTTCATTAAAATATTACCTGTTTTTATAATTAAGTTATATGTATTAGTTTTTTTATAATTAAACCTTCGTTATTACATTACATACTTGAGTTTTACTTACGTTTATAGTCACTCATGAGGGATCCGGGATTAGGAATCATACCGTAATATACTAAAGCCCACACCCTAACTGAACGACTACTCTGTTCCGTACAAAAATAAATTTATAATTCGAAATACACAAATAGTTTTAATACGTTAGCACGTTTAAAAAAAATAACAAAAAGGCTCCAGAGCCTGCTTTATTATAATAGTATAGTATTGATAAAGGGCACGCCTCAATTGTTACAATAAGGCCAATAAAGGATTGACTAAAAAGGCAACATGGGAGCTTCTCTTACCGTTTCACAAAGGTGCTTACAGGACACATATTCTTCGGTATCTGTGTCGTATAGGCCAGGAGACAACGTCTCATTCTTAAATTTTTCCATCTATAGTTATCTATAGTCTCATCTATAGTTACTAAAAAAAAGAAATCGGTTGCCAAAATAGAGGAGAATGTCTATTGAACAGTTTTTATAAAATCTGTTTTTAGAAACCAAATTAGAACATAATGAATTAATGAGAACAGAATTAGTTCTGTTCTCATCAATATATACTAAACTAAAGAAAAAAGAAACAAATAAAATAGATGGGGCAAATTCCATTGACAAAAATACGAGAAGATCACTTCTTCACTGTTTTGTTTTGTCTATTTATATATAAATTACTTTGCTAATGGTTGAAATGTCAATATTGCAAAAAAAAAGCTGCACATGATTGTTTTTTTTTATGGAATAAGGGGCAAACGAGCAGACGGGACCTAATGCTATCCATCCTTTCCTATCTTATGATCTCCTCGGAAGCCCTGGAATGGTTTTCCTCCTATCTTCAGGGACGACAACAGTGTGTTCGTATTGACGGCTTGTCATCGAGTTGGTGCGATCTTTTCACTGGGGTCCCTCAAGGCGGTATATTATCTCCGTTATTATTTTCAATTTTTATTAATCTTGTAACCCAACACCTTCAATGTGCGTATCACCTGTATGCAGATGACTTGCAAATTCACGCCCAATCGAGAGTTGAAGATATATCACACGCCACTGACAAAGTCAACAAAGATTTGGACTTCATAAGGAGCTGGTCAATGAGGTTTGGTTTGTCGGTTAACCCAAGCAAATGTCAAGTGATCGTCATAGATAGCAAACAGATGTTAAATAGGTTGGACATGACGGCCATACCACCAGTTGTTTTTAACGACATAATCATACCTCTGAGCCCAGTGGTTAAGAACCTAGGGCTACATATTGATTCGACACTTGACTGGAGAGCACAAGTCACCCACGTCAGCCAGCAAGTCACTACATGTCTTCGCGCCTTATATCGTCTCAAGAATTTTCTGCCCACTAAAACCAAGGCTACGCTTATGCAGTCCCTTATTACTCCCTTAATCGATTATGGTGATGTATGTTATCTTGACCTGAATGCAGACCTCCTCAATAAACTAGACCGACTTCTTAATAACTGCATTCGATTTGTTTTTAATCTTCGCAAGTATGACCATGTGTCTGCTTTACGTTCCCAACTGAAATGGCTCCCGATTCGTCAACGCCGCAGTCTGCGCGCACTAACATATCTTTTTTATTTTCTTAATTCCCCATCGGTACCTGAGTACCTGGTTCCCCATCTCCGCCTCCTTTGCTCCAGTCACGACCGAAATCTTCGATCAACAAATAATATGCTTCTTCTTTGCCCCCCTCACACTTCCAACTTCATCAATTCTTCCTTCTATGTACAGTCAGTTCTTCTCTGGAATGCGCTCCCAGTTGAAATTAGGATGTCCACTAACCGGTTTACGTTCAAGAAGAAAGTACAAGAACTTCTACAAAATAAGTTGGCAGAAAGGTCACATCGCTAGTACCCGACTATGTGTTTTTATATTTATGTATTTATAAATGTGTATATTCACCTATTGAATGTGTATACTTGAGACCTCTATGTATATATGTAGTTATGAATATAGTATTTTATTTATAGTATTTATATTGGTAGTGTATATATGTAAGTTAGATTTATCCAACATTAATAATATAAACATGTCAAATTCTCTGTTTTCTCTTGCACCTACAGCTTCATTTTTTTACATCACCCGAAGGTCGACTGGTACAAGTAGTGCATTAAGGTAAATAAATAAATAAATAAATAAATAATGGAAAGCGACTACCGCCGCTCATGAACGCCTGCAACGCAGGAGTCATAAGGGCGTTGAAAGCCTTTGAGGAAGGAATACGAGTTCATATAAATTGTTACATCTCTCTCTAAATTATTTTAGTGAATCGATGTTTTTTTTTATCATAGTTGCAACATTTACTAAGACAACTCGGCTTCATCATCATCATCATCAACAGCCTTTAATAGTCCACTGCTGGACATAGGCCTCTCCTTGGAAAGGAGGCCCATTCATACATATATAAATATATGTATGAATGGGCCCTGTGCGTTTTTGTAATTATTTTAAAAAATGTTGGTATATTTTTTTTGAAAAACTTTAGGTATTCATAACATTGCGTTTCTCTGTGAGCGAACATTCTATTTTGAGTGAAATTGATTTAAGAACTAAAAAAAATGTTTTTACATATATATTAATAGACACGTACACTCAACACTGAAAGTTAAAAAATCTAAAATCTGAACTAAATAAACTAAAATATATCTATATTATTATTTTGAATCACTTATAAAAGAATGATCAGCGATTTTGTATTAACACCAGAAATAAATAAATCGACCGTAAAACTTCTTTCACGTAATTTTGTATTAAACAAAGTAATACACTTCGTTCAGTACTTTTACGGTAAAATTCTCAGCGATAATTCGTGGAGTAGAAACAATTAATTGGATGGAAATTTTTATAACAAACACAAAATTGTTTTAATGATGTACTGTTAACTGTGATTGTGTATTTTAGAAGTTTGTTGACCATAAGCTCTACTGTGTCAATAGTTTCACAGGGAAATATTTGTTACATAAACAATTTAGTCTTCTCAGAAATATGGATATAAGGGTCAAGGTTGGGCTCGAGTACCGCGGAGCGCAGCAAAATATTTACAGCCAAATTGATGGCACAACCATTTACAGTGATGATGTGGCTGACTTTCAGAAAGTTTTTCGAAAAGACATGTATTAGAATACTTTATTTTGACAGTTTTATAATGATATTTGGGACCGAAACCATTTAGGAGAAGTAGATTTGTTGAAGATGGCAACAATATTATTATTTTGACTGTTAAATTATCTTCTTTTTTTTTAAACGCCATTATAGAAAATGTGTTTTGGTAGTACAAAGCTGCTGAAAAAATTACCCGCGCTTAACAACATAGAACGTGTTTGTTACCCACCAATATAAAACTAAACCACTGGTTATACATCGGTTATACAAATAAATATTACTAAAGGTTAGAAAGAGTTAGGAAAAATGATTAGGAAGAAGTTGTAGGCATTGTAGTAAAAACCACCATCTGCTTTTATGCCGATATGGTGTCATGGCAATGGACTAAGAGAGCATATCGCATATAACACCCAAAAGAAGTAAATCTCGAAATAAAAGCGTTTGCCAACCCGTTTGCCTGACATGGAGTGCCAAAACTCGGTAGCGTCAAAACTAATAATACTACTAAGTTCAAAAATTTATGTTTGGATCGCTTCCGACATAATTTTTGTCGAAAGTACTCGTAATCTCTACGTCATTGCGTATTCGACGCAAGTCTTTTTGTACAATTTACACAAAGTTCGCGTTATCGTAATATTCGTTCTTTGTAATACATTCTGAGCGTTTTTTTTTCTAAGGAGATAAAAACGTATTTTACCATTTGCAACCGGATTACAAATTTGAAAATCACTTTCGGTTTCAAAAATGTGCGAAAAATGGACAAAAATAATAATAAATCTTAGCTTTTTCTTCGACAACGATAGAGTGCAGAATGAATGCAGTATGCCGTCGCACAGCTGTTTCTACAAGTTAATATTAATGGAGAGAGGGCACTCGCTTGTTGTAACTATTCGGCCAAGTTTGTTGCCAGCTATGTTCTTGATCATTTTTATCTTATTAAACAAGCTCAGACTCAGATGTAGGCTACGGTCTGGTGGTGCATTAGCTCTCTAATGATTTTATGATTTTTTATTAATTGAAGACAGTTTTAAAAATTCATTACTTTTTTTTTGCTTTACAAAAGTTTTAGATGTTCATACGGCTCAAGAAATCAAAAAGTTTTCTTTCAATATTTTTTTCTCTTATTTAGAATCGATCTACTTGGTTGAAGAAAGGAATTCTAGAATGGAAACAGTTGAGTAATTTTATAAAGAATTCTACGAACGTTGAGTGAGTCTAAACTTTTATATTATTCACATTGGAACTTAGAAATTAAACTAAACTTAAGAAAAGCCTTCGAAATCAGATGGAAACTACGCCGAGCCTTTTTTCTCAAACTAGGGTAAGGTCGGCTTTAAGTCTACTAAGATAACGATACGCCTAAACTTCGAATTTTTACGCGGAGCGTCAGCCATCAGACTTCCACAACCCGAGTACTAGGCGATATCGAAGTTCTGTAGAAAGACCGATGTCGGACTGTTTAGGGCTCCGACTACCTGAAACGATTGCCAGACAGATGTTAGTATAGTAACCGGGACCAACAGTTAACGTGCTCTCTGGGGCACGGAGGGATTTCAATGTGTTAAGAATGGCTACCCATCCATGAACTGACCTGGCTAGGTTTGCTCAACTTTGTAATGTGTTAACCTGCTCGGTTACCTCTTAGCTACGAGTCCCTTGAAACATTAAAAATTGTAAGCTCAAAAACTACACTTGTTCATTCTAACCATTTAAAAACTTATTTTTTATGTCTGTTAAAATGAATTATGCTGTATATTGACTCAATATAAATGGTAAGATCCATAGACTATTTCGCAATGGACACGACTGTAGACATGCAAATACTATTGTATTTGTATTGCATTCGATTTTACTGTTTGCAAAGCGAACGTACGAGAAATCTTTGGGGACCGGCAAGCAATAGCTTCTACTTAAATATACAGAGTCGGGACAATGTCGTTCATTTGTCAGACATTTAAATAAAGTAGTTTACAGTATTTGTAGGTTCATTAACACTGTAGTTCATTAATAGGGACTTGCATACTTTTGAGCATCGTCGTAACTTCATCTATTTGTCGATTTTAGAGTGACCAAGCGTAAGTTTTCTACGAATTAGTTGAATACATCAACAATCTATATAATTACGTATCATGGGAATTAACATTCATACTTTTGAATTGTCTGATGTTTCAATCAGAAGCCAAATTCTCATAATAAAAGTTCCGTCAACTGTCATAAAGGCATTTTCGTAGTAACAACATCTAACGTTGACTATAATGTAATTATATCGTATTGTAACCGAAAATTGATTAAAAGTTAGTATGTCACCAATCCATTATCAGACTACAGACGTAGATAGAAATACAATCCGTTTTTTAGGTTTGAGTATCCAAAGTCTGAAATAAATTGTTTATATCTTTTAGAGTAACATTACTGTACAAAGGTATAATAGAATGAGTAAGTATCTTCTAGAAATCCATACACCATTTATGTGTGGGAAGACATAGTGGTAGTTCTTTTGCAGAAACATTTTTGTTACAAAGGGTATCGGGGCAAATAGTGACTACTACGAAAAAAAATTGAGTCTCACCCAGTATAACATAGATGTTTTTCGACGCCGCCAAGAATAAAACTCTTAATTTCCATAGGTTTTCACTGTTTTCACTTGATGGTCTGGGAAAAAAGTAATGTTAAGAAAAGAGCCAATAAATGTACTAAAAGCCATACAAAGCTGCCCGCATTGTTCTTGTTAGATCCTTGGACATAATAAAAACAATGACAAACACTTCACCGCAACTAGCTCAAACGCCTTGTAGGTGAAGAAAAAGGTATTGTTTTCACAGTCCAGAATGCATTGTGAGTTAGTTTCCAGTCGTGCTCCATTACTAAATTACCTCTTCTATTCTCCTACAGTATAAAATGTGAAATTCAAGCAACCGAATATACGCCAGTGAATTAACATTGCAGGTATATTTTAGAGCTAAATTTGTAGATACCTCTAACTTTAATTAACACTCTATGAACTTCATAAAATGATGTCATAATAAACTGTGCTTTAATTAAATCACATTAAACAGAGCTTTTAAATAAGTTGTCTGTGTGTTGGGTATTGAAGGGAGTAATAGGAGGAGTTGGATATTTAAAAGCATATATATATATATATATATATATATATATATATATATATATATATATATATATATATATATGCTTTTAAATAAGTGATAAAAATAATAATAACAGTTAAATTTTGTGATGTGGTCAAAACAATTTGATTCAAATATATTTTAATATACTTAAATAATTATAGCTGTTTCAATTACACATTAGCCCAATATTAATAATAAATAACAACTTAGTAGAATATGATGATTTTTATTACTATTCAGCTTTAAAGTTACTTTTTCAATTAATTCTGTTTTTCTATTTTCTTTCTCTGTTGTCTTTCTAGATCTCTTATCACTAATTCGTGCATCTTTCCGATTGTTGCTTAATGTGCACGTAGCCTACAATGCCAAATGTTACAGAACATGATAACGCCAAGACTAACTTTGAAGTTTATGACAACATTTTATTGTATTCTAATACAGTAGTTCAATTTTCATTCTATATTTCCTATATACTAACCATTTTTGTGTTTTCATTCAATAAACTACTGATTATCGCTCGATTAATTGGCCAGAAGGAAAAGGTAGAGAGGTATTAAAAATCATTTTTTGCAACCTAGAATTGGGCTATACCAGGTAATTACATATCATCATCACCACTTTGAACATTAAACTACTGGCTACATAAGATGGTAAGGTAACAAGAAAAATTAAGTTGGTTTTATAAATTGATTGGATATTGTACCAATCATTCGAGGTGTTGTCGGCAATGGCTATTCCCGGTAGTTCTTCAATATAATAATACGCTTAGGGTGCTAATGCGACTATAACTTCTGGTACGCCGTTTAAATATTTCTCATCAAACGAATCAAAAGCTCTGCCATGATGTGCAGAATCTGTTAAGCGTACAACAATAGCATAATTGTATGTTCTTGTCTGTACAATTTAATTGCAAGAAGCCAAATTATGTAGATCATTGTTCTGGTATATATAATGTGTGCACTGCGATAATTTGTGTAAGCACATGATTCACTTGATAGGTAACAATGGTAGAAGTACAAAAGACACTCCTAGTTCTGTCTGTGGTAGAGTAACATCAAGGTAGCGACTACAATGCGATTAGAATGGTACCCCACCTTTTGTAAGCATTGCTATAATTATGATACGGTCTCGATAACGCATGGGGCTCGAAAGTAGATTTATACCACTAATCTTGTGCTCACAGTCTCTTCTCTATTCATCCTTAAATATTTCTTATTGATGACTTACGTTATAGGCTAAAAGCGAATACATTAGATTCGCTCAACTTGTGTTGATTGAGAAAAAGTAAGTTTGTGTCAAACACTATATCTACCTAACATATTTTTTAATATATATTAATTACCGGTTTCTTAAAAATATCTCATCGTAATATTAAAAAAAAATGAAAAAGTACTTTATTGCTAATTAAATAATAAATCGCAGATTTTTACAAATTATTTTCCAGTGTACATTAGTTAGTCATCGTAACTAAGTTTCTAAACTTTGACTGCCTCGCTGGTGCAGTGGTAGCGTTTGCGACTGCTGCGGTCTCGGGTTCGATTGTATGATCTGACTAAATGTTTGTATGATCTGCAAATATTTGTTTCAGAGTTTGGGTGTTTTCTATGTATAATACGTATGTGTTTACAAAAAAAAAGTATGTAAGCATTCTATCAGTCAATCTAGCTTTCATAGCACAAGCTCTGCTTAGTTTGAAACTAGATGGCATTGTGTGGCAAATGTGCGAAAAAAAAAACAAATGTAGTAACTTTCTTTGCTCAGCGCATAATAAAAAACCAAGAAGTTACCCCAATATTTAAATTAGTTAAAGCAATCTTTTTAATTGGGTTTCTTGCTTAATAGAGCTAATTATCATGGCAGGTGCACCATTTTTTAAAGTCGGATAATAATCGGGCGTTGTTATATTTTATAAACATATATTCACAGTATAAAAATACTTTCTGGCGATTCCTTGCTTTTGAAACATGAAAAAAATAATATTCGTTAAATGCAACATCTTGTAACTTAAACCTGTCTATTCTTGCTATCTATTCAGGGGTGTCGACACTCAGGTACGTTTCGGACTTATCTCTGGCGTGAATAATGCCCTAGAGCCGTGATCGACGACTGACGACATTTCAGGATCGCGCGACTTTCCGGCCACATTGGAATTTTTAGTAATACCCGGAAAATACAAAAGGAATGAACTTTTGTTTTGTTTTTGAACTACCTTTTGGGAAGTTATAGCATATGCACATACTTTTGCATTGTATTATGGATTCAAAACTTCAATAAGTTGTTTGATTCTGGTAATTATAATATTGTTACGTGTTAGGGTTCTTTGATTCAGAGTAATAAGCCTTCAGACGACCAAAGAGACTTTATAATTACTAGGTACACCTTAAGACGTTCACACAATACTCAATAATAGTCCGGAATGACCGCCGAGGTCGCTGGATTACACTTATATTCACTTCGGCCGCTTCGATGTTTTCGCACTGTAGCTGGAACTGAACTGCACTTCAACGAAGACGTGTCCTCATTTATAATACTCGTAAAGGAACATTCCAGCAATTTCCAATCCCTACGAGAACCTGCCGCTGCCGAGAAAAACAAATTCGTTAAACGTTAAACAAACAAATAACACATTTTAAAAATATATTCAGCCAAATTTTATATTTACACTAAACATACCAGTACCCTATCTCCCCTGTATATTTCGTTGAGCTAAACTTTGAGTAATTTTTTGTAACATTAAAGTGTTCTGCAATTGACATCTCTTTGTTGTCGCTACGTTTCAAGCTTCTTTGTCGCTCAATATCTGTAAATAGACTGTGTTGTGCTTTATGTTTCATTTCGTTACGCTCCACTTGGCACTGTAATCTCAAGTTATGTGTTAAAAGCCACCACCAGTCTTTGGATGCTCACTAAAATGAAATAGAAAATCTTTAGAAATAAAAGATATAAACTATTTCAATTCAAATTGAGCACCTGCATCATAAAATCAGTAAACCAAAAATGACCCACTTAAGATAACTTAAATAACAATAAATTTGTTCTGTTTTATGCCACTATATCATGAGGACTTATTAAAAACGGGTTAGAGTAGCTAAAACTTACACTTGACCGATCGGTCTAAATAACTTCAAAACATATAATCTAGTTATTTTCCTAAAAAGTATATTTTACATTAATTCTACAAAAGGTTTTTTTTTACACCATTTATTAAAATTAAGGTTTTCGGTAGAAACATAGGATTCGGTGAAAATTAGTATTATAATATGTCTTTTTTTAATCATAGAAACATTGAATTGTTACACTTTTGGGTAAGAGTTTCAGAAATTAATTAATTTTCAGTTAAATGTCGTTACATGACCCCCAACCTTTGCGGTATCATCAAAGTGTAATAAAATGTACGAACGACAATCAATTTAGGACTACATTTAATTTCGCGAACATTTAATACCACTAACATTCCCTGTCTGTCACAGACAAAGACTCTTACAAATTCATTACAACGAGTAATTTCTTTTAGTCTGAAATGATTTACAGGTGGTTTCAAGTTTCTTTCCATCGTTTTAATATTTATTGATCAAGATAAAGTAAAGAGATAGTACTGAGTAAGTCGGTGGGGGTAGACCTGTTTAAAGTTTTACGCTAACTGTAGACAGTACATCGATCTAGAGATTGATCAAAATAATCCGAAGGATTACCGAACAGTATGTCACCTTTTCTTGACCATACTACTAAATGATTGGATAACTTCTATTTGGTGCAAAGCGTGGATTAAACTTAGAATTTTATAACTATTGATTCTGGTGGGTGAACAAATTATACACGATAATCTTTAATTTAATTTCTTTAATTTCATGATAAAATTATTTTCATACAAAAGCTTAATATTTAAATACTACTACGGTCGATCTTTTACGACGATTTTACGGTGCTTTTAGTACTTTAATATAAGTAATACGTAAATGTTTTAAACAAATGAACTAAGAGTGGAACATAAGATATTTCAATTTCGCTAAGTTCCCAAACCATTTGTATCATTTCTGGCAGACGATATCCCCTCGATCTGGAACTATTCGGCAGAGCAGTAAGGAAAAGCCAGCAATTCTCGGGCCTGTTTAAGGATATTGAAAATATAAGACTTCAGTATTGAAATAGTTCAGTTGAAGACTTGAATGTTATTTAAAGTTTACGTAGATGTAGTCGTACTTGTATATTACACAATTTTGTCTTTAGCTACTTCAACTGTGTCGTTTGTTATTGGTTTATCTTTATTGGGTTGAATCTTTATTTTAAGCGTCTGTGCTTTTATGATTTTTGTATAATATTTTAAAACATCTATGAAGTATATTCTACATCCATAGTTATATTATAAATGTGAAAGTGAGTTTGTTTCACCTACCACAACTTTTTTTTTGCTGGGGTAGAAAATGTGGTGTATGTGTAGGAGTATGTGGTTATTCAACTAAAAGAGAACCCGACAGCCGGTCTTAGGCATCCTACTCTGGGGAGCATCCGGACCTTGTTATTTAACGTCCCTCCGCCGATCGACCCAATCAATATGTGTTTCGGCCCAATCACATATCGCGACCTGGCCCTCATCTTGTCGCCTATCGCAGTAATTAATCTACCAGTCGATCGACTCGGTCTCCACGCTCTGGCAGCCTGTGGCCTCGTTCTTTACGCTCGCGATCGGCCCTCTCTGCCACGGTGCTGCGTTTATGCTGTCTGAGGAGTCAGCACGGTTGCTGTCTTCAGCCTATCCGCTGCTAGAGGCAGCCGAATAACGGGCGCCGGTGGCAGCCTCACCTTCACTCCCACTAGACGTCCGTCCAACACGACCCCACTGCGTCAAGTATTTGCGCAGGTGGTGGGAGGAGGAGTCCTTAAGAGCCCTAACAAATTGACCCTTAAGGTTCGTAGATTTAGTGGCCACCTTGTTTATGATGGCCACTGCTACGTTCGCCCTTTCCTGCATGGACACCGGTGCTTGGGACACACAACCTCTTTCTGCTGGTTCTCGTATCTTTTGCAGGAGATAAGCCATCTCCTCCTCCGCTACCGTTTCGCCCTCCGCTCCGGCCTGATCGTATACTTCCGACTTAGAGAAGACGGAACAGGACTGTGCCGCGATCGGCGTCCGTGACCTTCCTCGCTGGTACAGGCGTAGGTGGCAACATGTCCTGCGATGGGTCGCCATCTTCCTCTCTGGAGCGTCGACGCTTGCGACTCTTACTGTCGCGGAGTTGAATATCCATAGTGTCGAGTGCGTCAATCGTCACACTGGAGCTTCATAACAGACCTGGAAGAACGAAGACGTTCAGATGTTCTTCTGATCCTAGACGTAGGCCTCACTTCTGTAAGAGTATTCGAGACAGGCATCTCTAGGGAAACCTCCTCATCATCATCCACCTTCTCATTCTTACTTCTCTTCTCCTACTTCCTACTACTTCCTCTACACTTCTCCTTCTTTTCTTCGGTTTGTTGGTTAAAATTTAAATCTGCAATGATAAACCCACGAGGGGGGGAGAAATAAAGGTCGACCCGGACAGAGATCCCCAATACCCGGGCAAGCGTAAATTATTCGCCCAACCGAGGGGTCCGCAGGTGATTCAGCTGGCAACTGAACTACCCATCAGCCATGCATTCCCTGGCTACACACCAGAAGACGGGATTCGGGATAATTTTTTAAAGAGGTTTTCTTCTTCGCAGTCCTTACTTTGGAAAGTTTAACAACCTTCGGTGACCCAAGAAGGGTCTCACCGAGAATCCTTCTTAGTCTGGTCCCTCTGAGTCAAACCGGCATGAGTGATTCTACCGGCATAGCTCCAGAGATCAATGACCCGCTCAAGACCCCCTACGACGGCAACGTGAGGATATAGTTGGGGAGTCCTCCTTCCCTACCTACCCTAAAGCTTCGAGGTTAGGTAGAATGGCACCGACAGCGAGTTGGCATGCATTCCTCGGGTTCCACTGCAGCATTGACTGTCGATGAGCGGTCGGCCGCATTTCTAGCTCGTCCTGAGCTTCCCCACCCTCATAGACCCTCGCGTTCTTATACGCCATGATATCTTGGGAAACTTAGGAAACCTCTTAAGATCCTGATGGCCGCTATCCGCTGCGCTTGATTTAACGTAGCTCGGCATCGGGAGGATATAGATATGAGATAGGCGCTTGGCTCATATCGGCGCTCCGTAGAGGGCCATGGATCACAAGTTTTTGAACAAAAGTTTTTATTCTTATTTCGAATTACCTTTTCACAAAATAAAACTTGTAATTAAAATGTTTGTGTGTACTACACAAACATTTTAATTACTAGTTTAATTTTTACATGTTGCAAATGAAACACTATCTTTCGACTGAAAATGCCTCTTTGAAAATAATGTGTAGGTCACTTCTTTTTTGTCAATAAAAGTTAAACTAACATGTTTTGTCTTAAAAATTAACGTGTTCAATAGAAATACCTACGTTTTTCCTTTGAAAGAAAGTGATGCACGCAAAATACACCATTTTGCTTGGTGTAAATAAATGTTGGAAATCAATGCTAAGCAGTTATGTTATCATTTCGTTGATTAATTATTATGTCCTTCTTTATAGAGTGATACAATGTTTTATGAGGCCACTTGTATTTCAAAGCTCGCACAAACTCGAGCGAAGTTCACAAGGTAAATGGCTAAAAACATTTTGATATATAGCCTTATGGAGTGCATACAGCAATTTATCTGTATTGTTTGCTACGGTAAAGTTAGCATGAGTTATGGATGAAATTAATAAAAGCCGATAGATAAAGATATTTAAAACAGGTTTATTTTTCTACCTATCTAGTAAAAAAAAAGGAAAAGTAACATTTGTAAGTGACAATACCAAACATTCAAGAAAAATGTATGATGCATGTACCTCATTTGTGTAAATCTAAATTAAATTAGTACATAATGTTAAATAAATAAATTAAATTAATAAAAAAAATCTAATTAAAATTTATTTCTGATTATATTTGCACCGCTAACTTTTGTAGAAAAACTTCCGTATGTTTTCCTGAGTAAACTTTTTGCTCTTGATTGATTTAACAGATTGAATTACTAATGCCTTAGCTTAATGGAGTATATCTTATTGCTAGTTACTGACTAACTAATGAACTTAGGAGAAATGAATGCTGTTTTTATTTATTTTAAACTTTTTGTACATCTATGTCATGTCTACCTGCAAATATAGCGTTTCATTCGAATTCACAAATTCGAAATTAGTGTATTAAAAAAAAAACTAAGCCCAATTTTGTAGGGTTTAAGTCTAGTATATCTTTATTTATTTGCTCCACAGGTGGCTTGTTCTAACTCCTCACATATCGTATATATAGTTTTCACATTCGTTACAATTTGGTATGAGCTAAATTTGTTGTTTAAGAAGATTTAATATCTATAATGAAAATTAAACTAACATTAATAAATTATTCCTAATTACTTCCAAATAAACTAAAGATATAAACAGTAATGTCTAGAACAGTATGAACTATTCTTGTCCTCTCTTGTCTAAAATCAACCACATTGGAGATAAAGCTTGACTGAATGACACTGTTCTACAAAATTATGCAAATTCTTGTAACGACGGTGACGAGCTGAATTTTTAATTTCTAAAGAAAACTTGGACAATTGAATTAGGATGACCCTTACCAGGTAGACCAGGGAATGAAACATGATTTTGATTATAATATTTTAGAATAAAATACGAGAGCTCTTTTTCACGATAGCTGAGAAATTAATTATTCTTTTCTTACAGCATTCATAAATTGTCTTGAAAAATCTTCATTACATGCACCCAATTTCTAAGGAAGTTCAATCATTTTAATACAACTGAATAACTGAATTGAATACAAAATATAAACTATGTACCATTATCTCAAAGCTTTATGTTTGCTACGTTAAGATAGAAATATAATTTATAAAAACAGATCTCAACCTATGCGTTGAAATTTTTTTTGCACTTAATTGGCCAATATTTTCAACTAGTATAAATGGTAACAACCCTATATCATATTCACACGTGATATAACTGAATATAGATGTCAAACACTATTCAAAAAATTGCAACACCTTTACTAAACGTTTTTCAGGATACATAAATTAAAGAGTGAATTTATCTTTTTACTTTGCTACTTTAAGACATGCAATTTTGCTAAAACGGAAACATAAAAGATTTGAATTCGACAAGTGAGCAAACTTTTACAATGTAAGTGTTATGACGAATGTTTTCGCGGAAATCTCGAGAAAGCTCCATGCAGAAGTTAGCTTGTTAAAAATATAGGTAGCCTTAATATAACATTGTAACTAAACTAGTTATATAACTTCCGAACAAGAGTTACCACTACTTACCACGCATAACATGTAAGTACACAAACTATTTTAAAATTATTTTAAATATTCTCTCGTTTTAGAATTTTGTACGATACATTTTAATATTTCTTTTATTCGCGCACATAGTTGAGTTGATCTAGGAATGGAAAACTTGCCCCGGTACGGACGCAAGGGGCGAGGCCGTAGAGGAGTGGGCGGCCTCGGTGGGCCTCTGTCTTCTCAACAGAGGCTCCACCAACACGTGCGTGCGACAGCAGGGGGGGTCGATAGTGGACCTTTCGTTCGCTACCAGTGCCCTCGCCGCACGAGTAAGGACCTGGAAGAGGTTGAGACGCTCTCGGATCATCTCTATATCCGATTTGAGCTCTCCCGGACCCAGGACTCCAGTAGGGGTCACGTGGCGCGGCGTTTATCCCGCTTTCCGCGGTGGGCTGTTGCCAGACTGAACCGAGACCTACTAGGGGAGGCAGCCATAATTCACTCGTGGCTGGCTCCGACCGAGGAGGTCGACGTGGAGCTGGTCGCTTTCGCGATGCGATTACGCATATCTGCGATGCGGCCATGCCCCGCATTCGGCGGTGTCACCGTGGAGACGGTGAGGAGGACCGGCTTCATGAGGAGTACCGACAGGCGAGGAAAACTCTGAAGCTGGCCATTAGCCGCGCCAAAGAAGAAAAGAGAGAGGAGATGCTGGAGGGTCTTAATCGTGACCCCTGGGGTCGCCCTTACCGCGCGGCTCGACAAAAGCTCCGCGCGTCGGGCCCCCCCCCTTACGGAGACTCTCCCGCCCAGCTTCCTACGAGAAGTGGTTGAGGGCCTTTTCTCGCAACGAGCGGTACACACTCCCCCGGCGATGGCCTCCTTGGCCGGAGACGACGGGGAGCAAGAGGAGGATGATGTTCCGCCCGTCCGGGATTCGGAGGTAGGGGCGGCTGTTCTACGGATCCGTTCCAAGAACACCGCCCCTGGGCCAGACGGGGTACCGGCCCGAGTGCTGGCCCTAGCCCTCAACCAAATGGCAGACCGCCTCGGGGAGGTGTTCGACGCTAGCTTGGCGTCGGGACGTTTCCCTGAGTGCTGGAAGAGCGGGAAGCTGGTCCTATTAAGGAAGCCGGGACGGCCTGCCGATTCGGTCGCGGTCTACAGGCCCATCGTGCTGCTGGACGAGGCGGGTAAATTGTTTGAGAGGCTTCTCTCTGCCCGCATCGTCCGGCACCTCTACGAGGTGGGCCCCGATCTGTCGGACGCCCAATTTGGTTTTCGGGCGGGGCGTTCGACAGTCGACGCTGTGTTGCGCCTGAGGGCCGTGACCGAAGAGGCCGTGAGCTGCGGCGGCGTGCTGTTGGCGGTGTCATTGGACATCGCCAACACATTCAAAAGTCTGCCATTCAGCTGCATCAGGGAAGACTATTTAGAGGAGCGTACCGTCGTGTACGAGGACCGAGAGGGTAATTATTTGAGGTGTCGGCCCATGTCGTGCGGTGTTCCACAGGGGTCTGTTCTTGGACCCCTCTTGTGGAACATAGGGTACGACTGGGCCCTTCGAGCCGATTCCCCCCCCGGGCTGGGTGTAATTTGTTACGCAGATGACACTCTGGTGACAGCCCGGGAGGCGAACTTCCAAGAGGCGGCGCGCCTGGCCACAAGGGGAGTCTCCCTGGTGGTTGGGCGCATTGAGGCGCTGGGCTTACGGGTGGCCCTAGATAAGACGGAGGCCAGGTTATTTCATGGGCCCCGTCGTGGTCCACCCCCTGGCGCCTCAATCGTGGTCAACTCGGTCCTCGTACCGGTTCGGGCCCAGATGAAATATCTGGGCCTGATCCTCGCAGGAAGGTGGCTCTTCGACGAGCACTTCCGACAGCTTGCTCCAAAGTTGGTCGGCGCTGCGTCTGCCCTAGGGCGACTTTTGCCCAATTTGGGTGGACCCAGCGTCGCGACAAGACGGCTGTACACGGGGGTTGTCCGGTCAATGGCACTATACGGTGCACCGGTGTGGGCGGCGGCTCTGACCGCCCAGAATAGGGTACGCCTCTGGCGCCCTCAGAGGGTAATGGCGGTCAGAGCCATACGCGGTTACCGCACCGTTTCGACGGAGGTGGCGTGCGCGTTGGCCGGAACTCCCCCGTGGGATTTGGAGGCGGAAGTGCTTGCCGAAGTTTATCAGCGAGTGGCTGACTCCCGGGCGGAGAGCGGATTTCGCCCTCCGCCCGAAGACGTGGGCGAGTGGCGCGAAACCGCTTGCCGAGCCACGATGGCTCGTTGGTCGTTCCGGCTGGAGACTCCACGCGCTGGCTTCGCCGCCGTGGAGGCTCTCCAGCCGGTCATCGCCGAGTGGGCAGGGCGGCAGCACGGGACCCTTGCCTTCCGGCTGACGCAGGTGCTTTCCGGGCACGGATGCTTCAGAAAGTACCTGCACTCGGTCGCTAGGAGGGAACTGAGTCCCGCCTGCCACCACTGCGACTGCAGTGAGGACTCGGCCCAGCACACGCTGGCGGTCTGCCCCGCATGGGCGAGGCCGGGCCCTCACTGCAGTCATCGGAGTGAATCTCTCGCTACCGGCCGTAGTACTCTCCATGGCCGGTAGCGACAGTTGTTTTACCGCGGTCACAACCTTCTGCGAGGAAGTAATCTCGCAGAAGGAGGCGGCGGAGAAGGCCCGGGAGGACGACCTCCACTCGGACCCGATCCGCCTCCGGCGAACCGGGCGGCGGAGGCGCGCCTATCACCGCCTCATGCCGCCCTGAGTGTGGCCGCGGGTGGACGGGGTGGGTTTCCTCTCCACCCGCATTAGTTTGGCCAGCCGCGAGGGGGCGGCGTCCGCGTGTGCCGGACGTCGCCTAAAGAGAGGAAATTTTGAGACTGAGCCCGCAACAGGAGCGGGCCGGCGCTAGGAGGGGTCCGGATGTCTTAATAACAGCTGTTCCCGGATCCCTCCTATTACAGGCGCAGAGTGGCACACCGTGTGGTTTTAGTCGGTCCGAGTCCGACACACCACCACGCCGCAAACCCCGGTGGGGTGACGGTCCGAGGGGATTTCCACACGTTAAAAAAAAAAAAAAAAGGAATGGAAAACTTAGAAAGAGTGTGTAGTTCTCGCAAGTTTGAGTTGAGTCGATAACGATGCCTTTTTAATGAACTTAGTTATAATTATACTTAGTATAAGTGAATTGGAAGACTCATATTTATGAATCTTTTTATTAATACAAAATAAGCTTTTTGCATTTTGCTTTAACGATCCAACTTCGTGATAGATACAATTTGTGGGAGGAAAATGGCACTTTGGCTAACTCAACCAGATTGATAGACCCGGTTTATGAAATTCTTTCGTTGCTTCTGATCCTCACTCACATCACTCCCCCTCCCATTTTTTTGAAAGCATCACCATTGGTATACTAATATACCTTATCTTAGAAAACATATTTTAACAAATTGTCTATAATCTGATATAATCTGGTTGATATAACTACGTCATTTGAGCTTGTTAACAATGTGTAGCACTCGGGGACGTGGTTAGACCGGTCATTAAGATGGAATAAACACATCAGTGAGTTGATTGTTAGAATAGCTTAATACCTAAATATCTTTGAAGTGCTGGCAGGATTAGGATTACAATAGAATAAGATTAGGTTAGTTAGTAATTCAATCTGTAAATCAATGAGTTCTAGCAATAAGCTGACTCAGAAGGTGACGGAAGTTTTTCTACGAAAAGTTTGCAGTGCATATATGATCAGAACGTAATTTACAATTAGTAATATTATAAATATGAAAGTAAACCTGTCTAGACAGACAGGATTACTTTTGAGGGTTTAGCCGTGAAGGTATTAAAACAGACGTTCATGGCCAAACGGCTAAATCGACTTTAATAAAAATTTCCATGGAGATACCTTTGGGTCTTGAGGAAGGATATCGGTTACTTTTTACCGCGATAACCGACATATATTTATTTATTTACACATCATGCACATTTGGTGCATTGGCGGACTTAATGCCTAGGCATTCTCTACCAGTCAACCATTGGGTGATGCAGAGAAAACAGCATTTTAGTTACAGTTGATTTAGACATTTTACATTAGATGTATACTTTATACAAAATCATATAATATATACACATATACAAATCTGTCATATACTACACATATACATATTAATATTACACATAAGTACATACCTTATAAAATATAAATACTGTATAAAAGTATATGAATACACACAAACACACAAGTGGATATTGATGATAATTTTGTATTAAAATAAAAAGAAATCATGAGCAATTTGATGCTGCCAGTTGTTTGACCAGATACTGCTTTACTTTTAATTTAATACATATACGTGGGCGAAGCCACAGGCCAAAAGCTAGCACTAAATAAAGGAGAAGAATTTGGATTTTTTTCACACAATAGTAATCGTTAAAATAATCTTAATAATAAGTAAGTCAATAAAATACTAAAAATATTAATAAATAATGGGGTAAGCGAGCACAGGGGTCACTTGATGATTAGTGACTTGCGCCGCCGATAGGTACATGAAACTCAAAAGGACACAAGTGAGTGCCTTTTCTCACCAGAATAGGAATGGAGCTTTGGAAATTCACTCAATCAATAAAAAACAACAAAAGAAATGCTTAACAGCGGCCCATATCTACATGGCTTTTTTATGAAGCCGTCGTATGGCTCCGGCCGAGCCAGCCCATATCTGCATAGCTTTTTTATGAGGCCGTAGTATGGCTCCGGTCGAGCCGGCCCATATCTGCATGTTTTTTTTATGAGTCCGTGGTATCGCTCCGGTCGAGCCGGCCCATGGCTTTTTCACGTTTTGAAATACATTTGTGGCAAGTATAGATTTGTCAGCAATAATAAAACATGCTAAAAGTGACAGCATTACACCTGCCAAGCGATTTTACAATGTTTTACAAATACTGACTTTAATATGGAATGAATAGAACGTAATTAGAGTAAGTGATATGAATAAGATACAGACGGTTCTAATGAGGGTTGTTGATAGGAGCTACATGGACTATGTAATTAAAGTGGCCTTGAATTTTAAGAAAAAAAAATCTATGTATTATGAACGCAGATATTTTATTACCAAGCTATAAAGTTTTATCTGTACTAATATTACAAATTTGTTAGTTTGGCTGGATGGAATGATGGATGGGTCACATCACATCACACACATCAATATCCTTTAGTAGTCCACTGATGGACATACTTGTAGATCTCTACTTAGAAATTAGGTTTTGGCCTACTGTACCACGCTGGCTAAACGGGTCGATATAGGGTTTGTTTCAAGTTTTCCTTCTCTTTGCTGTTGTAAAAACATAAATCCATTTACACCAACATCCTCGAACAGGTAAATAGAGGCATCTAATAGCCGTTAGTTATTAAATCGGTTAATGACGTATGTGATTACTTTTTCATTTTACACTTTTTTAAATAAGTTTTACTGTATTTGAAGCTTTCTAAATTAAAAAAAATAAATAGTTTAAGGCTATCAGTAAGATTTTGTGATCAATATCAACATTCCTATTCAAATTGAAATATACAATCAATAGTGGCCTTATTAGGAACACTAGCAGTTTAGTGGTAAAGACAATTTAATACATCAATAAACAAAACTCTATTTTGCAACCAAGTTCAAACCATTCTATTTCGAAATGTGTCGTAATTGACAGTGCATCCAACTGGTTATGACAATTTAACTCTCCCGTCGACCCGTGAATGTCCCAATAAAACCTTTGTGAACCGACGAGCACAATGAAGTGAATATTTTAGTGTCAGTTTCTTACAGTCTCTTCGTGAATGCAACTTTGTAAAATTACTAACACCGGAAAAATAAATTTCCTTCTTTCTTCTATTAATTTTTATGTTTTATTTTATTACAATTTGCTTTTGTGCGGTGTATAGTATAGCTTAATATGTAACTATAAAAATGTTTGTTGCACGGATTGATGCGATCATATTTCGTACGTATTTACATAACTTTAACACTAAGATTAATCATTTTAAGAAAATATGAGACAAATAATGTTATCACTACCTATTCATATTATTTATCTAACTAGTGTTCCGAGTTTAATAAATATAAGGTTTTTCTTTTTGCTTTAAAAGATTTTGCAAAAACAAATTTAATGTACTACTTTATAAAAGCAAAGTCGATTCAAAAAATTGTGTGTAAATATGTAACTTTTAAAATCACAGTTAAACAAAGTAAAAATCGAAAACCTTGGTTTTGTTTGGTACTTTATGAGCCACTATGCTGATATATAAGCCTATAATAATAATGTTCCGTACAGTTAAAAACTTTTCTTATCTTTTCATTAAAAGCATACATTTCATCTTTTAAACAGTATCGAAGAAGACAATTTGACTGGATAACCAATAAAACTGCCACCAAAACTATTTGGTGAAGAGGAAAGCAAATAAAGTTAATTAATTAAATTATATGTGACGTCACAATATGCCATAATGGGGCTTTAAAGAGATGAAATTTAATTACGCGATTGTGTTCATTATAAGGCCGTGTGCGGATTCATGTGCGAATTTTGTATATGATTTATTTGACAACGTAGTTATTTACATATTTTACTATTTGCTAATGAAAGAATGGAACGGCATCTGATAGAAAGTGACTACCGACGCCCATGCCATACCGAGTCACAAGTCGTTTTAAGGTGGCAGTGCGTTCTTTTCTTACAGGTTCGGTTAAGGGCTCGTGCAACATGCTAGCGCTGTCACGCGACTTCGGTAGCTCCGAATTGCGGCGAACGACCAGCTACGAAAAACTTTGTAGCCTGCGGGTGACTAGCGAACGGTCAATGGCAATTTATAATTTACTTAATTAGGGTTAGTACTGACAGACTAATTGTTTGATTTCGTGAAGATGAGTACTTTGGAAATGGATAGAGTAACGGAACTTCTATTATTGGAAAATTCTGTTTTATGGATTCGTGCTACTAAAAAGTTGAGAAGAAAGAGAAGATTTACGCGCGGTTACGAACTGCACCTACTTTTTTTTATGACTCTTCCATAAAAAAATGCAAAAGAGCAGACGGGTCACCTGTTGGAAAGTGACTACCGCCTTCAATTGACGCCTACAACCCAGGAATCTTTCAGAAGGAGTATGCTCTTTTCTTGAAGGTCGTATCGGTCCGTAAATACCGCAGACGATAACATGTTCCACAGATTGGATGTGTAAGGCAAAAAGTGTCTTGAGTCTCCTGCATTCTTTATGATGCGCACTCGGAATCCACCTCTGACGACTGATCGCTGCCAGTCTTGCGGCTACTGGTCTTCAGTTGTGGGCCTGTAACCTGTAACCTAACCTAGCCCGTTTAGTTCTATCGAGACGTTCTATCAAGTCGCCGCGAGCACGAGCCCTTAACCTTGGCAGTATTATCGCAATACAATATTAATCTACGTTAAAATGTTACCAAATGTCTGACCCTTTTTATCCAACTGCTGTAATTCCCACAATCCCACTGATTGTTTAATTTAGTAGTATTTCATTTTTAGTTCTGTTGAATAACCTTACAAATGAGAAGATTGCCCAAAATTAACATAATCTAATAAAATAGATGTATTTACTCAACATATTATGCAGAATCTCTTTGTGAAAATATTTAAATTTATTAGAAACAATCATAATAACAAATACCTAAAAACTCATATTACGTTTCATATTAGCGTGATAGCATTAATGAAATATTAATTAACTTTGGGAAGGAGAAAATATTTCGGGAAAATTTTCTTAGTTCTAATGTTATTAGCGCGGGAACCGTAAAATTAATGCCTGGTAACGCACCGTGAACTGAGATAAGGTCCAAGGCGAAATGTTTTATTTTTCAATTTGAGTGACAACAACACAATTAGCAAACCTTAATCAAATTTAACAAAAGGAAAAAACATTTATATTACTATTCTGTAGTCCACAGATTTTTTTTCTGTTTAATATACAATTTAACCGTTATGGGTCAACTATTTCTTTTGAGATATGTCAATGGAAATTAAAAAAAACATCAAAACCATTTTTGTTTCAAAATATTCTGGACGACAACGGCGAAGCCGCGGACAAAACCTATTTGCCGGCGGTTTCGGCGAAAAGGTCGCAGTGAAAACTAGACTTTGTTGGTCGCTGATAGCTGGTAGCTTTCTATTGGCGAAAGAACTTTTTAAATCAATTTAGCGATTTTGCCGTGAAAGCGTAACAAACAAACTCAGTTTCACAAATTATATTATAATTTTAGAAGTATGCATATATTGGTTTCTTTATCTAATTTTATTGTTCTGAATACATAATTTGAAGTGTCTGTATATTTCGAAAATCGATAAATCGTTAGCAGATGTTAACAAAATAATGTTCGTAACTTTTGAGTTTCGAACATTATTTTGTTATAAATTTGTTTAAATATTTGTATTTAGTTCGTTTCCTTCATGAGATTGATCAACAAGCATTGCTGAGGACACCAATTAAGCTATCACTTCATTGGTTCTGTCAGGCTGTCTGATATGACAAAGCCCATGTTGGTGATAGTGATTAAATCTCAAGTGTATGGTAGCACTAATTCGAGTTAGTGGTTTCACGTTAATTGTGTAAATGATTTTATACACGACTAAAAAATTACTATCAATAGATTGTATTTTTTGTATATTTGTAACGCGATATTTGTACTAATTTTAAAGGGACTTTGATAGTATTTTTTATTGAGATGTACTTGTAGATAAGTCAGACAAAGTCTTAGAAAGAAATAAAAAAATCCCATGCTAACAACAGTAACAATAAACTTTATTAAATGACCATGTTTTTTTAATTCCCATTTGTTTTTTGGTTTTGACGCATTGTAGACATTCATTCACACTCTAAGGAAAACAGTATTTAGAAAAATCATAATAGAGTTTATTTCAACAGTCGTAAATTAAAATATCCTAGATTTCGACAGCTAATAAGTATTCGAGTGTTATAGGGGTCCTACATAATCCGTAGATAGGTTTTCTCATTCTCGGCTTTGTTTTATCCTTTCAACCACTTTTTAATTTATGCGGGTTTGGTTCATAAATTAATAACATCGTATCTCAAATTTAATTCGTTTAGAAATTAAGTTATTAACGCTATGTTTTTGTTATAAATTTAAAGTGAGTATCCAATATTCTGTTGGTATAAAAACATTGTGTCGAGACTAAATGAAATTGTAGCCCGTAATTTACTTAGTTCATTTTCATAAAATAGGAGTTATAGTTTTTGTTTAAATAATGTACATTAAGTATCTTTATACAATGCTTTCATTGTTACATTGTTTTCAACAATTTCTTTTACACAAATATTCAATTCTTTACAAAGAGGAAAGCTCATATTCCGCTGTTTAGTTTAGTTTTGCAAACACTGGTTTCATCTAACGCATACAAAGAGCTAAATATACGTTATTATATAAATTGACATAGGACCTTATATAATATATATGTATAAATGCTGGATACAAATATCAGGAGTATTGATAACTGGTGGCCTTTTTTAAAAGGTTTACAGTAGAAAAAGCTGTGATGAGAGAAAAGTGTGAGTTTATAAAAGAAGTAAGTCCCTTATAGCTACTATTTATGGGGTATGAAGCCATATTCCAATATTCTATTATTTGTATCCCATATAAGTTAAGAAACAGCAATATTGGGCATGGTTCCAGTTGGTGTGGTGACCACTTAAGGCATCGTCTGTAGAGTTATTTCATTTAGGAACTATTACATAATATATTGTTTAATTTTATAGTCCCATGTCCAATGGCTGTCAATGGGTAAAGTATTGTGACAAAAAAAACATATGTTATAAAACCCATTTATAGTAAATCAAATATAATATAAGACTATTTCTGTATTAAACTTTATCAATCAATCTATTGCAATAAAAGTTTGACAGTCACAAACAAAATGTTACTGATATCACTAGCTGAATTTAAAAAAGTACAAGCACTAATACAGAATTCTAAATATAACTCAAGTCAAGAATTATTAATAACAAGGTTTTAATCAAAGTTTTACAGTTCTGTTTCGATTTATTGTAAAAGTTGGGCAAAAGTTATGAAGACATATGCTCATATAACGTAATAGTAAGGATTTACCAAAACGTTCGCAATATCACTTTCGTTTAAATTAAGGTACAGCTCATTTTAAAGTTTGTACCTATTCTAAACTTCGACACCTATGACAAACAGTATTTAATTTAGTACCTATTATTTATTAAGGTACTAAACAACAAGTGACATCGAGGTGTCTAAAAAACGTCGGGCACACCGTCATCGCGGCGGTAAGACCCGTTATGGAGGATTGGCTCGAGAGGCGTCACGGGACCCTCTCATACCGACTGACGCAGGTGATCATTGGGAAAGGATGTTTCGGGGATAACCTGTGTCTGATCCGCAAGGAGCCAACGCCTGAGTGCCACCACTGCGATGGTCAGACCGTGGACACGGCTCTCCACACGCTGGCAGAGTGCCCGGCGTGGGTTGAGCAGAGGCGAGACCTCGTGGCGGCCATCGGAGTGGGAGTTCTCTCGCTCGATAGCCTGATTGCGACTATCGTGCAGAGCGAGAGTGCGTGGAACTCTGTCGTCTCCTTCTGCGAGCAAGTTATGCTCGCGAAGGAGACGGCGAAGCGGGACCGGGAGAGGTTTAGAACTCTCCCGGCCAGCCAGGCCCGGGAACGGGCCAGGTACCAAGGCGACTCAGGCGCCGGAGGTCGCAGAACGACCTCCGTTCTCCATAAGTGGAGAACTCCGTGCTTCTGCTAGGGTGACAGATGCCGCCGCAAGCGCGTTGCGAAGCGCGCTCGCTTCCAGGGAGCAGAGGGAACATGGGGTCCCCACACGTTGGGTCGTCTACTCGTCTGTGATGGCCCGAGGTATGTCGGGGCACCAGGGACTTCCTTTCTAGGGTATACCTGGTTCCCCGGCTATTAGTACCGAGACAGCGTGCGGTTTTAGTCGGTCCGAGTCCGACATGCCACCGATAGGTGGTATCCGAGTGGATTTCCGCACGAAAAAAAAAGGTGTTTAAAAAACGATAAGATAAACTTAACTTATAAATTATTAGATTCCAAATTCCACAAAATTAACGAAAAAACGACCTGTCGTGAATCAACGAAATGTAGTTGCTACCAATACTACAGAATCTTTCTAGTACACTTTGTTATTCTGTTAAAATCAATTTCCAAGAAATTCATGGAAGTATGAAGTTGAAATTAACAAAGTCATAAGTTTGCAGTCAAAATCAATAATCTAAGTCAATGCAATCAGTGTTATGATCACTTAATAAAATAAGTAATCGACCACTGCAAGAATTTGCAGGTAGATAGGTATATCAAAGTCGACTGTCAAGGTGGTTTTTAGTGGAAACACATAATCCTGCATAATAAAAAAAGGGATTGAAATCTATTTATCAAGAATCACGAGTGAGTTATCAATTACTACAAAAAATAGATTATGTAGGAAGCCGTATTTGTAATTGAATTGCAATACTATTGTTATATATAAGTTACTATTAAGGAAAAAATCCCTTTAACATAAAGAATTGTACAAATCTCTTCGTGGACCCCTTTGTCAGTAAACTACTGCACCGTACCCTATTAATGTGTTTGAAAAGGAAACATATCTTTTGTAAATGTTCGGGGTCACCACAAATGGACAAATTCGTTTCTTTATGAATAATAGACATTGTGTACGTGTTGCTGTTACGACACAACCATTTAGTCATCCCTAGGCAGGGTTCTTTTTGTTAGAAATTAATTTCTATTTGGCATATCTATACCTATTAAATATAAATAGTTTTCCTACAAACATTACTACTAGTCCGTGTGGTGACGGATTAAGAATACAAATTGTCACCACCCCAATTCATCCCGTGGGTGTCGTAAGAGCCGACTAAGGGAGCAAACTAAGCAGGACAACAGCACTGCAAAGAGAAGGAAAACTTGAAACAAACCCTATACCAACCCGTCTGGCCAGCGTGGTATAGTAGGCCAAAACCTCCTTTCTAAGGAGAGGCCTATGTCCAGCAGTGGACTAGTATAGGCTGTTCATGATTACTACAAAAGATTACTGTCAAGACTGACAGTATGGTGACATTAATTCATATAAATTCGCGCAACTACAAACTACCTCACTTAATAAAAATAATTTGATTGATTTAAATTAAATTCTATATGATTATAATTGCAGTTTTAATAGTTAGTATTAAGAAATAACCTAAGAGATTTTATTATTTAAAAACTGGCAAGACCTTCGAATACAATTCATTTTTAATAGACAGACTGTCTCGGTAACGAAGTGATAGCGTATGCGACTGCTGTGCTGAGGTCTCGGTTTCGACTCCCGGGTCGGGCCAAATGTTTGTATAATCTACAAATATTTGTTTCGGAGTATGGGTGTTTTCGATGTATAATATGTAAATACTCGTATTTACAAAAAAATAGAGACTCTATCTATTGGAGACTCTAAGTATTCTATCAGTCAATCTAGCTTTCATAGTACAAGCTATGCTTAGTTTGAAACTAGATGGCGTTGTATGTCAGATGTCAAAAATATTTATGTATTTATAATAGTATTCAAAAAATTAAAACAATTGGTGGAAAACCAGTAGAAAAGAATTCACTTCATGGAAAAACAGGCAAGTTAGAGAAATGTGTTTTTTTTCGGTATCGAAGAAACAGAATCATATAAAAACCTAGAAAACAACATTATCAAATGGATAGACCAATACTTGTCTATTAAATTAAACTACTTAGATATACAAGAACCAAGAAATTGTGACCTTTTCAAAGCTAGGAATAAAAATTAAAATTCTTAAGCAAAAACAGATACTGAAAGATACTTCATATTACATCCAAGCAGACTATCCAAAACATGTGCTAGAAAAGAGAAAAGAATTAAAAGAATAGCTAAAAGTAGAAACAGAAAAGGGAAACATAGCCACAATTAAATACAACAAACTGATCATCACCGAGAGCATGAATAAAAGAAAACTTTTTTATCACCCGAAAACAGCACCGTACCAAAACAAGATAAAACCACTCAAGCCAATAAAAAAAAAAGCTACAGCAACAAGGCTCGAAAGCTCAGAGATCAAATAGCATTTCAGAAGGAGTAAAAATAAAACCTGGCATCTTAAATTTTTTAGTAAATAAAAATACAACTAAGGCAAATAACACCCAGGATACAAACGATACAAATATATAGCAATTAAGCCCCTCCTCCCACATAAATCTAAACAAAAATGAAACAAATGGAACCAGAGACATGAAACATCTTCCAACCCGGCTGGTCACCGTGGAACATTATGACCACAACCCTCCAAAAGAAACTTCACAGACAGAAATCAGGAAAAATAAACGATTAACACAATTAAAAATCGCAACTTACAATGTGAGGAGTCTATCGTCTTACGAACACTTACTGGAATTAGAAGAAGCAATACAGGAAATTAATTACGACGTAATAGGTATTTCAGAAATGAGACGAATTGGTAACAAAATCGAGGAATACAAGAACCTAATACTTTACTACATAGGATGTATACCGGGTGAATATAGAGTGGGTTTCATTATAAATAAGTCCCTTATCTTATTGGAGGAGGCCTTTACCCAATATGGGGTTCCTGCAGATACTGCTATAAAATAAATTGTGTTAGGCTACAATACTAAATATGTTATTTTAAATAAGTTAAATAAATAAGTAAATTAGAAACGTAAACACACTAGTTAAGCGTATTATATATATATAAACTACTAATTTAAGCAAAATCAATCAAAGTAAAACTAGCTAAGTGAAGTTAATTAAGTAATCAAATTAGATAAGTAACAAACAATATAAAGTAGGTAAATAGTAGGCAATAAAAGGCTTTTTTATTTTTATTTAATAGTATTCAAAACAACCCAGACACCGGTCCTCCGTCATGTACAATTACCACTTCTTAGCAACAGCAAAACGGTGTTTTGATGTCTGCTTATGGGCTTACAATCGTGTTATTTATCGTAATTGATAGAAAAATGCCACCATTGAGGCGTCAAAATATCGGTCACACTTTTCTTTTTCACTTTTCTTCGAGACAATGGAACTGAAGAAGAGCGTAGGCAGCGTTTAGGGACAAATATAATGAGAATTCCAAAAGCGAGATCTACCAAGACTCCGGAAGAATCCATACAATCGACTTCAAGCGAGGGGCAACAAAACAGACGATTAAACGTAACAATTACCCATGAACGTTTGGAGTTTAGATGTAATACAACAGTCAATTACGCCGGCCATAAATCGGTCGCTTTTGGAACAATGAGCACTATTTGTCAATATTGTAATGCTTTGAGGTTTAGACTCGAACCACCAGGATTATGTTGTTCGAATGGAAAGGTCAAATTACCACAACTTACACCACCTGAACGAAAATTCATTAATTTCAAGGCAAGAACCTCTATCAAAGCATTTCTTGAAGAATATACAAAATTACAATCGTGCGGTTTAAATGATATCATTTAGTTTAAATATAATTAAAGAACGTGGTTTTAATCCAACTTTCAAAGTATGTTTTTTTACTATGTGACACACATTATACGAGTACATTTCATCTCAACATAAACCTACATAATATATGAAAATTCAATTGAGGCTCATAAATGAGGATTTCTTCAAATGTTTCTTTATGTTTAATATTACAGATTCGAGGACAAATCACCACCGTGAAGGAATGTTGTTGCCATCAGTTGATGGTGATTACAAATTTCTTCAAATTTATTGCCTGGGTGATTCTGAGGCTGAAATAAACCAACTCTATTCAGGTTGGAGAGAGATCATCATACAGCTGCAATAACTCTTACATGAGCAGTTGGAGTGCACCTTGCATTCACAATGACTGTTACTAAATCCCAAGGAAAATCGTTAGACGCGTGTGGGATAAACCTTGATTTGCCGTGTTTTTAGCATGGCCAGTTGTACGTTGCGTGCTCGAGAGGCGGCAAACCATCGGCACTGTTTGTTTTCTCTCCAGAAGGAAAAACGAAAAATATTGTACATTACAACGCATTACAATAGGTTAAGGTCGAATTTGTTTTTTTATAATTTAACTTCATTACATGGTCGTTTTGTAAACGGAAGATTTGGTCTCATTTTTTTTTGTTATTAAGCACGTGACGTGTAACATTTTGCGGTACATTTTAATTTGACGGTTTAATTACTTTCGATAATCTAATATCAATATATGGAATTATTGATAATCCAACTTATTTGAATTTACCGAAAGTGTGTCATTTCCTTAGTCCGCGACTGTACACCACCCGTGTGATACTGAGGTATAGATAGTAAAACAAGTCGCCGAAGTTCGCCTGGTCAGCTAGTACATTAATATATGTTTATTAAATACATATTTACTTTAGATTATTAGATTTGTTTTAGGCTATCTAATATATAAAAATCTCGTGTCACGGTGTGCGTGGTTGAACTCCTCCGAAACGGCTCTACCGATTTTCGTGAAATTTTGTGTGCATATCGGGTAGGTCCGAGAATCGACCAAAATCTATATTTCATACCCCTAATTATTTTTTTACATTTGTTTTTAAAATCATGTATGGTAAAACAAAGTTTGCCGGGTCAGTAGCCTTAACTTTAAATCTTACATATTGAATCTAAAATATAAAATGTAGTAACTGAATAGTACCCAAATATTAAGTAATACTATTAAATTGTTTAACAAAATTGGCTTATTTCTTAGTTTTTGAAAACATTCAAACACAACATTAAATTTTGGTTAATATTTTTACCCGCGCCTATAAGCTCGTGTGTGGAATGAGCCAAATGTGCATTTATCAGACAAATATTATTATTATTTTTATTTATTTTTTATTTAAAAAAAAGACAACTCCCGCATTAGGAATATATATATCCTGTGTCGCGGGGGACTTTACAAACATACATGAAACGGACACAAAGAACACCCAGACTCAGAACAACAATTTGTGGATCACACAAAGTGTCGTCCCATGTGGGGTATTATTTCCCATATTATTTGTATAAAGTTCATAGAGTTATACGGTTTATAGTGACGTTTATAAACTCACTTTAATATGTGTACATTACCAAGAAATAGCATGTTTCTGTACATAATTGATTTTGACTCAACACAGACAACTAACTCACAAAGCCCCAGTTTGTTTAGCTACTGTCGAACTAGGAATGTCCCGAGTAAATGTAAACCCTTGCTGTTTCTACATTCAGAGTCCATTGTTTTACTGTTTTACACAAAGCGTAAAGTTCCAAAGGATATAATGTATTCACAGTCCTATACAATAGTGGGGATTATAAAATTAGTAGCTTTGGAGCTTAGCAGCTGTTGAACAATCAACTATTTAAAAATAAAACCAATCACTAAAAATGTGTGTAAAAGACTACTCCTCTAGATCTTCAAGTGAAACACAAACTGCACTGTACCACTGAATTTATTGCTATGGAATTGGCACACTATACAGCAAAAATGTGTTCAAAAAATATATTTTAGTCGTCTTTATATGCCTCGTCACGTAAATAAACAATACCGTGATTTAGCAAATAGCCACAGCGCCATCTATCGAGCCAAGGTGGAAATGTTTAACACATTACTAAATTTGTACAATGTGAATGATGAGTGATGACACGTTATTGTCAGTAGAGTTAGAAGTATGTATGGTGTTTTTCAGTAAGTAGCAAAGCATTCTATCTAAACTTCATCAAACCTAAGTAATTCCTGTATCTGTTCCTTTGGATAAGGATTGTTTTATAAACTGACCATGCAACTGGCAAGTTTGGGTACATTAGCCGGTCACAGTGGTGGAAGAAAGCTCTGATAACTTTAGTCCTTCTCTACAGTTTCTGATACATTAATTGTTTTATATAGAAATAATAAATATATTAAAGATGCTATAAAGTCCCCATCGGTGTCGTAAGAGCCGACTAAGGCAAAAACTATGCAAGACAACAGCACCGCAAAAAGAAGGAAATCTTGACACAAACTGGCCAAAACATCTAATTTTAAATTTCTAATTAGAGGCATATGTCCAGCAGTGGACTATTAAAGGCTATTCATGTGTGATGATGATATGTGTGATGAAGTCCCTGAAACCATAATGCCAGGTTATCGAAAGATCAAACCCCCACACTTTCACACACGGGCGAGGCATTCATGTATTCATTAAGTATGAAACGGCAATTAATACTTGTTATTATTACTCTTGAATGGCTGGTCCTCATGGGCAGTAGTCCCCTTACGTGACCCGTCGGCTCATATTCTCCTTAGGTATACCGCGATAAATATGTGTATCTTCTAAGATAAAGTAACGAAAATGTATTGTTAAAAGTTACTTTTAAATGCCTCTTTAACTTGAGAGATGTTTTGTGGGATCTTTATAAAATTAAATTCTTTTTGTAAATTCTTTACTACTACTAATTACAAATTCTTTTTTTGTTTTTATTGTATGATGAAAATTTCGGCCTACTCCAAACAATTCAGTAGTAAATTTTCAAAATGCATATTTTTGCATTTTAACCTACTTACTGAAATTACGCAACGAAAAGAAAAAATAATCTTTTATATGCGATGCTTTCCATTTGGATTCAGGGCATGTTACTAGTTCACTTTAAACACTGTTACAATTTAATCATTTTGTACAAATCCAGCCTTATTTATGCCACAGAAAATTTACAGACGTTCGTTTAAATTGTTTACAAAGACAGTGATACTTATCTAAGAGAGAAATTTTCTAGCCTCGAGATATGTAACCCAACTGTGACGTTTAATGTTAAGCCTTTGTACATAGAGTTATCTTTCTGGATATTGTTCGATACCGAGATTTTATATTTGTAACGGTCTGTTTATAGAAATGTATTTGTCACTCATCACTTGTTTTTGAATCTAATATATCAAATTTAACAACATATCTTGACACAGAACATGTCTCGCCCACGGTTTTGCTCGCTATGGCAGATGACTGATAAACTGCTACCGATTCGGTTCAATTCTGTAGACCCATTTTAGCGTTGAAGTCACCCATTGTGGGCTTTAGTGGTAAAGTAAAGTGCCCCCGATATGGCATCGAACATATCCTTCACCTCGTCGTCCAAGTGTGCCGAGGTTGGAACGTACACTTGAACAACCTTGAGGCTATACCACACGGTGATGTTGGTAATGGGGTACGCTACTCTGTTTGACACACTGGATATTTCAAAAACGTTGTCAAAAATGGGATTGGTGGTCTCCCTCGTGGAAGTACATTAGGTGGCCCGACTCGAGAGTTTTGGTGTCTCACCCTCTCTTCGGACTTCACATAATAATAAATAAATAATAATCCGTTTATTTGCCCTGAAATTATAACATTTTAAATTCCCGTAATTCTATAGTACATAATTATGTACGAGCATTTTATCAACTATAAACTTTACAGGCAGTTAGGGAAGTTCAGCGACCAACTCTACAATAGGTTTAGCATGTCTCGTGGAGTTTTTAGATGGTATTACCGATTTTTAATTTAGTCATTAGCTTTGGATGATGAAATTATAATTTATTATTATAATAAAGCGAAAATCAAAAATAGATATTAGCAGTCGCATGTTTCCTGCTCAAACCTTGTAAATGTTGATAAATATGTAAAAGTAATTGGTATTTGTGAGTGTGTCTGTGTTTGTGATATATGGTTTTAGTTCTACTACCTTTGTTAATAATTGTCATTTAAAATATGACTGGGACAAAAGCCACTTACGAACAATGATTTTGACCTGATTAGCTCTACAATATTTAATGTCACATAACTTTGTTATCTTATTATATATATAATACACATAGCATATAACAACATAGCCCTTGGATAGGCCACCCAATTTTCCCAAGTTTCACCTCAAGTTGCGCCAGATACGAGTCTAGAAGTAACGTGCGCCCGTTGTAAGTAGCCAGGGTCAGTCGGTTGTGAAGGCATCTCAAATCGAGATTTAGCACCCCTTGCCCCGCCGTAACCGTGGTCGCCAAGAATGGCGGGGCCGCCGTGAACTGGGGGCCGTGGCTTATGTTGCGCCTGCTTTTGGAGGAGATTTGCTCATAATCGCCACTCTGAGCAAGCGGGTTGGCGATCGCAAGGCGCACCGGCGACGGTCTGCCAGTCACCGGTCTGTCAAATTTAGCTATGCCCGATGGGATGCATATACCTCTATCGGTCAGTCGCCAGAGCCTCGTCCGTCTTTCAGCATGTTGCATCCCTTAAATGTTCTTAAGTTTTCCAAATTGTATAAAGCAGAAAGTACATGATGAAATATGAGCATGATAAATACTCTAGGAATGTAGGACTGGCTTAATGTATTGCTATGGTTCCAGAAAATGTAAGATATATTTTCTGAAATTTATGTTATATCTCTCACAATCTTGAAATTATTGTTGTTTAAAACTTAGAACAAGAATCGAGCATTTAAGGTCATGATTTTTTTCTGACATACCTAAGCTTAAATACAAAATAAAACACGTAGAAACGGGTATACGAGCAAATATATAAGTATACAAGGCTGTACAAAAACGGTTCAAGGTTACTGAATAAATGGTTACTGAACGCAAAAACAATAAATTATGGTTGAAATAAGAACACCAGGTAACTTATATTAGGTTTTAACACGTATGTATTAGGTACATACAGTCAAGTACAATAAACGAAAAACGAAAAAAAGACGATATAGAATAGCCGACGACCCTTGGTCATTATTATCGGTTTCTCGGTTCCCTGCTGGACCGGAATCGAGACCAGGCGTTAATTAAACCGCAAAGGTGAAATTTGTATGTAAAAGAAAACAATGAATATATTTAACAGTTATTGTGGAGATTCCGTTAAATAACGTTATAAATAATAACGCTACAAAAGCACTATAAAGAGGGCTTAAAATATCCATAGTAGGACCAGACCTTAACGTTTAAACATAAAATAGTAACTAAAAAATAAAAAAAACACTCCGTTATATCGATAAATAAAATGTTGTATCGCCCAATCCTTGATAATCTAAACGTTAATCTAATTGGCAATCTTGTTTTATTGCTGTCTGTGAACACTTAATTGTCAGGCAATTTAGAAAGTGATTGTGGAAATTTACTAAGATTGTTTACGATTGCCTTAAGAATTTCAATAATAAAAACTTATAACAACAATATTGAGATACAGCTATTATTAAATATAAAATTATAAATAAAAGGTTATTATTGCTATTACTTTTTAATTTTTCAACCAGAACTACTAGTACTTTATGGACTTGAGCATTAAAATATGGTAAAAAAATGTGTTTAAATAAAGAACAAATTTATTTTTATATAAATAGGAAAACTTAGCTCTGTCATCAAAATGGCGATGGGTTATATACGACCCATATCATTCATCACTCGAGTGATGACATAGCCTCACACAAAACCCATATAAAACAATTCATTTCTTACTTTTCACCGTGTAGGTGAGGTAACCGTAGGTTCACACTAAATATGACAATTATGAAAACAACCTTCGTCAAATAAATTGTAATTATTAATAATAATATATAATAATATATTTTAATATAATTTGATTAAATAAATTAAAGACTTTATAGTTAAGTCAATAACTTAGTTTAGATACACCCTTATCTTCTTATTAAATATTAATAAAAAATATTCAAATCAAAATAAATATTTTAATCTCAGTGCTGTTAATAACAAAGAATAGTCTTATAATCGAACACTTTATTGTGTTAAAGTATTTCAATAAACATTATTGTCACATTCAATTCCATTGCACAAACAACCGCAGATACACACACACACACACACACTAACACATACACAATTACAATACAACAAACGAAAGCCGCCTTTGTGCATCTACCTCGACTCTGTGCGGTTAAGTGCAAAAATATTTGTTCTGGCATCCAAGCCGAGGAAACCCAATGTTGTAAAATAAATTGTGGACCTTTTGTGAGCGGGCCAAATCTATTGGCCCCTTGTATACACATTTTTCACACCCATATTTATTAGAAAAAAGCAGGTGAATTTAAAAGGGTATTTTGTGTTGCTCTGTAAGGTTTACTTAATAGAGGTGAGTTTATTCTGGGATTCAGTGGTTATTCTATGTATCTCTTTTAGTAGTAAAAGTGCGAATGTATATTTATCTGTCACTTTTAATTTTTTATTTTTTTTTATATTGATTAGATATTATCAAGGATGGAGAGTCGAACATAGGACAAGTCTATTTCTATGCCTTTATATCTACAACATAAAACTTTAGCTATGGGCAGAAGCTAGTTAACAACAAATTAATCACTATTAACACTTTTTTTGCAAACCTAAGTGTTGCCACTTTTGCGACACCAACAGTTATTGTCTGTCACCAACAGAACTCAGAAGAATTTGGATCAACTGAGAGCGGATTATCCACGTAAGTGTATCCCTAAGATCCCTTAGACGTTATTAGTTTAAGTTCCTAGAAAATGTATTTAATGTTGTTATTGAGAAAAAAAATAAGTTTATTTGATTTTCACTACGCGGACACATTATTTTCTGATATTTTTTCTTTTCCTTTATAACTCTTTTAAAACTCAAAAATTAGAAATAAAACGTAGAGTTGCACACATTCATAGGCGGTGGTAGTCACTCTCAATCCGGTGACCAGTCTGCTCGTGTGCCCCTACTGTGGCGTGGCGAACGAAGTTACGCCAAATGACGAAGTAATTGCTAATCCTGGATACGAAAAGTTTTCACGCCCATTAGTATATATGCAACATCCCAACATCAACCGTTGGGCCACGGCCCGTCAGGCATGATCATCTCGCCTGGTCGGAGGGTAATCCCTTTGTGTTGGAGGGACATAACGCCCGTTTGACCCAGATCACTGCCCATGTAATGGTCACAGCGTGATGTTTTAGTTAGGCTATATAATTCCTCAATAACTACTCACAATTCCAAATATTTGCACATGTAAACAAACAATCAAACATAAACACTGTAGCTTAAATATATATATGTATGGTATAGATAAAACTTGTAGCCTGAAGCTACATTATTATTTTCTGTTTAAAATGAAGTTACATTTATTATCTTTAAAAATCTTAAAAGGAAATTGTTTAGGGAAAGACCGACAGCGGATTTAAGTAATAGGAGTCAGGGTATCGGTATTTTTGTTGAACCACAGCTTAAATATTATACGAAAACAATGTAAAATGATGTTGTTTTTGTATACCTACCTACATTTGGGTACTCTCTCTATATTACAAGTGCAACACAACCACATATTGTAAAATCCATTATGAAATTAAGTCTATTTTTTAAATTCATATTCAATACCTTTATTTCATGAAATTAGCTACCAATTATTCGAAATTGTAGATTAACTTTTTCCAAATACTAAAGACCCTTAATAGACGAATTTCGACCTTTTTATTTCATGATCAGTTTAACTGTCATTGCTTACAGTTATGTACTGTTACTCAATTACGGTTTATCAATTCCTTTCTAATCCCATGAGAACACTATAATAATAATAATAACACTAAACGCTAACTTTAAATCGTGATGTTCACGATATTTTTTACCCCAGAAGGGTTTATATTTATCGAGCATATGTATGTTCATTTCATTCACAGGCTCTGTAGTCTAAACGATTTGATAAATTTAGACTTGGAATATGTCGTTAAATTCGTCTTGATTGTGAAACTGACACTGGGTAATTACATGAAAATTAAAAAACTTACTTAACTTAAACGTTTGTTTTTTTTTTGCCATAGTTAACTTGTTTCTTATAACAATTATACTGGAATAATTAATCGGCAACGATTGTCATTGTTGTCTCTTCACAATATGTATCTTAGTACATACTTTGTTTTTTATGGTATAAGGGGGCAAACGAGCAGACGGGTCACCTAATGTAACGTCACTTACTCGGTGAAAGGCAACGAAAGAATTTCTTAACACCGGTTTTCTGTGAGGCCGTGGTAACATTTCAACTGAATATAATTGATGAATAACAGCACATAAAATGTGCATAGTACATTGATACAGAATACCGATAAAACTAGTATCTGCTCATCACAGTGAAAAATCTTCCAAAGCTTTCTTGGTAAGAAACATAGATAAGATGTCAAGACTCAGAATATTACAAACTATAAAGGAGAGAACAAATATCATAAGATTGTAGCATTGTTGAAAGCCAAACGATTACGTTTGAATTGAATTAAGTCGGTAAAGGCTGTAATCCAGCGTACCGAAGATTTGATGGGATTTAATTAACACAGGATAGAGTAGTACTCGCAAAATCTGATCTGGATGGAGAGTTTAACGAAGTTATCTCGATACGTTGTTTGGAAAGCTTAAAACAAGATACCATCTGTTTTGATTAAGAAATTAAGCGTTGTTTATTTTGTTATCATTATAAAACAAATGCTAAACATTTACTATATATTTATTAATATTTTTATACAGAGACTAAGAATACAGAGTGTACGATTGTATACGATTTAGAGAAAAAAACTACGCAGAACTACAGCAATGCGGAAAGAAGGAAGACTTAACACAAACCCTATACCAACCCGTCTGGCCAGCGTGGTATAGTAGGCCAACACCTCCTTTCTAAGGAGAGGCTTATGCCCGGTAGTGGACTGTTTAAGGCTGTTGATGTGACTCTAAATTTAATGCATTTATTTAAAATAATTGAGACTCGCGTATAATATAGCTTAAAGAAGAAGATGACACGTCTATCATTTGGATAGGGATTTAAGTACCCATTGTACTTATACATATATATTTTGATAATTTATTGATAATTGAAAATAAGTATGATTTATGGCGTTCGGAAGCGCGTGGATACTACAGCTTACTGCCACAAAAGTTTAAAAACCATTAACCAAATATATAACGATATGCGATGGATGCGAGAGGCCTATGGCCAGCAGTGGACTGCAACAGGCTGATGATGATGATACTTATTACTACTCTGGATCTTGTTAAATAATCCGCCTATCTTATGTTGGGTTTGATACATGTAAGATCTGGTATCACACAACTATTTCAATCAATATTCTTACGGTCTTTGTCTTCAATTTAGTTAAGTTAGCACTTTTATTTTTCAAATCAAATCAAGCATCCTACAATCATAAAATAAACCTTTATATACTAAAGTTGCCAGCAAACTGATAAAGAATCTAATTTATACCCTTGAAGGGAACATTTCTTAGACAAACTTTCAGAGAAAGGATACCACCTACTGTTGATATTTCAAATGAATTATACTGATTACACAGCAATATTAAAGCGTTGTTATCTTGAATATTAATGTTTGGAAAATGTTTATAGAGTCTATGTAATTGTATTTTGATTTAACTGAAAGGTGGGCAGGATTTCAAAGCTTGTGTTGATGTCGAACAATGTCAACTAATTTAACTCTAATATCGAGTCTGGTTTAAGACCGTAGAGAACTCTAACCGGTTTTATCGAACCATGAGTATTTTCATCGCAATTATTTCATGGTACTTTTATCCTAATAAAACGGGCAATATTCGCCCCATATCAAAGCGACAAACACAAAAAGGCATTTATTTTATTTTTGGATTGTTGTTAGATACAAAACATAATCCTATAAAGACACTGTAATTGTTTTTAATAAATAAATAAATAGATAAATAATGTGAAATATTCCTAGATAGATTTTCTGGATTCGCGTGAAGTGTTGTGAATATTTTGAAATAAATAAAGCTTTTGATCATACTAGTACTACAGTAATAATAAAGAAATATATAACTGTGAATGTGGATTACGACTCTTTCTATAGTACTCTGTAAATAATCCCACGTCAAGCTTTGAGCGTCTGGAGATATGAAAACTAAAGTATTTACAAATCGATTTGATTCTAAGTTAGTATTACTAACGCTGCACACAATAAATAAACTGTATATTCTTAAATATGAAACAATATTTTATTGAAAAAGAAATTATGATTATATAAGATACAATGACAAATTAACTGACTGACTGCCTGGGTGGTGCAGTGGTAGCGTATGCGGTGTGCTGAAGTCTCGGGTTCGATTCCCGACCCGCACCAAATGTTTGTATGATCTGCAAATATTGTTTCGCAGTTTGGGTGTTTTCTATATATAATATCTAATTTTCGTAGTAGAATCTCTGCTTAGATTGAAACTAGATGCCGTTGTGTGTCAGGATTGCCGAAATATTATTATTATTATTAAAATATTCATCAACTCTAAAATTAGGTCATGATGTTAACTATGTTACAAGTTTAACACTCGACTTTAATAATACTGAATTAGGTATAGCTAGCTTCAAATTAGTACGGGCGGTAGGTAATTTCGCATGAGCAATTAAAACAGAAAAAGTGGTGGCTAATTTTTCGCCATTTCCCGCACAATGCATTAAGGAAAAGAGGAATTAATAATTATTAAGGACAATTATAAATCTGCTCAGTCGCCTAAAACTAATTTATATGTTAAGAATTTATTATTTCGAATGGCAATGGAGTTCAAGACTTTTAGCTTTTTATGTTACTAACGCGCTTTGGTTTATAGAACAACGGAGGTTAATAGGGCTTTTAACCTTTTAGGAAGGAAATGCAGCCTTATTTTTTTACCGACTCGTATAAATTTAGCCATAAACTTGTATATTACATTTTTAAGTAAAGTTTTCTCGCCTAAGTCAATTTTATTGTTGTTTTAATGGAATTGAAAATCATCAAAGCGTATTTTGTTCGTATATAGATTACCAATAATATAGATTACTAATACTTTCAAATTTAAATAAAGTAAAAGAAAAATGCTCGTAATGATGGGAAATATAGTGTGGTTATTAATACTGTTTATTGACTAGCTTGTAGGTTTAGTGGATAGTGACCCTGACTGCTAACCCAAGAGGTCGTAGGTTTGATTCCCACCCAGGACAAATAATTGTATGATGAGCACGATCATTGTTCTGTGCCTGAGTGTAATTTATCTATAAAATGCATATATTTAGAAAGACATACATAGTTCAGACTCTGCCTAGTTCGGAATCAGACTACCGCGTGTCAGATGTGCGAAGTTATTTTAATTATGGTTATAATATTACAAACTAATATTCAATAGACCTAATGCTTCGTGATACACCAGTTAATTGTCAACTACATTTTATTATTCACTTTTACATTTAAGTACATAAGAACTAATAATCGCTTTAATAAGAAAAGTAGGTCTGGTCAGCTCTCAGAACCAAGATAAGCTCAATGCACAACATCCATTTTCGCACTTCACAGGATTAAAACTTTCCTTGACCTAGTCCTTTAGAAGAGGATCTAGCGCATCTGTCAAAACAGTACTGCTGATGGATCACTTTACTGACCTCTTTGTATTAGGAAAGTACTACTATAGGCCTACATTCTGATTCTGTTTTAACTGTAGTAAATAATGACTATGGCGTAATTGCGACTCATTGGAAGTGTAAAAATATGATGTTTTTTAGGGTTCCGTACCTCAAAAGGTGAAAAGGAACCCCTTATAAGATCACTTTCTTGTCCGTCTGTCCGTGTGTCACCACCGATTTTCTCAGGAACGGGTAGACCTAGCAAGTTGAAATTTATACTAGATACTGAGGTCTATGGTTCCTATTAGCTGTATAAAAATCAAGGTCTTGAGTCAACACAATAAAAAGATATGGGCAAATTTCGATTTTCGTGAAAACTAATAAGTACCACAATTTACCTTAATTTTCAACTTTTTTTATTTTTCAGAATTTTCTCTTTGAAATGAAATGAAATGATATTTATTTCTGTAAGTAAATCTTTTCAGATATTTTTACAAGTCGGACTTTATAGCTAGAAGGAGCCGGCATTTCCTAAGACTCACTCTGGGAAGAAACGCCGAAACAAACCACAGAGGTGTCTTTTTTTTTTAAGTCCGTAAACAAAGTTAAATAAAACTGTGCGAGTACAGTATAGGGTCTGGGTAGGCCCTTTGAGGAAAGGACCATAGTTTTGAGTCAACCTGTCCATACAGACGGCATACAGGCTCCAGCCATCGTGTAGCCTAACCGATGTTGGTCAAGATCAACGACCCGAAGCATGACACTACCTCCAGCAGGACATTTGGGTAGGCCGTGGAAACACTCAAAACCACCAGAAAGATAATAAAATTTACTCACATTTACATACTTACACAAAAAAAAATACTATACAGTTCAAAGTCAACGAAAAATAAAATACGAAAACAAAATACGAAATACACCAAAAAAAAAAAAAATGTCCATCACTTTCAAACTTAACAACAAAGATGTCTACGTAAATGTGGGAGTGAGCAGCATCAATCCCAAGAAAATTTGTTTACTTTACTTATGTTATAAGACCTTGCTATTAACCAGAATTGACAATTCTAGGTCACGGAAGTACCCTATAGGTTTTGGGTCGAAAACCTATATGGTAGTTCCCATTGACCTAGAATCACGAAATTAAGATAAGTTTTGGTAGTTACAAATTTTCGCGAAAATCTGGGTAGGTACGGAACCCTCGGCGCACGATATCGACTCGTACGTGACCGGTTTTTTTTGTTTTACCTGATGTTTCCTATCCTTGATTAGGATTGTCTTATTTAGGAACTCAAAGAATAAAATAACTACTGCCTGTTTAACATGTCAAGTGTGTATTTTTTTTAAAGTGTTAACCCTTAAACATTTCTTAACCTCAGGGATGTTGATAAAATTAAGTTGATAAAACCTGAGTTTTATCAACTCTGCTTTTACGGAATCCTAAAACCGAAGACTTCAAATGAGCATTGCAATCCTCCAATCCAAAGATCTTTAAAGTACTCAGTGACAAGAATACAATACAATTGAACAAGAATACGTGATTTTTTTTCTGAGTGCTTTTACAATCAAACAGATCTCATTGTATAAACTATATGTTTCTAAAATTATAACATAATCTCTCAATTGAATTGAATCTTCTTACCAATGAATTATAAGCGTGATTAGTATTGCCACGTTTCACCTCCCATGTTATACTTACTGCACAAAGTTTATGGCTCATGTATCTTACGTTACTGTAGTAAGTGAATCATAAACGAAAATCGTGGTACGGGAACGGAACCATTCCGTTGTTTACATCAAAAGCGGCAAGCTGTTATCTGAATAAGTCGTCGGTATAAATCAAGTGTAATCTTGTTTGTCAGTGGTGATCGAACGACTGTTTTGGCATGTATATAGGTATCGTAAAAGGAAGGCTTCGTTTGTAAAATCGTAATTTCGTCCGATTGAACTTTTGTTTGTTTTGTTGTTACCTGTATTTATGTTTGTGACATATTATTGATGAACGTCGTAAAGTTATAGCTAAAATATTGTTTTGTTTTAAGAGTAGGGTGAGTTTGACCTATTTAAAATAACTAGTATAGAATTGTGTAACTGAACTGGACCTTTTTAAAAACTACAGATCAAAGAATGGGCGGTGAGATCAGAGTTAATGTCGGAAATAATTATATTTATATATAATTTATTCTATATTTAAAATAGTTTACATTTAAAGTATTAAATAGAAATAAGAAACCAAAAGGTAAGGTGCTTTTTCGTCTGACGTTGTTATGAAACATAGTCCTTTTAGGTCAATAACGTTTCAGTAAATAGTACCTCCTAACTTTTTATAGACTACTTGGTCATGCACGCGCCTTTGTTCGCTTAATAGTTATTTTTCTATCCCTTGGGTTTACTATTTTTTGTATAAAAGTTCCTCATATACTCTTCTATACCCTTGTTTAAGTATAAGCAAAATTTTATGATAATCGGTAGAGTAGTTAACAAAGAAGCGAATACACAAACAACTTACATTCACAGTTACATTATTACTTACCTACGATTTGTCTATTTTTGCTTTTTGCCCTCCGCTTTGCTTGTTTGGGAAGGGGATTTATTATATTTCTAACTTCTCCAATTTACTTATTTACTTCTGTTGAGATATGGCATCTTCATATTTTAGTTCACCGAGACTCACTGAGTGTTATATTCAGTGTTTGGACGCAATAGAAGTGTGGGTTCGTTTAATAAAGTATATGCAATCTTTACACCCAAAACAAGCTTTGGCTTTGTTGCAGGATATAAAAAAGGACTGGTACTATAGAATCCATGTTAGAAGTAGATTTTATAAAAAAATATTAACTATTGCTGTGGTGACGCTAAGCAAATTTTACTTACATTGTTTATTATTGAGCAATAAATTTACCTAATTCTGCGAATACCGAATGATTTAAAATAACCGCAATTGTAAGAAAAATATATTTAAATAGAGCAGAGTTATAGACGTTCTTAAAATGCGAGAAATTTGGTAATAAAATTTGAAATAGAATTGCGGGTACAGCCAGTTTTATCTTGTTTCCTTTTTTTTATACAGCCCTACCGAACTCAAAACCATAGAAAAGACTCGTAAAGACATCTTACTAACGGAAACCACAAGTTAATTTGTTATATATTTGTTTAACGGAAGCTGCCGAGTTTACCCTAAGAGAATGTGTCTAAGAGCCCTGTAGCCTTAAGAGATACTGTAAGCAATGTTGATATTATATTCTAATTAAAGACATATTTAGTACCACTTCTATAAGATTACCAAATTCTAACATTTTTCGTAATATCGTACTTTTCAGTACAAAGTCAATGCGTATTACAAATAATTCTTACTTCACAGTCGTTCTTTATTCATCATCTGCCTAACTTTATCCCAATTTCATTCAGGTGCAGTAAGTATCATTCTTCCATTCTACTCTATCATTTATCATCGCACTGTTTACTCCCTTCCTAGCCATATCCTCACTCACATAGTCCATCCACGTTTTCTTAGGTCTTCCTTTTCTCTTGTACCCTTCAACTCCCATACCTAAAACTTTCTTCCCCACAGTTTCCTCATCCCTCCGCTTGACATGTCCATACCAAGATAACCTATTACTTCTTAACTTTTCATCAAGTGGCGCTACTTTCAGACTCCCTCCATCCTTGCCCATCCGAGTCACACCATACATCTATCTCAGCATTCGCATTTCGGCTACGTTCAGACGTCTCTCATCTCTTTACTGTTGTAGTAAAATATAAAATAGTGAGTAAAACTTGACAGTGCCAATTTACACAAAATGTTTTTGTGTTTTTACGACGGTAATACCTTCCGCTTGCTCTTGTAAGGCTTTATAATTTTATGAAATGAATATTAAATGTAAAACAACTCCCGTACGCATGCTTCTATATTATTAAGAGCTTAGTGATGTGACATTTTAGGGTAGGCGTGTCGTATGTTTTTTTTTATATATACTCAACATTGCATATTGAATGGCACTAAAAGTTTTAAAATTTAGTGTGAAAGCGCAAACATTTTAAAATATAGTGTAAAAGCGATCAGAAATAACAAATTAAGCTACGTATTATTTATTATTTTCAATATTTTTCAAATATTCAAAGGATAATTTGCATGGTAAATTCCGTAAAAAGATTCCGTTTATTTAAGATACAAAATCTCTCTTTAATTTAAAACTTAATCAGAACTGACTATAAATCGTTTTAGATTTTAAAAAGTAACTAAAGTTTATAAGATAAACTCGAAATTCGCACTGCGTTCGCGAAAAATTCGTATTTCAAAAGACCGTTCGGATTCCCTATATGTAACTGGAATATCGTCGATGCATTTTTATTAAATTTGCATTCTCCTGTAGATTTCGCATGCAATAAACCTAAACACGTGTCCATATACCGGCAGTACGTGCGAGTTTTATCCGCTTCGACACAGTGGCGAAATCTAATTACTCCGCCTCTGTCCTGTGTTGACGTTTACCTTTTTTGTACAGCCTTTACATGCGTCGAATTGCGATTGAGGTCGATATCGTTTAGGTTGTATACAGAACTAGCATTATGTCCGTGTTTTGAATTTATGCTATGTCTTCTCTGACACGTTTCTCATAGGATTCGATAAAGGGCGTTGAACCGAACATCTAAATCGCGCTATGGTTTGTTACCGCTCATATTATATAGGTAAATAAAATTATGTTAATCACGATTCAATACCAAGTAAACATTTAGCAACAAAATTCTTGTGTTTTATTGTGTCACACCCGACAGACTGTGTTTTTTTGTGATTTATGTGCTTTCAAGTGTTTTTTTTTTATCCACAGTGGTGGTGGTCTTTATTTGTCTTATCTTAGAGATAAACTAACCACTGACGTTATTGGATTAGTAGAATTTTTATTAATTCATTAAAAAGTCATCAAGTCATTAGAAAAACCAAACCGAGTATTAAAATTCATTGTACACAGAGAAACTTCGAAAAGCTGTGGACAATGCCCGCCGGAGTATAATACTGATGAATTTCGGTTGTGGTTTTTGTTATGTTTGACGTCTTCAGTTATATTTTATTAAACTTCTTAACTATGCGATTACATTCACTTAAAATCAAATCGTTTCTATATTATGTATATCTGCACAACATTCACTATAAGTGTTTCTTTGGCTAGACGGTTCTTAAGTCTTTACTTTTTTTCTTTTGAAAATAATGCTTAAAACCAAAAAATGAATACCCAAGTGGCTCTGTGAGATGGTTTGCTCCGTGGCTTCGTGTTTTAGCTAAATTAGTCTTAAAATTTTCATTTTTTTTTTTGGATTGCACTTCATATTATTAATGAAGACCTGTAATTTCAGATGATTACTGTAATTTGTATAGTTTTTAACATTTGTAGCTGTAAGTCTTCCATGCTCTAAATAAATAAATAAACATAGCATTAACAATTGACTTGCAAGTGGTTGTGTATATTGTGAAGAATTATATATTATGTTGCGTTGTATTGTTTCTGTATATCGTGTATGTTGCTTTGATTAGATGGTCTGCTGGTTTGTGATCCTGACTGCTAAGCTCAGGTCTTGGGTTCGGTTTTAACCCAGGACCATTAGTTGCATGATGAGCGCGATCATTTGTTCTGTCTCTGGACGTAATTTATCTATAGTAATGTATGGATGGTACAAGTATATCGAAAAGTTTAGAAATCTTAGCAATGTTAGTCTATGGATGGGTGACCATTTCTTAAAATTGCGACCCTTCCGTGCCTCCTAGAGCACGGCAAGCCGTCGCTCCCAGTTGCCATACAAATATCTGTGGCAATCGGTACGGGTTGTTGGGGCCCTAAAAAGTCTGACAACAGTCTTTCTACAGAACTTCGATATCGTCTAGTGCTTGGGTTGTGAAGGTCTGATCGTAGTAGGTAAACCTAAAGCTGACCCTACCTAGTTTTGGAAAAAGGCTCATCAGAATGTTTATTGTGGTAATAAATAACTTTCACAGATCATCATTGTTACCCTACAATGTCCCTATTTACAATTTTGGATGAAAGCAATTTTATTACTTCGATAATTTTACTGACGGCATTCTTTGGGAAAATTGATTACTGTGTTAACGTCACTCTCGTTACATGATCACATTATGAAGTTTTATTAATGTACCGGTAAATATCTTTAGATTTAAGAATAAAAACAATAGCCTAATTAATTAATTAGAGCTACGGGAATTAAGACAATCACGTAACAACTATTTGACATTAGTCGCGTTAATTCCCGTATATATTGTATTTACTAGAATGAGAAACTTTAAGGGTTAAATTTATAACCAGTCGTAACTTAATCGCTTGAGTACGCCGACTTCAGTTTAAAATCAATTCTAAAGTACACCCATAACTACCCTTAATTTTAAGTGTTAAAGTTATAAACATATTAGTGTTGTCTATATTTAATAGTTTACTTTAATTGACATCATCATCATCATCTCTGAGTGCTAAAGACTACGTTTTACAGCGATACGCGATAACCGACATCTACCAGTTTGTCTATTTTGAGCCCCATGTTAATTTTTCACTTCTGAGATACAGTAAACAAATAAAAGCCGTGTGGTGTCGTGGGACACCCGATAGGAACGAAGTTGTGACGATCGAGTAAAACTGATTTGACACGATTTTAATTACAACGCCATCTATGAAAGCGGCTATTACCTACATATTAAAAACAATTAAAACAATTTATACATTGGTAAAATCTCCTTGCGAAATGATTTCCTATCTATTCGATAGATGGCGCTGAATGTCTGACAAGATGACACGAAAATAAAGAGCAAAAAGACAACATCACGTGGTATTCCCAGGCGGTCACCCATCCAAGTACTAACCACGCCCGATGTTGCTTAACTTCGGTGATCGGACGAGAACCGGTGTATTCAACATGGTATGGACGTTGGCGAACGTTAAAGCAAATTTAATGTATGGTATCCACAGTTAGACGTCAATTTATATTAAAAGTGTCGTTCCAAATTTTCGTACCAATTTTTTCCGTCTAGCCCCCTTTCACAACGCGCGATAAGGAACTTCGTTCCAAAATTTGTAATAAATCAACAAAACAAATATACAAGCAACTAACATCATAGGGGCCCATAGTAAATTGGCAAGTGGGCAAAAAATAGTTTTTTTCATTTTGACTATGAAATGGTGCCATCTAATAAAAAAGTTATAGAACTATTGAATACGGATCGACTGGTTTAAAATTGCCTTTTTTAGAAACGATTGTATAGTCGTAAAAACAAAGCGTAATTCGTCGTAATTCGTTGGTAATTCAGTACAGATACAGTTTCACTAATATATAAGCGGTTAAAAAAAACGCGATTTGTAACGGTATTTATGATACATCATTTTTTTTTTCAAAATATGATTCTTTAACTCTAGATTCTATAACTTTTCACTAAAACTTTTTTATTTGAGGCCGCCTTTACATATTAAAATGAAGAAAAAAAACAGTTTTTGGCTAACTTTGGGGGCAATTTACTGTGGGCTCCCATGATGTCAGTGGTTTGTATTTTTGCTCATTGAATTCTACGGAAAATTTCCATTCCATTCATTTTTTTTTCTGTATCTCGACTCGTCTCGTCAAAATCCGTAGACAGACCAGCCTAAGATACAGGCGGGCGTAACGCCTCCAAAAGCTACTGGCTGATAACGAAAGGCCTACAAAGGATCAAAACTCTTTTTCTTCAAAACTATCTTATAATAGACTTATAAAATTATTTTAAGAAAGAAGTTTATATCTTTAAATCGTTTCAAAGTTATTAAAATTTACAACAAACTAAATAATTGCCTAATTTTTGCCTAGAAACGAGTTACGATCTTCCAGAAACAATTTTAATTGAAGTTAATTATGTAAATTTTACTTTTCAATTACCGTTTCTTAACTTACTAACTAATGAATAAGTAAAAGTTAGAAAATCCAGACTCTTGAGAGATATTATAATAAAATATAAGTTAAAAAGATGTCTTACATTGCAAACAATAAGGAAATACCGACCTCGTAGACTTTTTGGGCTCAATTAGCTGCGTAATCTTTGGCTGACAAGCCTCATTAATTCATCCCATGGGCATCGTACAAGCCGATTAAATATTTTGAAGCAGCTTCTACGTATAAGAAAGCCAAATTATTTCATACCTATCTGCGTCACATATAAGTTGTTAAGACTGATGTCAAATGGAAAAAAATACCCGTAGTACATCTCCTGCTGGACATTAGTGAGCCCTGAGATCTACGACCTTAATTAGGTCATCTGTCTAAGTCTGTTTTTTGCTGGATGTCTTAAAATGAGCTATCCGAACTTTCCACTCCATATAATAATATTATAAAAAGGAATGAAAAACGTCCACACAAAATTAATAAAATAATGAACATATTAATCAGAAACCTTAAATATCTTAGATCATTAACCACCTAATTATCACAAATTAATACAACAAACTTAAAAATTGTTTTACTATAATTCTCCTTTCTAAATTATTAGGCCTCCGTTACTAATCCCAACCTGTTAAACTTAAGAAAAATAATCATAAGAATTCACTGTTATTATAAAAAAAACACACATTTAATAATAATCTGAAAGTCAAAAATCGATCAAAGTGGTGTGCATTAGGAGAGGCCTATGTCCAACAGTGGACTGCGATAGGCTGATGGTGATGATGAATAATAATATAATAATAACAATAACTTTTTATTTCAGACTAACAGTAGTGCTTAAGTTGAAAAGTTCGTATTTTTATTTATTAAATTTTTCATTCTATTTATTGTTTGTTTTTGGCCTATTGCTGTCCCCACCCAGTGTTTTTTTGGAATAGGCAGTCCTGTCTGGCAGCGATCATTTAAAAGCGTGTTATTTTACATTTAATTTTTCACACCTCTGACAAAATTACTAATCATTTCCAATAGAGAAACGTATGAACTTCGTATTATTTATGACTCAAGCGAATGTACCACAGAGAATAAAAAGTTAAGAAACAATAATAACAAATCAAAAGGGCACACCGTAAGTAATACAACGGTCATATTACACGATAAATTGAACAACTTAATACTACCTATAGAAACAAAAGTATTTTAAGCGTTCGTTCAAAATGATTTATTTAATAAACCTAACACGCCCGCCAGGCGTTAATAAATTCTTACCAAAATCTTCCACAAAGATGTTTTCCTTAAATATAATCAAGAATGTTGAACGAGCGTCACCGAACACAATGGCAGAATTATACTATTACAATTTCCTTAGATACTGTCATTAATTTGATAGCTGTTTATTTTTTGATGTAATTCATTCATTTGTGTTCATATTATACTTTGTTTTATGTATTGAATAAATTATGTATTAATTGTAGAATAAATTTATTTTCAGGAGCAAAATTACTTTAATTTGTAATGAAGGAATTAATTTAAATTTGTTTGTTCGTAGATACGATAATATTTTGCTTAGATACGTATTAAATTAAATTATTATATAAACGCCTATTTTCAAATAGCCGAAATCGACACAAACGTCATGTTTACAAGCGCACACACACACAAGAATACATATTATGTATGTTGACGGGCCTGTTGCTCTAGCGGTTAGTGACCCTGACTGCTAAGCCGGTGGTCATGGGTTCGATTTGTGGCAACCGAAGCCATACGATCTTAAGTACTCAAGGGCATAGATAATATTAAAAAAACACTTTTTAAAAGAGTAGCTATCAGAGTGTTTACATTTAAAGAGTCTTGCAACATAATTTCATTTCTAAATTTTTTTCTGAAGGACCTTACTTTCACTAAATTTTAACAGTAGTGATTTTGAACTTTAAAGATGTGAAAATACACAAAGACACTATTTATATGGTAGATATTACTTTTTTAAACTAAGAGAATTCTTCAAACAGCTGTGCTAATTTTACAATACAATTTACGGTTACAAAAAGTCCCTGATGTTCTCTTACATAGACAAAAAAAACGACAGTCACTTACAAAAGTGAATTCCGAGAAAAGCCGTACCGAATACAAGTTTAAAATCATAGCCACTGTGCAATGCGGTGGCTTTGTGCCGCTGACTGGGCGGGCGACGTTATCAAAGCTTTTGACATGGTGTCATTATTAAAAGGTCTCCCGTGTAGAACAATGTGTGACGTATTTTGAGCACACATATAACTTCACTTTTTTAAAGATATGTGCGGCATAGTAAAAAGTGGGAAATTTTAATCACGAGTTTAGTTATTTAAAAGTAATTATTCTTTAATTTTGGTTTTAATTTCGTAGTCACACAGTCGTCTATTTTGATAGGTCACCTTTTTAATTCTTGTTATTCATCTACATATATAGCAAATATAATATATAGATAATTACAGAGAGATAATATTTTTTTTATTTCATGATGAGAAGTGAGAAACAAAACTTACGTGAAATAGATGATAACCATATTTGAAGCGGGTTGTATATTGTTGCAAAAGCTGAGCTCAATCGGTACAGAGCTATTTGAGTTTTTGAAGCTTACACAACCCAACTTAACATTTTTATATATAGATAGATAACAAGAATTATTTAGGATTTAAATATGGGTACTTTGGACTCGTTCAGAGGGAACCTAAACCAAGTTACGTTCTACAATGTTAAGCTCCCTATAAATTCACGAAATTTAAAACTTTAATGTTCTTGAATAGTTACACTATCCAGCTAGATACTTAGGAGTATAAAACTCGTTTCAAAGTTCGTTACAATTTAAATATAAAAATATAAACTATGATGTAATTAAAATCCTTAGTTAATAATGTTCCACCGATGCAATTTCTGATAATTATGTTTTGAATGTACGAGTTGCATTGCAATAATTACAATGTCGTACTTAACTGTGTTAAATGTCAAATCGATGAAAAATATTTTAGTAGTTTATTTGCAGACGCTAAAATAAAAGTATTCTTGAATAAAGAATAAAACTAGAAGTAACAAAGCCTAAAACTGACTATGGTTAGAAAAATATATTATATGAAGGTGTAAAACTTTATAATGAAATACCAGATGATATCACTAAAAGGGATAGCTTCTTTAAATTTAAAAGGAGTTAAGGAGATTACATTAGCAAAAAGTACAGACACCGATGAAATTGTCTTCATATCTTTAGTTTTATTTTACTGCATAGATCACAGAGATACTTAACTAATTTATTTTGTGTTATTACTTTTTTAAATTATTATGTAAGTGAACTGTATTGTTCTTTTTATAAGAAATAAATGACTTTCTGAATATATAGTCTTAAATTCATTAGTCTCGCAACCAATAAATATTTTTTACCGTATAAACATAACTGTATTTTAAAACTCCTTGCTTTGATATAAATACTTTGACTTATTTGCATACACCGCTTGCATTATGGTTTAAAATATAATGAATGTAAAAATAAAGTAATAAATAATGAATAACATTTGTATTGATTAATTAACTTTTAGTAGTTAGTATCTTTGTCTCAATTATTATTAGTATAAGATCTATTTGGCAAAAGTAAGGGTATCTCAATGTAAAGGAAACGGCCGCCAACGTTATTATGAAGTGCAAAGAATTGGTACACAACAGGCCAGTATGATACAAGTATGATACAATCACTCCTAGAATACTGCGAACGCCCCACGAGGCATCTGGAAGGAGTTTGCTTCACTCAGCTATCCTTCTCTATAGCTCTTACCCACAAGCATAAAGGACAATTTTCAACTCTTAATGCGGAACCCAGAGCCCTCTACCGATACCAATCATCTTCTATGAATAAAAGACTTACCTACACCCTACATGTGCTTCGAAAAAGGAATAACTCAATTTTTGTGATAAATTGCTACTCCCAGCTATTGTACAGCAAAAGCCGTGCTTAACCAAGTTTTATGGCACTGTGTTTCTTCCTGTATATTTGATAATCTGATTTTGAAAATTAAAGAACTTTACAGGAGCGAAGGTAATGAGCGTTTTATGTATAAGTTTTGACGGGGTTTTTAATAAAACCAAACAAAAATTGTAAAAAAAGGAAATATGTTTAGCACAAACGGACCACACCAATTTTTAAATTATCATTATAAAAACAATTAAATCCTATTATGTAAGTAACAAAGTCTTTGATCAAATATATAAGTAGACATTTAAAAACTTTGAGAAAATAATCTTTTACTTAAAATAGATGGCAGTAACAAGTTAAACAACTAACAAAATTAATAATACCGACCTACAAACTTGAATAAAGAACATCCATTTTGACTATTACACAAACTTATTTAATATAACAACGCGTAAATTACATCGGCTGCTATTCATACCTATAACTAGACATTACATTTATTACATCACTAAGTACCATTCATGTAACTAAAACCATCAATAATTCAAAGTTTATCTGTATTCTAATTTCATCTTTATGCTTACGAATTAAGATTCCGTGTCATAGTAAGTAAATACGTCTTGGTGTGTCTATTGTTCAGCTATGTATTCTGTCACAGAGTGTATCACGGCAAGCCCACATAATGTATGCTGTCGACGAACCTGACACAAGCGAGTCTATTACTCACGGTCCCCAGAATTTATGAAGCGAATAACACACAGTGTCGAGTTATTGGAAACGTGATGCTAATGTTGATACAGTTCTTGTTTAACTAAAGGAGATGAAATGAAGAAGAGACACTATTGGGCCTATTTGCACGTGCACTACATGAATTTCTATTGATCCTTGGGCACAGATACGAGTATGTACGTACTCGTAGCTATCTCTCTCTCTGTATAAGGTTTAAATTATTGCTAGTGGGAAGACCGAGGATAAATGTAGTGAACGTACTAACAAATATAACAATAAATAATATTTTTTTTGTAATGAAAACACTAAATATGAGCAGTTTTTACTACTCGTGTCCCTAAAATTTTTTTAAGGTGGACTAAATAAAACGTAATACAATATCCTTTGTGATCTAAAAGTATTTTCATTTTACAAAATTTAATTTTTATTTATCAGGTTTTTCGCATTTTTAATTTTACACTTGGTTAGGGGTAAGGTGCATAGAAGCTAGTCGATACTTTTTTTTCTAAAATAATAATACTAACTCACAACCATGCATTAGAAAGTTTCTGCATAGCTAAAATAAGTTCAAATTTATTTATTTATTTCATTAATTTACACTATTGCTACTAAAAAACCGTATTACCAAAGCCCGTGTTAGTATTCTTAACAATAAGTATAGTAATGTCATCATTAAAACCACTAATAAAAGTAATAATAAATATAATATGTAATATTATGTGTGCATTTGTATGTCTGAATGCTTTGCGTATTCGTCAATCAGAACTCTCAATCAGTACATTTATATGCGCAGTACTTAAATCTTAACTTTAAAAAACTTAGCCCATAAATATTTGTCTGTTTCTCAGAAACAAAACATTTCATTACAATAAATCTCTTTGAAATTTGACTGCACCTTCATCTCCTCACCTCACCTCACCTCGCCGCTTACTGCTACGCTGAGTGTTGTGGGTCCGACCCCCACATGGGACGACACTTTCTGTGATCTGCAAATTGTTGTTCTGACTCTGGGTGTTCTGTTTCATGTATGTTTTTATAGTCCCCCGAGACACAGGATATATTCCTAAGTCTTTTAAAAAAAACTGTAGTTCAAAGAATAACATGATCTTCATTCATGTGATTTCAACCTTCTATTTGATAGTTTCTGCTAATTTTACCACATAGGTTCACTAGCGTTCAAAACCATCGCCACGCTCGTTGGAGTCACAGCATTAATGATATATTGCTATGTCTACAACAAGGCTATAGTCTCTTTTGATTTTTATTTAATTTAATAAATAAAAGAAAAAAACGAAAACATAATTTTATGTGCTAATTTAAAAATATTGTAATGTATTCAGCTATGATTGATTGATCTGTATTAACAGATTGGATGTACTGTCTTTATTAATAGCTTTAAACTAAAATATTATGAAGTAATTGATGTGTTTTTTGAGAATCACATAAATCATAACTGTCTGTCATTTCAGTATTTTTTTACAATTGTAATGAGTTCAATGTCTTTCGTTCGTGAATGCACACTATATTTTTAGAGTATTTACTGAAAGATTGTAACAATGTACATATTTATATTTAAATATTGTTTAAGAAAAATAAAAGAAAACCTATGCAAAATGTCTTCATTATTTGAAACCGATTAAAAATTAACTTCATAATAAATTACTTCCAAGATAATATGCCTTTTTTTGTCGCGATCAATCTGTAAATAGACTGTCATTGTGCAAGGGATAGGATCAGGACAAGGCTCCCTATACCTACAGGCTTTTAAAAGGTACTTCAAACTTTTATAATTCCTACAGATCTTAAAACCATTTTACATCCACATTCATTCTTCATAGGTTAGCTAACTTAGTGAAGTAGTTTCTTTGCGACTCACGTTGGTATCTTACGTGACTCTCGTATCCCTTAACTGTCCAACTTCGTATCTCAACAACAATCGTAACTACGGGATAAAGATGAATACACACTTATAAAATCGTTTGTAGCTTATAGTTTGTTACTACACTTCGTGTAGACCTTAAGCCTTAAATTAATAACTGGTGTTTGTTATGCTTTTTGCCTTTTGTTAATTAAACAAGGTTTTTTTCATGTTTTTATATTTGGTTAATGTTTGGATATAAAATCTTCGTCGTATCAACGAGTATTATTTCGCCACAGCCACGACATTTTCCGTTGCTCTCCACAGCTGGTTTACAGTGCAGCTGGAGGGGTACAGTGGACAAGAAAGCAAATATGGCATGGTTTGTATTAGAGAGCCACATTCACAGCGCATTTGAGACTGGTCTATGTAGCCCCGATTTGCCATGTTGCACTTGTAACTTGTAAGCGATCCAGTGATCTACATGTTGGGCATTTGCAGTTGGTGTCCCAGGTGGCAGGTTTTCTGTGGTTTGATGAAGCCTGTCAGGACAAGATGTTTAGCTGCCTATATTTGCTCTCTGACCCATAGCAGATATAAAACAGGAATAATAGTGCAACAGATCAGTCATAGAAACTCCACTATTAAAAACTTTCAAAATATTCTATTTTGAAATAAAATAAAATAAAATAAATAATAATTGCACAAACAAATATTTTGCTTATACTAGGGTTTTCTTAAACTATTTTCTAAAGTTTAATTAAACTTAAAAATCGAGATAAATGATCTCCGTGTCTTATCATCACATATTTGTCATATGATATAAACTCGGAAGGGGTAACTTTTATTCAATTTTTTTTAAACCTGTCAGCTTTTCCTGTTCAAACGCTTTCTTAATTAAAAACTGCCAAAATACAGCGTTTGCTAAAGCAATTTAACAGTGCGAGAGCAATATGTTAGACACAGTCAACTTGTAACCAAATACCAATATCATCATATAGAACGTATACTTGTATAAAGTCATTACATAGTAGACCCATTAGGCGTCTTGTGAACCCTAATATTGTATGCATATCCGCCCTGTACCAATATCCAATCGCTATTCACATCGAGATAATCGCCGATAGATGTCATTCAAACAAGTTCATTGAATGCCACTATCATTAGGCGACAATTAGTTACGAGTTAATATTAGGTCAATGAGCGCTATGCGAATTAGATTACAATTCATAAATTACAATTATGGCGATGACATATTTATAAGGCACGTAGGTGTGTTTATCGAAGAGGTCCTAAGGTTATTGAATAAGGTAATTTAATATAATTCTAATCAAACATCGCAAATTTTGTTAGTTATTCAACCTGATCAATTACGTGCGCAAACTTATCAACTACTTAATAAGGCATTCAAAATAATTATATCATTTGAGATGTACGTAACCCACCTTGGCTCGTCCATCATGTTTCGTGCGGCATGAAGACTGTTGCAGCTGCTGCGCTACATTCTACCAAGCCTATCAAGCCCCTATTTGGCTTGGCACAGACTTTTAACAGTATAGAAGGGATTATTGTTATTAAAATATTTCCTGTTATATTGAGGGTACTTATTATAGTTTTTTTACTTGGATTTGTTTTTTTTTTGAATTTTTAGTGCTCTTTGTCAGTTTGTTTGAAGTCGGTTCAACTTTTTTTTTTAAAGGATTTTTATCTTAACATCAAAGTTTATGTATTTTTTATGGTATAAGTGTCTACCGCCACCCATGGACACCTGCAACTTATGAGTAACAAGTTTGTAGCTGCCCGTTCAGTACCCAAGAATAAGAAGGAAGGTTTGGACTCCGGTAAACTCAGTCACTTGGTTAAAAGCAACAAAGGAACTCCTTAACACCGGTTTTCCGTAAGCCGTGCTATCACTTATGTCTAACCGACCCATACGTGGTAAATACTAGCTCTTCCACGTTACGTCATCACATCACACACAACAACAGCATTTAATTGTCCACGCTGAACATAGGCCTCTACGTAGAAAGGAGGTTTTGGCCTACTATACCACACATAAGGTTTTATTTCAAGTTTTTCTTCAATCAGTTAAACATTATATTCACTTTTATTCTTTCAGCGAGGTAATTCTAAATTAAAAAAAAAATTACACGACTGTAATCATTTCAGAATCACTAAGTTAAACAGTTTGTAAGTAAGGCTTTTTTGGCAAAATACTGTTTGCTAATCTGCACATAACTGGTCGAACATAAAGTTTTGTTCTTGAAGTCTCCGATCGAGACCCAATCCATTATTATCACAACTCTACACAAGTTTCTCCACACTATTTAATTTGTTTTCTTTTATCTGCAACAAACCGTATCCAAGGACTCGGAAACGTGAACAACTGAAATAGCACTCACATAACGTGGGACCTGCTTAGTTTGATAGTTACGCATTAGTTCCTTTCCTCGTATTGTACCTACTTGAGAGCCATTACGAGATTTTTTTTCAAAGTATGAACTTGACCGAACTGTACATTAATAATATTGTAGTAGCAGTACAATACTCTAGGTTATTATGGACTTTGGGAAGCGCCAACTACTAGATTTGGATAAGGTTAGATAGTAATGTTTTGAGGTAATTCTTTTAATACTTACAATAAAATAGAAATGTCTAAATAATAATACGTCTAAGTAATACAAAAAGGGTTTTGCGGAAATTATTCATTTATATATTTTTTGTTTACATTATGCACAAAAACTTCTTATCTATCGAAAGTATATAACATACGAAGGAAACATACGGATAACATACGAACATAGGAAATAACAAACATTGAAGTGAACATGATATAGATAAAATTTTCGTTTATAGGTTTAGGTTCTCGAAACCTATGCACAAAAATAAAATTATACATTTTCTTTCCTCCGAGCCTTTTTCCCAAATGAAGTATGGCTCGGCTTTAAGTCTACTGCGATACGGCTGAAAATCGATCTTTTACACCGAACGACTGCCATCAGACCTCCATAACCCAAGTCATGCTAGATGAAATCGAAGTTCTGCAGAAAGTCTGTTCTTGGACTTTTCAGGGCTCCAATTACCCTTACTGATTGCCACAGATGTTCGCATGGCAACTGGCACCAACGGCGTTACGTGCTCTCTTAATAAAAGTACGAAGGGGTCTCAATATGTTAAGAATGGTCACCCATCCATAGAATGAAATTATACAATGGTGAACTTAATATCACATCCATTTTCTACCAGTCATACTAAAAGTATTCAAAATGTCAGCAAATATTAGTTTTGAAGAAATTGCTAAAATTATAGCCTTGCATAGCAGTGGCCTGAATATGTCTCAAATATTAATTGAAACACTTGAGTGTAATTTTTTATTTTGATTATGTGATGATAATTTTATTTTTGCTGTGTTTGATTTTATTTTATAATCTCTTAAACCTTAAATCATGTCTAATTTAGACAATACACGTTAGATTATAACAATTATTTTTAATACGGAATCAGGCAGAAAAAATATGTTAATAATAATATGCGGAGATGATTTTGTAATTAGGAAGTGCACTGGCTGTAATGGTAATAACTTAGTTTATGATTGTAATATAGAGGTTAAGTTTCAATCTTCTTTTTGTTAAGAAAATGAATAAATTAAACTATCACCTCTATAAACCACAAGAACAAATTGTATGAACGACATGTACATAATATTACATGATATTATAAAAATATTTATGACCAACGTTTGGTTTGTTTTAAAGGTTTAATAAATAACAATATAATATAATAAATCTCTTTTTTTAAGGAGTGGCCTATCTCTAGTAGTGGACTGTTAAAGGCTGTTGGTAATGATAAATAAATGATCTTATGAAAAATAATAACTTTTTTATTAAATTACGTAAACTGCAGCCATTTTAAAGTACGAGTAACAGAATTCAATATATATCCTGTCATGAAAACAAAAAGAGAGCAGGCGCTGACGGCTCGAGCCGCGGCACTCGCAATCACTTTGTGAAAACGAGCTTATACTCGTAGTACGATCCTGCCAGAGGTCCTAATGACAATTAAGGTGAACTTTAGCATCGCTTTCAACTATTTGAGCAATTAAGAACTGCCTATGCACTACTACCCAGAGTTCATTACTAAGAAATGTTTAAGTAGGTATATTTTATTGTGTTGTGTACACATGCATGTAACCAACCAACATCATACTTTCGCATACCTTTCCGTCTGCATTACATGGATATAATGTGTGTGTGTATTGAAACATCACACAGACAGACAGGTCCATAACCACCGCGTGCGAATACCTATGAACATTTATTACTGTGGGACTTCATTTGCGACCCTTAGCTGTACATACGAGTATATAATCAAATACAAAGGTACATACAATCCTACTTACTAAGTTACATACATCCTAAAAAAATACTCTATTGTGTATGATTCTATCGAAATCATTGGACATTTAGTATCAATAAAATTGATCTTAAACAGCGACACCGTGATTACTTCAAAGTGCACACTAAAGAAATACACTGGTTACATAAAAGAACTTGGATACTGCAGTTAACACGAAAAATGTTCAATTACAAATATATTGCGATTATAACAAAGCCGAGCGAAGTAACAGGCAAGCGGCTGTCCCTTATAAAAATTTTAATATTCATGAATTCTATTTTATCGACGTTGCTAGTTTCTGCTACATCGTTTCAACAATATTAGTTGACTGTTATATTACTATGCAAATAGAGTAGACGTTGACTACATAATTGATTGCCTTTTGCGGTTTTTAATGACGTTTCTGATTTGTCATTTGATTTCAACACTGACAACAACCTGTGTTTATTAAAATATTTATTTTAATAATAATATTTTTTTAATAATTAATAATTTTTGGAATATAACCCGTGTCGCGGGGGACTTTAAAAACATACATGAAACGGACGCAAAGAACACCCAGACTCAGAACAACAATTTGTGGATCGCACAAAGTGTCGTCCATGTGGGGATCGGACCCACAACACTCAGCGTAGTACCGCTTAAACCACTACGCCATCCGTGCAGTCAAGTAATAATAAACGAAAGATCATGAACATTTTCTTGTACTTTTCTTTTTTATGGAATAGGGGCAAACCAGTAGACGGGTCATCTGATGGTAAGTCGCTACTGCCACCCATCGTAACCTGTAACTTAAGAGACACAAGTGCGTTACCGCCCGTTGAGTGACTGCTACTACCGCGAGCCTTTGGGTGTGGGTCTAAAATACCTCAATTTTGTGTTTAATAATAACTTCAAACACCACATAAATGGCAGTCAAACTATGCAGAGCCTTTGCTATGGTAAACAGACTGCTGATAAAAACAGTTAAATGTTTCTAAATACTAATAATATAAGGGCGAAAATGAGGTGTATGTCCATAACTGAACTGAAAACCTGCGAGTAACACCGTGGAGCGCAGCTAGTTATAGATAAATTACACCTATTCTTTGTCCCGGGTCGGAATCGAATCCACGACCAGCTTAACAGGGTCACTAACGACGAGACCAACAGGCCCGTCGTATGTATTACAAATATGTATACATATGTAATGTAACTTTAATCCTAAAACTGACTTGCTAAATGTTTTCACAAGGACCACTTTGGTTACAGTTTCCTAATTAAAGTTGAATGAAGCCTTTGTTATAATACATAAACAACATAACGTGTTGTTCACAGATTCGGCTAGTTGTTATGCAAATTTGTGAGCAGTGAGTCGACATGTTGGGTGTTACAGGAACTATACACAGCCTGCGTACTTCTCAGGAATAGGGGTGATTTAATAGTTCCCTTACTATTGGTTACAATAGTTAAGGTCTAGATCATTAATTGTAGGAAAAATACAATTATTTCCACTTAACGAGTTTATTTTTTGTTACACGTTATATTCTAGTACTCGTTTTCTTTCTCCCGATGGAGTTTTAGTAAAGTGATAGATATCCTTAAATAGCGTTTGTCTTAGTTAAATTATTTTAAAAGCTAATGATAATGTAGCCAACACGTTACTAGTATTTTTTCGTTTCGTTCAATTAGATAAGATAAATGGTGAAAAATTGTAGGAGTATGAAATTCCATTAGGATACCTGTTCTAAGATAATTTGATATGAAAAGAATTGAAAATTTTGAAATGATAAAACAATCTGTTTTTTTTTATACTTTATGCACTCTTGTACACCGGCGGACTTAATGCCCAGGGCATTCTCTTCTAGTCAATCTTTGGGTGCTGAAAAAATCTTGTAAGTTAGATGCACAGAGGTTACATATTATATTGAATTAAAATATAAATAGTTTATTACACATAATTTTATACATACACATATACATACATACATCACCAATATATGATGTGTGTTGTATGCCACATTCCTGGACTACATACACTTACATAAATATAAATATATACATATTATCCACCCTACCCACCCTTATTAATCCCGTGGATGTCGTAAGAGCCGACTAAGGGAAAAAACTACGCAGAACAACAGCACTGCAGAGAGAAGGAAAACTTGACACAAACCCTTTTTTTTTTTTTTTTTAACGTGTGGAAATCCCCTCGGACCGTCACCCCTCCGGGGTTTGCGGCGGGGTGGTGTGTCGGACTCGGACGACTAAAACCACACGGTGTGCCACTCTGCGCCTGTAACAGGAGGGATCCGGGAACAGCTGTTGTTAAGACATCCGGACCCCTCCTAGCGCCAGCCCGCTCCTGGTGCGGGCTCCGTCTCGATGTTGTTCCTCTCTTTAGGCGACGTCCGGCACACGCGGACGCCGCCCCTCGCGGCTGACCAAACTAATGCGGGTGGAGGGGAAACCCACCCCGTCCACCCGCGGCCACACTCAGGGCGGCATGAGGCTGTGGTAGGCGGGCCTTCGCCGCCCGGTTCGCCGGCGGCGGATCGGGTCCGAGTGGAGGTCGTCCTCCCGGGCCCTCTCCGCCGCCTCCTTCCGCGAGATTACTACCTCGCAGAAGGTTGCGACCGCGGTAAAACAACTGTCGCTACCGGCCATGGAGCGTACTACGGCCGGTAGCGAGAGATCCACTCCGATGACTGCAGTGAGGGCCCGGCGCTGCGCCGCCCATGCGGGGCAGACCGCCAGCGTGTGCTGGGCCGAGTCCTCACTGCAGTCGCAGTGGTGGCAGGCGGGACTCAGTTCCCTCCTAGCGACCGTGTGCAGGTACTTTCCGAAGCAACCGTGCCCGGAAAGCACCTGCGTCAGCCGGAAGGAAAGGGTCCCGTGCTGCCGCCCTGGAGAGCCTCCACGGCGGCGAAGCCAGCGCGTGGAGTCTCCAGCCGGAACGACCAACGAGCCATCGTGGCTCGGCGAGCGGCTTCGCGCCACTCGCGCACATCCTCGGGCGGAGGGCGAAATCCGCTCTCCGCCCGGGAGTCAGCCACTCGCCGATAAACTTCGGCGAGCACTTCCGCCTCCAAATCCCACGGGGGAGTTCCGGCCAACGCGCATGCCACCTCCGTCGAAACGGTGCGGTAACCGCGTATGGCTCTGACCGCCATTACCCTCTGAGGGCGCCAGAGGCGTACCCTATTCTGGGCGGTCAGAGCCGCCGCCCACACCGGTGCACCGTACAGTGCCATTGACCGGACAACCCCCGTGTACAGCCGTCTTGGCGCGACGCTGGGTCCACCCATATTGGGCAAGAGTCGCCCTAGGGCAGACGCAGCGCCGACCAGCTTTGGAGCAAGCTGTCGGAAGTGCTCGTCGAAGAGCCACCTCCCGTCGAGGATCAGGCCCAGATATTTCATCTGGGCCCGAACCGGTACGAGGACCGAGTTGACCACGATTGAGGCGCCAGGGGGTGGACCACGACGGGGCCCATGAAATAACAGGGCCCTCCGTCTTATCTAGGGCCACCCGTAAGCCCAGCGCCTCAATGCGCCCGACCACCAGGGAGACTCCCCCTGTGGCCAGGCGCGCCGCCTCTTGGAAGTTTGCCCCCCGGGCTGTCACCAGGGTATCGTCTGCGTAACAGATTACACCCAGCCCGGGGGGGAAATCGGCGCGAAGGGCCCAGTCGTACCCTATGTTCCACAAGAGGGGTCCAAGAACAGACCCCTGTGGAACACCGCACGACATGGGCCGACACCTCAGATTACCTTCTCGGTCCTCGTACACGACGGTACGCTCCTCTAAATAGTCTGCCACTAGCCGCCTCAGGTACTTTGGCACCCCATGATAGTGGAGTGCTTCCCTGATGCAGCTGAATGGCAGACTATTGAATGCGTTGGCGATGTCTAATGACACCGCCAACAGCACGCCGCCACAGCTCACGGCCTCTTCGGTCACGGCCCTCAGGCGCAACACGGCGTCGACTGTCGAACGCCCCGCCCGAAAACCAAATTGGGCGTCCGACAGATCGGGGCCCACCTCGCAGAGGTGCCGGACGATGCGGGCAGAAAGAACCCTCTCAAACAATTTGCCCGCCTCGTCCAGCAGCACGATGGGCCTATAGGCCGCGACCGAATCGGCTGGCCGTCCCTCTTCCTCAATAGGACCAGCTTCCCGCTTTTCCAGCACTCAGGGAAGCGTCCCGACGCCAGGCTAGCGTCGAACACCTCCCCGAGGCGGTCTGCCATGTGGTTGAGGGCCAGGGCCAGCACTCGGGCCGGTACCCCGTCTGGCCCAGGGGCGGTGTTCTTGGAACGGATCCGTAGAACAGCCGCCCCTACCTCCGAATACCGGACGGGCGGAACATTTTCCTGCCCGTGCTCCCCGTCGTCTCCGGCCAAGGAGGCCATCGCCGGGGGAGTGTGTTCCGCTCGTTGCGGGAAAAGGCCCTCAACCACTTCTCGCAGGAAGCTGGGCTGGAGAGTCTCCGTAAGGGGGGGCCCGACGCGCGGAGCTTTTGTCGCACCGCGCGGTAAGGGCGACCCCAGGGGTCACGATTAAGACCCTCCAGCATCTCCTGTCTCTTTTCTTCTTTGGCGCGGCTAATGGCTAGCTTCAGAGTTTTCCGCGCCCGTCGGTACTCCTCATGAAGCCGGTCCTCCTCACCGTCTCCACGGTGACGCCGCCGACTGCGCGTGTAGGACCTCCGGGCACGTGTACAGGCCGCACGGAGGTCCGCCAGCTCCTGGGACCACCAGTAGACCTCCTTCCTTGGAGGCCGACGACCTCGAATGCGGGGCATGGCCGCATCGCATATATGCGTAATCGCATCGCGAAAGCGACCAGCCCCCACGTCGACCTCCTCGGTCGGAGCCTGAGGAGACAGCCACGAGTGAATTATGGCTGCCTCCTCTAGTAGGTCCCGGTTCAGTTTGGCAACAGCCCACCGCGGAAAGCGGGATAAACGCCGCGCCACGTGACCCCTACTGGCGTCCTGGGTCCGGGAGAGCTCAAATCGGATATACAGGTGATCCGAGAGCGTCTCAACCTCTTCCAGGACACGCCAGTTCCTTACGTGCGGCGAGGGCAGGGGTAGCGAACGAGAGGTCCACTATCGACCCCCCCTGCTGTCGCACGCACGTGTTGGTGGAGCCTCTGTTTAGAAGACAGAGGCCCACCGAGGCCGCCCACTCCTCTACGGCCTCGCCCCTTGCGTCCGTCCTGGGGGAACCCCACGCAATGGACTTGACACGGTCACAACTACAGCCGCGGTTTTGGGCGGCTGCAGCTTCCGCGGCCCTCTTTGCAGAGGCCGTTGCCACCGGTGGCGAAGGCTGGGCTTGGGCTGCTTTTTTGGCAGCCCTTTTGGCCCGCCTTCGGGTCTTCTTGGAGCCCCTCGCCTCCTGCCAACCCTCGTTGGAGGGGGCAGGTGCGGAGGGGCCCGGCAGGGGTGTCGGAGTGGGGAGCGGAGGGAATGCCACTCCACTCCTCGACGCCGTTTTAGACCCCGTCTTGGCCGGCGCCTGGGGATGTGCCTTGGCCGGCGCCTTAGCCGGTGCCTTGGCCGGCGCCTTGGCCCCCCTCCTCGGCTTTTGTGGAGCCGATGGAGTAGGGGCAGACGCCGCCGCCGCGTAAGAAACGCGGCCTCCCACCACGGGGAGCGCGGTCGGAGCGGCGGCCTTAGGCCGCTGTGCCGACGCGAGCGGGGGGGCGCATAATCGGCGCAGGGGGCAGTCTCGCCTCCAGGCCAGCCAGGCGTCCGTCCAGCATATTCCCAACTGCGATGAGGATTTCTCGCAGTTGGGAGTCAAATGCCCCTGAGTTGGTGGTAGGGGCAGGCTGGGACGCGGACGGGGCTTCCCGCTCGGGGAGGTTCGCCTGGAAGCGGGCGAACTGAGCACTCAGCTCATTCACCCGCTCCGTCAGCCTCTCGTTGGCCACCTGTAGGCGCGAAACGTCGCCCACTAGGCCCTCCACGACCTCCGACAAAGCGGAGGAGGAGTCCTTAAGGGCCCTCACAAACGAGCCCTTAAGGTTCACGGACTTGGTGGCCACCTTGTGAATGACGGCCACCGCCGCTTTCGCCCTCTCCTGCACGGACACGGGAGCCTGGGGGGCATTTCCCCCCACCGGCTCCCGAACCTTGCCTCCTTCCTCCGCTACGGCCTCGCCGTCCACCCGTACACTTCTGTAGGACTCCGCGTTTGAGAACGCGGAGCCTGACGGGGTTAAGACCGGGGCCGAGGCCGGTTTGCGCGCCCTCCCTCGGCAGCTGCTTGCCACCTTTGGTGGCATCATCTCCTGGGACGTATCCGTTTCCTCGTCCCTGGAGCGTCCGCGTTTCCGGCTGTCGCTTCGTTCCGCCTCCATGGCCTCCGCGCCATCCGACGAAGCAGCGGATCCGGAACGCAGCCGATCCGATGCTCTTCGGCTCCCAGAGATCAGAGTCAGACTGACTTCTGGGGAGCCCCATCGAGATGGGCGTTCCCGACGCCACCTCACCCTCAGTGGACGACCCATCGACTCCACTGTTCCTCTTCTCCCTTGCACCTTTTGTTTCAGTGTCCGTTTTGCTTGCCTTTGTCTTTTGTGTGTTTGTTTCCGATCGTTTCTTCGTATTTTTATTTAATGATTGCATAATTGATCCCACGAGTGGGGGGAGAAATAAAGGTCCACCCGGGCAGAGATCCCCCATTACCCGGGCAAGCGTAAGTTTTTAACCCAACCGAGGGGTCCGCAGGTACCTCGGCTTGGAGTGCGCTCGAGACTGAACTTCCCATCAGCCATGCATCCCCTGGCCACGCACCAGAACACGGGATTCGGGGAATTTTTTAGAGAGGTTATCTTCCTCGCGGTCCGGGCGGTTAAGCCAAGACCCTCGCCCCCGATCAGAGCCGCGAGACTTAACCACAGCGCTCTTCTCGGGATTACGATATGCCGACGGTTGACAGGGAGACTACGTCCCCCTGCCTGCTCGGTGGTAGTGTGAGTACACGCCGAGCCCGTCCTCCTTTCTCCACCGCTGTCAGCGGAGAAACTGTGGCCCCTACAGGGCCCCGCCATCAGGTTTTTTACCGAGGTTTCCTCCTCCATGCTCCGAAGAGCGAAGAGCCAGCAGGGCAACCGGCAGACACGCCCACCCTGCTGGAATAGGCCTTGCCCGAGAGCCGATGAACGGCCTCCTCTTCTGCTAGAATATTGGCCGCTGGCGATAATCCTCTCCTCCAAGAGGACAAGGAGGAAACAGTACCATCGCCAGCGTTTCCAGGGTGCACCACGGGGAGGTTTTCTAGCTAGCACCCCAAAACCCTATGTCAACCCGTCTGGCCAGGGTGGTATAGTAGGCCAAAACCTCCTTCCTAAGGAGAGGCCTATGTCCAGCAGTGGACTATTAAATGCTGTTGATGTGATCATGATGATGTGTCATAAACATACACACACATTTATAATATATTCGTACACCACGAATACCAGAATATAAGGTGTACTGTCGAATTCTGCCTTTTCAGTAAGAAAAATATCTGTTATCGAACCTTCAAAGACCCAAAATAGTTTTAATTTAATCTATGTCCTACATACTGTTTGGTAACAGCGGCAAATTGAAAGGTTGAATTATTAATACAGCAGAACTTCATTTAGTGGAAATAAATTCTTTACAATGCATTCAATATTTCAATTCTCACCTTGTTATTTTCTGCAGAATTTTCTGCTGATCTATTATTAGCATTTACCAACTAACACAAAACCATTATCACATATGTTTTATTTTGAAAGTCTGGAAAGCATTCGTGCCACTTACAACTTACAATGAGAAAAGTTTTTTTTTTTATTTTTTCTTACATTGGATCTCTTACAAGCTTCCAGAATAAAATAATATTTTCTTGGAAGCCATTACAAAAACTGGGACTTAAACTCCCTAAATTTTATTTGTCCTAACACGGTGCAAAATACTTTGGACTGATCTAATTCTTTAACAGATTCGATCTACAACTAAGTATAGATCTGACCGTGTATTAGAGGTCCATTAGTCCACTGTACCCATCATCTTATTTTTCAAATTGACCATTAATTACGACAAAATCAATTGATTCTTGTTATTAATTTACCTGGGTTCAAACAATCTCTATACGTAAGTTCGACAAACAGTCTCCATTTCAATTTACTCTTTCATCACCAAACTTATCTAGTACTTTCGTATCCTTGACAATATGCTTCAACTTTAACATTAAAACTCCAACCATGATACTCTTTCATTAGACTTTGATAACTGCACAACTTCCCGTAACTGCCAGTGTTTTAGGAAGTGCAGCATGTGAAAACATGTACTAGGTATGTATACACCTCTTCTATGAACATAAGTATAAGGCCTATAGTTTCATCTGGATAAAAGGAAATGAAGACTGACAAAATAAAACTCTAGTACGTTGACATTTCCTGAGCAAGAACAATGCCAAAGCGTTTACAGCCACTTTCATAGACAGGTAGTCCATACCATATACATACATTCAACCATACAAGATATTTGCTTTGATATACCTTTCAACTTTTTTTTCATCTTGTTCACATTCAAACCAGTATTTTTGGGTCTTTAATCTCATTTACTTTCTCGATTTACTCACCTACATACTTTTGCTGGTGTCTTCTCTAAAAAAGAAAGTTATCTATCTTTAAAAACTATCGTATGTATAAGTGCATCTTTGCCAAAGTGTTTGCGAAACTTTATAACTGGTCAAACCTACTTTGACCCATATGGTAAAATAGTTTATAATAAAATAAATAAAAAAATAAAATACTCGTAGTATGGTAAAATACAAAGAAACGCAAATTTATTATGCAAGAATAACATACAATGAAAATAATATTCACAAAATTTTAACCTATCTATCAACTAACTTGTCGCCAACGTACTGAGGGACCTCTACCAAATTGACAAATCTCCACCGAATTTCTATTCTACTCGTAGTAAAAACCAGAATACCTTAGTAGTGGTTACGATGAGTAACGATGCTTACCTGTGTCAAGTTTGCAGACATCCACGACTCTGGCATACGGAATACATTATAGCTAGCTATGTGCTTGGAATTGCTATCATCAATTCTCCAATTATTGACGCTTTGCGGAATAACGTCTACATTTTTTATGATATTACGTCGGTAATTCCATACGCGTACAGGTTTTTGTTGCTGTCCTCGTATTTTGCGTAAAAATATTATGTTTTGTTTAAGAGCTGTGAAGGTTGTTCATATGTCCCCTCGTAAATATACTCATTAAAAGTCTTTCGTATTACATATTCAGTATAAATCACTTAGAATATAGATGAAAAAAAGGTTGTTACTTTCACGATAAAAAACGAAAATGTTAATTATGTTTTGAATAAATAAACGTGAAAGGATCTCTGTCATACCACCATTTAATGGCTAACATGCTTTTCTTTTGCAAATGAAAATTGTAATGGTGTCAAGTTGACCACTTGTATAGTCGTATATATTCCAAGAGAACTTTGTCGAATGCGAGTACGTACCTACACATTTTGTAATTTAATTTGTAATTTTGTACACTCGGCGTAGTAGTAAGCGGCGTGGCAACCGCTTAAACCACTACGCTACACTAAATAAGTAAGACCTAACAGCCAGATAACAAAATCCACTCACTCATAAATTCCCGCTAAGAACCTGACTCGCCCTGGTCAAAACAAAAAGCATCAGAAATACTACCATATATAACGTTGATCTGAACTAATTCTTGAATGTGTGCCAAGTCCGACTACGATTTCAGCTGACCTTTATTTAGGGTGGCCCAATTTCAGATATATAAGCTGTAAAGTAGTGATGCATTTGTATGAATATTGTGTTAGTGTTAAAATGTACATTTTTTTAACAGGTTAACAATCTATGTGTGAATGCAAATATGAATGTTTTTTGTCATTTTTTTTTCAAAAATTAAAATAATGATTAAACTTAATATGTGTTGAGTGATTTACCAGATTCATTCAACATTACATGATTATAATGATGACGTTGAGGTGACACACGTGTCCATAAGCGATCTTCAATAGCAGCGCTGTCTTCCGGGCATTGGTAGCCCTATTTACTTTGCCAAGAGTAGTGACAATATTATTTATAAATACGCATCAGTATTGTAGTAGACCAATTAAGTGATCCAAATAGGTAGCCCACTTGTAAATATGTAGATATTATATTTTGATTTATACACACTAGTAGACTAAATAAGGAATCATTTATATTATTTATTGAGACTTCCTGCAAACATATTGCATAAGATGGACTTAATGCCACAGGCATTTTCTTAGAGTCAAACCTTTGGGTGTTGCAAAGCTGTGTGTGGCAGGTATATATTTGGCACAGGCAAGAATGAGACTAAATTAAAGAATTTTACAAAAGGAGAAAAATATCCTACAGATATATAGGTACTAGGTATACATACATGTAGTTTACACATATAAATATAAAAATATAATCATATATAATAAAGATATTCTTAAAGGGTTATTCTGATGACTATGTCAACAAGTCTCTATAGAGCTTTCGTATTTTAAACTTAAAAGTGGATCGGTTAGTGGACATCCTGATTTCTAGTAGGAGTGAGTGTGAATAAATCTGCAGGTCGTTTACATGCAAGTGATACAAAAACCGAAGTTCATGGGCTATGAGATCGATTAATAAAAAAAGAGAAGACGAAACAGAATTTCGCCTTATGGAACACCAGAGTCGAGTTCGGCCCACAGCGATGAAGATTTATCGGTTCGGACGGACTGCTGGCGTTTTCGAATTTAGGACGAGAACCATTCCAGTGCATCATTGGAAATCATGAAGTGGGTAAGTATTGCTATTGGAGAAGTCGATTAAGGCTAGTACAGTTATTTTGAATTCCTCCACTACCGCCTTGATTTACTGTACCTGTACCATACTGTGTCTAGGTCGGAAATCAGACTGATATGGGTTGAGCAAATTATTTCTGTAAATGAAGTTTGAAAGTTGAGTTAGGTACTATGGCTGATGAACGTTGGTAAGATTTGCGCCATAAGGATTGAAAGACATTGGAATCAAGGGAATAATTGATCACGTAAGTAAAGGATCACGTAGGTAAAAGCTGTTCCAGGATAGCAGTTACCATAAAACGAAAAATTTCATCGGAACCGGTGACGTTGGATTTGATGGACAGGATATATTGTTTGACCTCCTCTGACGCAGCTGGAGAAAAATCAAAGAAGTTTATATTAGGACTAGCAGACGGGCCACATAGGCCATGGTTTGAACTTTGCTTTGATGATCCAATGTAGTGGATGTGGCGAAATGGAGATTGATATCATCTAAAGCAATATTCATTGGAAAGTCTGCATGGCGTTCTTTACCAATGCCAAGAGTCCCTAGGAGCTTCCAAATATCAGCAGAAGAAGATGAAGAGATACTATCGAGAATATAACGGCACTTAGCGTTACGTATCACTTTATTACACTTTATTATTTGCTTTAAAAATATTACATGTTGTACGAGTGTTACCAATATAAACATTTTCATCTTAATTTATCAAAACTTTTCCCCAAAACCTTCACAACCCTTAATAGTAGCAAACTATTGGGCACTGTTACTATGAAGTAAGAAAGGTATCATTAAAATCCAATTCATATTCATCCCAGTCACCTTGTTCTGTCATGACGCTTCCTGTTTCTTGATTTTTATGTTACTTATGAGTTTAATTTCCAAATCTTTTTCAAATCCGTGTCTTCACGGATTTGGAAGAGCTTAGGAGATCTCACCCACAGGTAAAATAAAAAGCGAGTATTTTACAATTGTTTCTTTGTTAGATGGACGCTTAGTGCTATATTCATATTTGACCTACTTATTATTGCTAATAACCTATTAGCTTATGTTACGTACTAAGTATAATACCTATTGTCTAAATGTTTTTGCTTGCCTTAGTAAAAAGTATCATGCTTGTATGTACGATTTAAACAGTCAGAATGAATACTTTAACTAAAAAGATGAATTTTTTTTTTACAGCGCTGCCATTTATAAACTTTGCTATAGTTAGAATGATTCTTTAAATCAACGTTCTATCACGTACACGCTTTTCAACTTTTATTTGCCCTGTTTGAAGAAACTATTCACTCAAATAAAACAGGCCATAAAGAATTCAATCAATCATTTCTAAAGTTTACATCTGAAATATTGGGCGATCTCACTAACTCGAGTTGCAACTGAATTACTCGAGCAATAATAAACTCGAGTAGAACTAAATCCCGACTTTAAGCGTTTGCGACTTCAGCATAACTACTACTTGCATTTTCAACCGACAGTAAAATTTAAGCCCTTTAAGTAATGAACTCGGAGCTGTGTTTTGGGGTTTTAGCAAAAGGAATATTTAGGATTGTTTCATAGGTGATTTATCCTGAAAGAATACGTTAGTAAATAGTGACTTCGCTAAGGTAGAATTTAACAAATATTTTCACTAAAATATTTAAAAATATCTTAAAATATTGAAAATAATAAGCATACGTTGATGCCATATTGCAATATTACGATAATCTGGCAACATACACACCCACACACTAACTACAGAAAGAAAACATTATCTTATTTAGGTTTAAATTCTCCTTTGACTCAAAATAAGAGCCATAATTTGGGTCTGAGTCTTCGAAATACTATCACTTGTGGAATTATGAAACTATAAAATTTGAAACTATAAAGTATTTTAAATAAATTACGACAATAATTCGTAATCAAAATAAGCACGACGAGATAAGCAAGTGCATAACAGGGTCAACTGAAACTGAACTGAACTAAGATCATTCAACATATACAAAAGACGTTAAAGTGAACTAAAAAGCTTTCTAAAAATAAATTCTGTGATTCTTTCGCTACTAAATTTAAAACTCAGACTTAAAAAGTTATAAATATATCAAAGAAGTTGTTACAAATGGAACGCAAGAAATAACCTGAAGATCGTTCCCACGTTAATAATGAACCACTTCTTTTGAACAGCTCTAGAATTTTACTCATAGCTGGAATGAAATTCAGTTTGTTATATGGTTCTGTAGAAGGTGGTTATTGTTCCATTACTATTCTAATTCTACAGGCCTATTTAATTTTATTGTAGCTATTATTTAACACATTACATATTTAAGCTAGTGGTGGTACACATATCGTCCTAATTCTGTTTCTGAATGTGTGTTTTTCGTTTTCAATGTCGTATACTTATTCGTTTCTTTTTTTTTAATTCTCTACGTTAAAAACCTTTCTGACGTAGAGAAGCCTGTGTCAGAACGGGAATCAAAAGGACTAATAAATGTGAGACTAGTCATATATATCTCTTAACAATCAAAAAAATCATATGAAAGTCGCTTTGGATTGAGGGTAAAAATTGTAAATAATTATTAAGATCGATTTTTTAGAATATTTAATAAAATTATCTCACTTACCTTCGAATATACCGACCCTGATATTTTAAAAAGTTATAAAAAAGTAATTTATAGCATAAACGGTTTTAGGGGAATAGGGGATTAACTCTATGGCCTTGGAAAAACACGATGAATCCCAAAATATTCTACGTATAACCTTACTTTTGCAATTCATTCTAAAAAAAACATTTCGAGTTCCACTCGTACAATCGGCGGTAGCCTAGTGGTTAAGGCATTGGACTTGCGATCAAGAGGTCGTGGATTCGAATCCTGACCAGTACACTACCGACGTGAACCCACTCCTAACAGAAACAATTTAGCTTAGCTAGAGGGGTCAACGAGAATACTAGTAATTTCGGTTGCAAGCCTTTTAAAAAAAAAAATGGAGTAAACTCTAACTTAATTATAATATATGAAAATGACATCAATAATACCTTGACATCAATGATTATGTGGTTAAATAACAATAACTTGAAAACTGAAATTAATATACAGTATCAAAATGTAGCAATAAGGGAAATATTTACCACAAGGTTTAAAAAAATAGAATTGAAAGGAACGTATTAATACTCTTAGTGATAGATTAAGTAGATCTTCTTAAGCTCTGTATAAACCTGCTCCAACGGTGAATGTTGATACCTTACTTACTGCATATCACGGATCAGTGGCCTCGATAATTAAAAATGAAAATAATAAATCTTCAAAATGTAAGCTTCAAAAACGATGTATTCGATATGTTTCGACTGAAAGTTACAGATATTTGTCAACCATACTTGCGTAATCATGGCATTTTAACCCTTCCATTATTGTATATTTTAGAAATAAGTCTCTTTGTGAAAAATAATCTAACATCTTTCCCAAGACTATCTGATACAGTTCAGTATAACAGACGAGACAATGAACGACGTACGTATGCACAGCGCCAAAACTGCTCATTTGGCTAATAGTGTAATCTGTATGGCACCCAAAATATATAATAAATAAATTACCAAAACAGTTAAAATCACTGAATTATAATTTGTTTAGAAGCAGAGTTAAGGAAATGTTGATTAAGAAATGCTATTATTATATTAATGACTACTGAAACTATAACACCTGACTAATTACTTTTACAATGATTTATCTTTAGCTATAACTATTTATCTTGACACACAGTTAATAATTTTTTAATTTTGACATTTAATTCAGACATTTTTATTTTGAAATTTCCATAACAAACATATCTAGCTCATATAATTATACTGTTGTGTTCATTAATTTAACTAATTTAATTCCTATTATCAAAATATACCTTCAATCAATTTATATTTGTACGCCGTCCGTGGCAAAATATGTTGATTGTATATCAACATATTTTGCCATGGACGCCGATAACTAACCTATTGAACTGTTTAGAATCCATTTCCTGTAAACTACACATGTTTGAAGGAAATAAATATTTACTATAATAACTATTATTTATTATTATTATTTTTTAACAACTCGATCATCCCGGGATACGTATATCTCAAACAAAAACATTCCCATTACAATTTTAGAACGAATAAAATTGAGACTAAACTGAAAATAAAACAATCCGCCTGAAAAAAGGCACATTCCGTCCAAAATTGGTAGTCTCGTTCACTATATTAATTCCCTGATAAGAAATTCCAGTTTATTCTTGAACCTTTCCCGCTTTAGTATCGTTACCCACGGTTTGCAGTCTTCTTTAAAACAATAAAAGCAAATTGAATAAGAGCCGAGCCTTCTTATAAGGTATTTCACAAACTGTGAGCTTTTAATTGAGAAAATAAACCTCGGGTTTTGTAATTTTAGCTGTCGTGACTGAGACATTAATGTAGGGGGCGATGTTATATTAGGCCGCTTTGATGCTCAGATTTTGGATCCATCGTTTATTATATGTTCATTTAGATTTATAGACTTTGTCTTCTCAGTTATTCCCGGGGCTTCACATATGTTAATATCGACTTTGTCTATCAATTTTTCCAGGATAAAAATTGTAACACTTATTTTTATTATATTTGTATTGCGTACGGAGTTGTAAACAGTGACATCTATTGCCCCGCGTCGCATTTATAGATTTATCCAAAGTAGATTGTAACTATAGTATTGATGTTCTTCGTCCGCCATCGGACCACTAGATGGCGTTGTTTTGTTGGTAAGACATGGTAATAATTTATCCTGACAAATTGTATTGGTGTTAAAAGTGTCCTGTTATGGTAGGAAGCGAGTTACTGTTGAATTGAGTCGTGTTAACCTCGATGATAATTTGAGTGACAATTTAAAATCATAAAGAAGGGATTCTTTCTAGAAATTTCACAAACCGAGCATATATAAGTCCGGCTTTCAGCCACAGGGGACACTCTGCTGATTCTAGTCTTCCGATCTTAAGTAGTATTTTGTTTGTCTGGTAATTTCATTTTAGTAATATTTTCTTTGTTCTAAGTACCCACGCCAGTGGTAAGTTAATCTTAATTTTCTTGTAGTCATTTGTTTCTGGAACCTGAAAGATTATATGAGTGCTAATCCATTCGTAGGGCTCCAGATTTCGGGTCAAGACAAACCATCTCAGACGGCGTGCTCCTTTGTTTGTGGCCTTCTGCTGCGTAATTGAGCTTCTCAATACCCTCTGGTAAACTGGCAGTCACGCGGCTCACCAAGCAAGCGGTCAGCCTTATTCAAGGGTTACGTAATTCTGTAATAATGTAATTAATATAAATATTGAACCTTCCATTATACGTAATATAAATTGTGAGTAGTCCGCCTGACACGGAAAGCGGTTACAAAATTAGCCTATGTTCTATGTTAGCACATCTACCCCTAAATTTTTGTCCTTATTACCTAGATAGTTGGCGCTCCACTACTGTGCGCTTTTCGAGACAATTTTTGCCCCGCACAACCAATCTGTGAAACGGGTTATCGTCTGCGGTATTTCCGGACCGATATGACCTTCAAACCTTTAAGAAAAGAGCGTACTCCTTCCTAAAAGGCTGGCAACGCGTTTGTGACTCCTGAGTTGCAGACGTTTATGGGCGGCGATAGTCACTTTTCATCAGGTCACCCGTCTGCTCGTCTGCCTCCCCTAAAAAAAAAACTTCTGTGCCTGATTTTGTTCCGATTCGTTTAGCCGTTCTGACATGATATTTGTTTGTAGGTACTTTTTTGCTACGTTACAATAAGCTTATAATTTACTTACTATCAAGCTGTTACTGTTGCTTATAAATACTAATATGTTGGATTTTTGAAACCGTTGTACATTGACGCTAAACCGACGTAAGTTATAGCAAGAACATACACCGAGCACAAGACGGAGACTATTTACCACAGCTATAGTAAGTATGCGTCATGCACTTTATTGTTTTTATTTTTAAGTAACCATTGCCTGTGGGTGCCACAGCCCGCGTATAAATTATCATGGTAAAAAGAAGCCTATGTCCTTCCTCAAAAACCTAAATACTTCTATGGCAAATTTCATTAAAATCAGTTTAACCGTTTAGTCGTGAAAACATAACCGACAGACAGACAGTTACTTTTGAATTTATAATATTAGTAGGTAATAAAATACTAAAAAAGAAAATGCAGTCCTTTATTTTTAAATATTATGTTAGTCTTTTGTATGTTCCTTGCGTAAAGAGTACAAGTAGACAGAATTCATTTTTAATACGTGCGAGTAGACAATATAATAAAATATCATCTCAATAGACCTATATGGTACCAGTGTTACTAAACTTAAAAACATTTTAGATAAGTTTTTTTTTCTACGGGTACTGGCTTCGTGTTTGTTTACTGACTTCGAATTTAATGTTTTACGTGTGTTTCTAATCGCGGATATTTGTAAATGGCCTGTAGACGTTCATGTATTGCCTCTTATGTTTAAAAATGCTAGCCGTAATTATCCCCAACAGAGAAAAAAAAAACATTAATATAACTTAATTTTTCAAAAAAGAAAACGAACATTTTTTTTTTTTAAACATTGGCGATTAAGCACTTCAAATGTGTAAATGCAGACTACGTACCTGTTTTTTATTTACTACCCAGTTTAAGAGTAAACATTAAATAAGCAAAAAACGGCTATTATAATATCTTATTGCGACTTAGTCCCGATTTCCTCCTAATCATTTAAACTAGCCTGCAAAGGTTCATAAGTGCAACCTTTTTACACATCTAAATTTTAAAAGGATCATCATCAATCATCATTAGCAGCCTATTATAGTCCACTGCTGAACATAGGTCTCTCCTTGGCCTCTCCTTGAAAGGTTTTGGCCTACTGTACCACGCTGGCCAGACGCGTTGGTATAGGGTTTGTGTCAAGTTTTCCTTCTCTTCACCGATAGAAAACGATATTTTACAAAAAATCTGTAAAAAATTCAAATCACTGTTCTGAGACTTTAGGTGGGCAAAATCTCTTAGGACCCAAGTCAAATGATTTCAATTGAAGCAGTTTAGATGTATTAAACTAGGGATGTTAAGTTAAATTCAATTGTTTAAAATTCGTTGTGTTACTCAGAAAATATTATGCATTTCTGTATATTCCTTGAAATGTTTATTCTGACTATCAAAACAAACAATAGTTCTCAATTTGATAACAGTTAACTAGTACGTAACACATACTTATCGTATATGCATTAGTAAGAAACCAAGGTTTTAGGCAACTTATTTAACTCTATTATCAGAAAATAATAGAGCTTAGAGTTTAGTAGTCATAGGAATGCAACCACGTATGTTACGCATGTTAATTTTATTGCATTGATTGAATTCCTATAAGTGTGATACATATTCTCCATAATCATACAGAACTAATTTGAACTGAAAACAATGACGAAAACCATTCCGTCCCAAGAGAAGAGTATCGAATATTCAAATTTAATTTAGCATTTCTAATATTACAAGAAACGTTTGCGAGTTGCTCCCAAACCTCTGATATTAGAAAATGATTTAATTTTATCATTGTTTCCGACACATTTACCGTTTTCATTGAAATTTCATCAACGTATATTTAAGGTAAATATCTGAATTCTTCACTCAGGGTTAACATTATTTAGACTTCCAGTTTGTATCGACTAAGAAACTTTTAAAGTTAGATCGTTACAGTAGACAATAAACAGATATTTATAAACCAAGGTTACCTAAAATTTCATTGTAATTTTCAACAAAAGAAATTTAGTGATGTTATTTGATCTGTGGTTTGTACTGAGTATTTGAAAGTCGGAGTACTGATTCCTAGACAATTAAAAGAAGTGACGACGACAATATTTATGCTTAAAACACTCCGTAACACCATAGATCTCAATTTTTCTTTAGATTATGTGTAAATCCTCACTGTGTTATGTTTAAATAATTATGAATTGTTGATTAGTTTTCTAAATGCACTGGGAAATAATTTTAATTGCAAAAAAGTATTGATAAACAATACACACAGCAATGTCAAATGTGAAGTGGCTGGTAAACACTATTATAGTAATTGTTTATAAATTTACTAAAATTTTCTGTTTTAATTTATTTTAGAAACGAATATAAATCTATTAATTCTCATGAATTGCGAGCGTGGAATTCTAACCACTTATCGTCCGGTGTATGCTTGTTGGTATAAATACACTTTCTCTACTGAAATCATCTCGGATACCACTCACCGGTGGTGATGTCGGACTCGAACCTACTAAAAACCGCAAGCGGTCTCGTTTACCCCTGAACCTTTTTCTTTCTTCTTCTGAAAATCTAGTGTTACTTCTATCGTACATTTTTAAAACACTACGCTGTATAATATTTAGGGTTTACGATGTCGGCGGAGCGGGACCTGGAGAGATTTAGAACTCTCCCGGCCCGCCAGGCCCGGGAACGGGCCAAGTACCGCAGGCGACTCAGGCGCCGGAGATCGCAGAACGACCTCCTTCCTCCATAAGCGCAGGCCTGGCGGTGACAGGTGAGGCCGTCTGTCACCCTAGCAGAAGCAGGCCGGGGTGGCGGCGAGCGCGTTGCGAAGCGCGCTCGCTTCCAGGGAGCTGAGGGAACATGGGATTCCCACACGGGGGGGGGGGGGGGGGGGGTCGTCTGTAGATGGCCCGAGGTATGTCGGGGCACCAGGACCTTCCTTTCTAGGGTATCCGAGGGGATTTCCGCCCGGGGAAAAAAAAAAGGTATACGGTGTGTTAATTTTTTTTAATGATATCTACTATTATTTTAAGATTTCTATATAATTCTAATTATATGAAAAAGATTTATGTACATTGCGGTATACAATATATCTTAGTATCTACATATATAACAATACAATATCGTCACAATATCTCGCCGGAGGTCCAACCCACTAAGCCTCTTTCAGTAACCTTTACAATAATACCCTAAAATTTTCTACAAAATTAAAATCATTATAATGTAATTAAAAACAACATAACCCAAGCCTGAATTCAATTTCTGCTAAGAGACTTACATGTTATGATTTATGACGTTCAATAATAAGGACCAATATCCCGAACCCGTGAAATAAATGAGGGGTCCTGTGTACCTGAAGTTAATATGAGAGATTTTCATTTTAGATCCGACACCGTCCTCAGCATAGATGAAAATTTAATTTTCATATCAGTTTGTTTGGTAAGGCGCCCCTGTAATTTTGTTTAGGCATGAAGTATGTATCCTTACGAAAAAAATGTTTGCTGTATAAAATCACTTACGGAGAGGTCGAGGTGAACAAACTTTAAAGTTTAGTAAATAACTTGGATAAGCAGTGTTCTGTATACCTTACAGTATTTTGTTTTAAGTAAGCAAACATTTACATCACGTAACTCGTCTGCTTGTTTGGCCCCCTGTGCCATAAAAAATAACCTAAAACAATCGTTTTAATGCATCACTACTAATGTTTCACATAGACACCGAGAGTTTCAAGACGATGTAAATAAATAAACATCATATTGCCTGCCTCGGTGGCGCAGTGGTAGCGTATGCGACTGTTGTGCTAAGGTCTCGGGTTTAATTCCCGGGTCGGACCAAATTATTGTATGATATGCAAATATTTGCTTCGCTGTTTGGGTGTTTTCTATGTATAATATGTATGTGTTTACAAAAAAAAAGTATTTAAGTATTCTATCAATCAATCAAGCTTTCATAGTACAAGCTCTTCTTAGTTTGAAGCTAGACTGAGTTGTGTGTCAGAATAATTATTATAATTTTAAGTATTTTAGGTTAAATTAAGGTGGTAAATAAATTATAGATATAAAAATTCGTTAAAAACACGAAAGAAAAATTAACTACGCCAAAAGAAATCCCAACTTAATAGTAGATCATCAAGCTGTTGCCAATTCTAGCTTAGACGTTACTCAAGTTAGAATTGTTTACGAGTGTTAACTTGAAAATTTGCTAGCATAAAATAAAGTAAAACACCCATCTTGTGTTTCATAAAATTAATATAATGTTCTAATTTTCTTTCTCTTAGTCTTTATTAGAAACAGATTTTTCGTATATTTCGTGTCTATTTTATTTAAAGACAATTCACAAGTCCTTTGTCTTTGAAGAGGTCAAAGATCTGAGATTGAAACCGTCTGCTATCATTTCTATTCAATACGTGAGTCAAAAGTTTTTATACATTTTGTAATTTATCTTATCGATTCAACTATGTAAACGCTTCTGGCATAAACAGTTTTAAAATGCATCTCTTTAAATTTTTTGTTTACATTCGAAAATATTGAAAAGTCACTGTATTATTATTTAAATTTTGTCTGTAAGACACTATTCTGTGATTTATCGAACTAAGCAACGTCTTTATTTCATTTAAAAAGTTTTGACAATCGGAGAAACAAAAATTATTTCAGGGGCTTCTTTGCCTTTAATTCTGACCCTTCCTGGAATATCCAATGTTTTATCAGAAAATTGGGACATTAAGGAATTTTATAGTTTTACTATATTTTAATAATACAATAACAGTAATACGTTATTTGTAAAAAGCAAACTACGCAGGACAACAGCACTGCAAAGAGAAGGAAAACTCGAAACAAACCCTATACCTATACCTAGGTATAGTAGCCAAGAACCTCCTATCCAAGGAAAGGCCTATTTCCAGCAGTTAACTATTATGGGTCAACAACCCAAAAAAAGGATCACATGTTCACAAAGGATGTGAGTACAACTCTAAGCAAACACCAAACCAACCACCAAAAAACCAGCTGTTAATTGTAACTCTAGTTACTGCCTGTCGGGGGTGGCGGATGACTGAAAGCCTAATAACTCCATACATTTAGTATTCATTAATGAGACGAACAGAAGAAAAAAAAAACCATAAACATAAAATTCTGATAAAACATTTTGCAATTTTTGTTATGTGGATCCCACATCCACATAGCAAAAATTGCAAATGTCTGCAGAATTTTAAGCCTTTTTAGGGTAAATGATGTAATGGCAATAAATCCAAACGATATTTTGTAGCAGTAACCTTGTCCTCTTAAACTAACGCGATGATTTTTTGAAATTCGAACAAACTTTATCAATAAAAATATTCAATAGCAAATAGAAACTAATAATAAATAGGATCAGAAATTAAAACCTTCAAAGGTGTTTTTGTTCTTGTTTCTATTTTTCGGGTCACAATTGTGTCTCATGTTTTACCAATGCCACCACAATGTACCATAGTGAAGCTTAGCAAGGTACCGCTAGTTAATCATTTTGACGACCGGATGGCGTAGTGGTGAACGGACTGCTATTCCATGGGTCACAGGTTCGATTCCCGCCCAAGTCAAACATTTGTGTGCATGAACATTTAATGTTTCATTTGATCTGGGTGTTTCTATGTAAAATAAGTATGTATTTACAAAAAAAGTATAAATATATTTATATCAGCTGTCTAGTAGCCATAGTACAAGCTCTGCTTAGTTTGGGACTAGATGGCGTTGTGTGAATGCGGTAGAATATTATTATTATAATTATAATTAATTGCTCAATAAATGTTTTACTTTAAAATGGTTGCCTTATTACGGTTTTTAATAAACACTTAAGTAAATTCACATCTGCTACTTGAATCTCACAAATATTTTTCCTTCACATTATTTGGACGTAAAAGCAGATTTACATGAAACTTGAAAACACAAGGTAATTTTTGTTTATTTTTAGACTCAAAGCTACTTAGAGCCCCTACTCTTCAAGATGAAAGTCAGTTGTTATACCATATTATAAAAGGTTGACAAGAGCTTTTCTTCTTAAAATATGTTCCTTTTATGATTGAAACTTAAAAGTATTTCTGTTAAAAATATTGATGCCGTTTCTTCAGTAAACTAGATTTTAATCAAACACAGGTGGACTTTACTAAACATTAGTGAGAATCAAGAAAACAAGAAAAAAAGTTTTCTTACGGCCCTCATTTTATCATTAAACGCCCCGTAAAGAGAAACTTTAATTGTTAATTTACCTGTCTTTGGAATAATTTTTTTTCTAAAGCTTTTCCAAACGCAATAACCTTTTTTATGAAAAAAAAACACAAAAGTTATAAAATTATAATATTACTACAATTGAGCTGGATGCGAGAAGCCTAAAATCGATCGAACCTATGTCCAGCAGTGGACTGCGATAGGCTGATAATGATGATAACTACAAATTGTGTGTTCATATTATCTAATTGGTATACCAATAGGTCTTCTTCAAAAGCGCACTTGATTTATTTATAATATTTGTTACGTAAATTATATCAAAGCCCTCAGCTACCAAATATACAGAAGCACGAACAAACTTCTGTTTGCAATCGTACACTTAGAAAATGACTTTGCTACAAGACTAAGAACTCCACCGGATCGTGTAACATGTTTTTAACGCTGGTTCTGTACAAAGAGATACTTATTCTAACTGGATAAAACCCTGTCTGTACAGTCGGAATCAACTTTGATTGAATAAACATTTGCATTGCCGTCTTCTCCGTCTGTACCGAAGAGATGAAATAAGAATCATCTTTAAAGTTTTTTATTGACTTTTTACTGTTTGTGTTATTTAAATTAGGAGAACTGTTACTGTGTTCTAGAATATAAATGAATTAAATATTTTTTATTTGAGTTTCTTTTCAGTTAGGTCTGGTTATTTTCAGCAGTCACTTTATTTATGGACGGTTAGTTTATTGATTTATTACTTAAAAAAACAGGGTTGTGGTATGTAGTGTTTTAAAGAATGAAAAACTGCATATTATTTAAATAATAGTTTGATTATCAATCAATTATTGTCAACTTTACTCTAAAATATGGACATTTTGGCGTTTTCATTTATCACTATGAAATTGTAGTATTGTAGTAAACTTTTAATAAACAAAGAAAAATTCTGTAATTTATATTTACTCATAAATAATAATATACGTAATTCTAACTTTATTAAGGGAATATTTTAACATTGTGGTTGATATTAATGTTTCTAATTAATATAATTCTGCCGAGGCCAGAGCCGCCCACGCATTGGAATTTTACCACTTTAGTAGCAGTCCAAACAGAGGAACGGGGCCCTTTTATAGGTTTTTGGTCAAAGATACTGTTTGCTTTAATTCGTTTTAACTTTTATAAAACCACTACTTATGTTCTAAGTTATTATTCTATTTAGAAAGATCTAAAAAATATCTTCGTCTAAGACACGTCAACATTTTGAAGTAAACTGTATTGAAGTTAATGGACACGTTACGCAAACCACCTAAACAACTTATTTGGTTTACGGCTGTACGTTCAAAACTGTTATAAATTTCTATTGTCCTAAACAAGTAACAAAAACATCGGCAATAAATACCTACTATAAACTTCATACAAATAAACAGCTTTGACTGAGCACTTCTTATTGTTCGTCAAAGATTTAAATAACGCAGAGAAACGGCCAATACTCTTCGCTTGTTATATCACCTTCAAAGTCCTAAGTTTTCACAAAGTTTAATACTAAACAAAGCAACGGCTCACCCTCATTGCTGGCCAAAGTGAAAGTGAACTTTTGAACAAGTTCGTAATTAGTGTCGGGTGATAAGCGCTCTGTCTGTGAATTTGTAGAGGGTACAAAATATTTCTACGATAATTAGGCAGATAATTGAAATTATTATTGAGATTGGTCAAACGTGTATACTGATGTGACTTAGTAAAAAAATGAGATTTTAACAATTTTTTGAAGTCACGTTCAAGGATTGAGTTAAGACCCGGTTACAAAGAATTAAAAAAATAATCAGAGTATTCAAAAAGGTTTTAAGCTTTTTGCTCGTGTTAGAGTAAATTTTGTTTATCGATTTAGATATGTCTCGGATACGATATTTTTAAAGTCACATACACACAAAAAGATAAATAAAGACATGGAGACATGAAAACATTAACACACCATAAACCAAACATTATTTTTAAATATTGTTACATTTCATTAAAAAAAAAATATTATAAAGAAATTACTATAAGTTGACTATTTTCTTTACCAATAAAGAACAGAAAATCAATAAAAGTAATTTTTACGTTGAATTTTATAGCGGTACAAAATCAAATCTCATTCAAAGGTACGAGTATTTTTTGTGCCGTAACACACGCATATACCTGACCCATAGCGACACCAAACATACCTGCCAAATAGTCTGCTTCCTTTGTAAATAAACCTTTAATAAAACGGCGTCAATATGCTGGTTTACGACTGCACCTAAAATAAATCGTAAAATTCATTATTGTCGCGTCTGCATTACTTAACTAGTCTATGCCGGTATTGGACGATGGTGTTAATTAGCAAACTACGACAAAGGAAACAAAACCTCTCACCTTTGAGTCAGTTTGAAAGTCCCTCATTAAAATGAAGTAGTAACTTTGTATGGCGTTCTTCGTCTACTTTAACATTTAATGAGCAAAATAAATTGGAAAATAGCATACAAACAACAATGTTGACAGTAATGCTAAATTAATGGCTTTGTATAAATTTTGTGTTCTCTACTTGCGCTTTGTTTATTGTTGTGTAATAAAGATCTCTAGAAGTGAGAAAGATCTTGTATAGTTATATAATTAAATAGACTTCTTCAAGACGATTCCAGACAAAAACTGTAAGTATCCATCTAGCTCTGCAAAATGAAAGAGCAAGTTCTATTTAACAATCCTGAACTTTCATCCTTAAACTCTCAGTAAAATGAAACCGAAAGCGGTTTTTAAGGCGTAATATTAAAATTAATTAAATATTGAGGTCGTGTATCGCTCGTAATTTTGTTTTAATTTTAATCAAGGATAGCGGACCCAGTAACAGATGTTGGCGACTGATGTTTATTATATGTCTGCCTTTCAAAGGATGGCCGCTACTAATGATATTTCTCAAGATTTCTCTGACAGATTGTGGGAAGATACGGCCTCGTGTAACTTTGTGCTTCAATGTTTGAACTAAAAATAATCTATACAGATGGAACTGGAACTCAAAAGGAAGGTCAAAATTAGGACGGCTTCCCATAGGTCATCGTGCGCTAGTCGCGTATCCGCAAAATGATGAAAAAGCAAACAAAAAAATTTAATAATGAGCCTTTTAATCCGCAGATCCAAAAACTATCAAAGAAAAAAGGTTCTTCACACGCAATAATGGACTTGAAAGTGTTCAGGCGGGTTCTATATTACATTATCCTTAGTTAAGTTGGATAAGAGCAGCGCAGACCGTATGTTGTGGCGAATCTTGGGGGAACCCTATGTCCAGTAGTGGATGTTTTTCGGCTTAGATGAAAATTATTCCCAGTTATTAAGAAAATAAATGCATTAAGTTTTAAAAAAAATCAAAAAAAGATATTTTAAGAACTGTATTTACCTGGGTAATAAGATTTGATTTTCTTCGTGACGGTGAGAAATTAGGGCAATTGGTAATGTGTTTTAAATACATTTTATTTCCGATAAAAATTCTATCAACTACATAATGAGCATATATGAAGTTGATTGTCCTCTTTTAAAGTAGATAGAAGACAGATAACACGAATTCAAAAAAGTCGAATATATTTATAAAATAAATGCTTGATTCAACACATGTAATAGCAGATGAGGTTTTTTTATAAACATTAGCAAGAAAATTTAGACTACATATGAAATTAGAAACTCATATTTTCTAAAACCCAAATTTTACTTATTAGCCATTAAACCATAAGCACGCTATTGTCATATTATGTCCCCAAATTATTCCAATCTGAATATGGGCCAACGTGATAGGCAGTTGATCCATCCTATATTTTGCTTTCATTTGCACATTGGTGAAACAAAAGTAGATACGATAATATTTATTTTTCTACCCGCAGGTGTCGCATTTTATTTATAGCTTTCATTCCACCACGATCGCGTTTTAAATTACTCGTGTGATTGTCGGATAATTTGTGTACTGTTATTTTTAAATGCAAAATCAAGCAAAGCAAATTAAGAGTTGTAAATATTGTTTACATACCTATGTAAATGCATTATTGCTTTTACGGATGGATTGGTAAGCAATTATATCCGGAGCGCACACTTATCACTCGAATAAGCACTGTATATTAACAATTTTGTGTACAACGTATATTAAGTTATACCAATTACATAATGTTTGGCCTAGTCAGCATATTAAACAGAAAAAGCTTTTACAACGAAGAGCACAAATTTATATGATTGTAAATAAATTTTATTTGCCCGTTTATTATTTTTTCACTGCTAACTTTCTGTCACTTAGAAATTGAGTTTTAAATTTAACTTTTTTTATATTAGGTTACCAGCTTGGCCTATTGTAAAAAAAACGAGAAGAGTAAGAAAACTAGAGAATTTACAATTAAACTGTTTGAGACCGATCACTGAGAATAGGTTAATTTATTTATTTTATTTATACATCTTTATTGTACACCGCTACAGTTTATATTGCACAAACATGGATGTACATCTACATTTTGGCATTACAATAGGCCGTCATATCGCTCACGGCGATCTCTTACAGACAACCTTTACACGGATATTGTTTAATCTCATTTAGGGTAGTCTATGGTCCCTTCCGGGAATACAGAGGGAACATGGAGGTTCCCACACAGGGGGGTCGTCTACCCGCCGACGATGGCCCGTGGTACGTCGGGGCACCAGAGATTTCCTTTCTAGGGTACACCTGGTTCCCCGACTACTGGTACCTGAGATGGCGTCCTGTTAAGTCGGTTCGAATCCGATATTGCCACCGGTAAGTGGTATCTGAGAGGATTTCCGCACAGAAAAAAAGGGTAGTCTATGGTGTACTTTATAATACTTTATATAATTAATATGTAAAAAAATAAACATACTGAATACGCTTACAATATACATACTACTAACACATATAAATCCAAATAAATAATAAATACATGCAAAGGTTATAAAGGTTGATACACAAATCGTTTTTAACCTGTGACGTACCAAGTATTAACAACAATCAATATCCCTTCAACAGCCCTTACAATATCAAGTAGTAATTTATGACTTGTTTTTTGAATAATTGCAACAATTTAGCTGTTCAGATTGCCTCAGGTAAGTTGTTCCACAGTCTGACTGCCTGCCCCGAGAATATTTGTCTCTAAATTGTGCGGTATGCTTGGGGATTTTAACTTTAGGTTATCAACTCAAAACGTTTTTTGAGATAGGACGGTAAATGTGGTAAGAAAAAAATACAGTATAAAATAGAGAGAATATGAACATTCCGGCGAACCCGTATAGGTAATCATTTGAGCTTAACATGATAGTCAGAGATGTGATCATATTTGCGTACGGGATATGAATCTTATGCAGACATTTTGTAGACACTCAAGTTTGTTCAATTGGTCTTCGGTGAGATAATGATAGCCACCATCACAATAGCCAAGTATAGGAAGGAGAAGAGATTGTGCTATGGCGTGTTGTAATTTTAGAATCGATGGAAGGAAGTTACGAAGTCTTCGCAATGACTCCGCAGCAGCATATAATTTTCGATTAACCTCCCCAATTTGAGGAGCCCAGGATAAGAACTTGTCCATACAGATCCCCGTTTTTTACAGTGTCACAATAAAACTGGATCCATCGCAATAGATAGCAGGCAGTTATTGCCAATTTATCAAGGAGTTCATCCTGGGCTTACCTATTATAATTACCTGAGTTTTAGATGGATTTACTCTTAGGCCATACTGATTACTCCAGGTAGATATATGTATCAAATCTTTGTTAATGGCACTGATAGCTTCGGATATTTTAGCCGGACAAGTTTAAGTGTATAGTTAAAGATCTTCAGCATAAAGGTAGTAGGAAGAAATTAATTAGTTGAGTTAATATTAGTTAATAATATGCTAAGCAGGCTGAAAGCTACAAGTAAACAGTATTCTTCTAAAATAATCATGAGAATACACTTAGATCTCTTATTTAAATGTTTGTAAATATGTAAGAGTGTGAGTTGGGATGTAGATAGTTACCTCGAGTAATACTGATATGTTTTATTATTCTTCTCTTGTAAGGCAAACAAGCATACTTTATCGTTTTCAGTTGACAGAAAAATATTTATCTCTTTTAAATCTACCCTCAACTAACAATTTTTCCTTTAAAGCTAGATTAGGCAATAGAAAGTTTTTAAGTCAACTTGAAAGAAAAGTCTCCTTTTGATGTTCTGTAAGAAAAAGTATTCACCAAACAAAAGTGAAACTAGAAAATTCAATGTTATAACTAAAGAACTGCCATGCCAAAACAAAATAATCTTCAATTCTACCATGACAAGGCATAATAGTTTATAAAGTTGTGTAAACTGAAATAACCAACAAATTGGTAAATAAACTACCAAATATTCACACCGGAATGTAAAACGAAGTTCTCGTTTTATTAAGACTTTAGTACTGAGTTATATTATCGAAGTTGGATATGAAAATGTATATCTGCATTGCGACAGTTAAATTTACAAAGCGAGGTTAACAGAAAAAATACATTCACGTCTTTTAGCAATCATTTTTTAGTTTTCAAATGAAAACCATATTGTTGTATTCTTGTTGGTAGTCTTTTTTACAAATTAAGGAGCAAACAGACTGATAGATTACCTGATGGCAACTGGATACTTGAAAGTTAAGAATTACAAGTCTGATGTGTTGTTGTGATCCAAAAAAAATGTTTGGTATCCTGCGATCTGTGGAAATCTTGAGAGAAGGAAAACTTGAAACAAACCCCTGTACCGACCCGTCTGGCCAGCGTGGTATAGTAGGCCAAAACCTCCTTTCCAAGGAGAGGCTTATGTCCAGCAGTGGACTATTATAGGCTGTTGATGTGATGTGATGATCTGTGGAAATGATTTTGTAAAAGGAAACAGAAATGTGTAACAGGAATTATTTACGGTTACTACGGCTAAGGTTTGCTTGTTTCTTCTATGCTTCATTATACTCGTACTCGTGTGAATGTTTGTAACATTATAAAAAAAATAAGCATACTACTACTATAAACCATCAAACAATTTTGAACCGTAAAGAATAAGTAACAATAGAGTTTTATTCTATACATTATTTGTGTACTAACAATACGTCATTGAGCGGACTAAGTACCAACTTACACTCACCTTAGCTATTCAGAGAACAGCCATATGCACTTTGCATGTTCTCACAAAATTGCTCCACTCTTTGGCTAACGACCCGTGGTTTCTAAACACTGCAGAATCTGGACCGGCTTTTATATTTTGCTAATAGCTTGGCCGATGGTTTAAAAGGAACACACGTTCACACAGAACCAATGAAATAAAATGCTTCATTTTAAAACTGTTACTCAATCTAAACTAATATGTATTACAAAGAAAAAGTTTAGTGTGTTTGTTTGTAATGGGTAAACTCAAATACTACTTAAACGATTTCATAATTTCCCCATCACCATCATTTCAGCCGAAAGACGTCCACTTCCAGGTTCGCCACAACAACAGGTCCGGTACAATACATATACATAAAGCTAGTTGATATTTATAAATAAGGTATTTTGCGAAATTGATTTTTCTCTTAATTTTTAATATAAATAAACTATTATACTCGTATTCCTATCGTTGTATACTCGCTTAATATAATATGCTTCTGGTAACAATGCATATCGCCTTCAAGCATGCGCTTTAAAAGCCAGACTAAATTCGTCCGTAAGTACGTTTTCTACTCTTCTATTTTGAATCATGGATGAGATGGATGAAATCATTAATGGATTGAATCAAATATTTACACTAATGTAAACTTACCTTTATAGTGTATGAAAGATGAGATGAGATTATTACAAAATACAAGCTATGAGGGCTAGGTGGTCAGGTGACCTATTTAGAGCGATTTTTCACAGGAATTTTTTAGAGGTTAGCAAAGGTTAGTCAGTCGCAGAGACACAAGAGAGAGAGAATTTTACAAGAAAACAAGTCAAGTTTATAAATTTCAGTTTGAAGATGTATTTGGTGTTTATATTAAATTTGAGATAAAGTTTGTCTGTTTGCTCACATATACGAGTAAATACATTTCTACTTACGTCCACATTGTTAAATCTGTTTATGAATATTAGTTAAAGACAATTCAAACCTCTCACTTGCTGCCGCCACTGACGCACCTCCGCTGTCCGGAGAGAACGAGTGGAGTTTTTCCCTCTCTATCGCTTTCTTTCGCGAGATAGATGTGACCACGGGAAAACTGCTGTCGCTTTCGGCCATGCTGCATATGATAGTAGGTAGCAAAAAACCCCCTCCATTTCTCAATAGCAGGAATGACAGACAGGAGAGATTCATTTCCCTCCTAGCGATTATTATAAATACATGTATAGCCTAAAGCAGCCATTCCAGGAAAGACCGTACATCACTACTCCCTGCTGCAAAGACAACTTGTGAAGCCTCCAGTGATGGAACGGCTCGGTGAGCGGCCGCACTTCCCACGGGGAATTCCAGCCAACAGGCATGCTGCCTCCGTTAACAGGGTAATCGTTTCTTTGTAACTTTAATCTTCTTAAGATGACAAAAAGAAGATAAATTTGAGTAAAGAATCGGTTATCCGTGTGGTGACGGATTAATAATTCAGAGTGTCACCACCCCTATTCATCCCGTGGGTGTCGTAGGAGCCGACTAAGGGCAAGAACTACGCATAACAACGGCACTGCAGCGAGAGGGAAAACTCGACACAAACCCTATACCAAACCGTAAGGCCAGCGTGGTATAGTAGGTCAAAACCCCCTTTCTAAGGAGAGGCTCATGTCCAGCAGTGGACTCTTACAGGCTGTTGATGATGATGATGATGATGAATCGGATAGGAGTTAGGATAAGTAGTAGGTATTGCTAGGGTGAGTGAAATCGACACTGAGACCACAGTACCTCGAAAATGCTCTGGTTACCTGCTCATATATCCGTCCTGTGATTCAAGAAGTAATTAGGCCAAACATCAACGAGCTGATCATACTACTTTAACATAAAATAAAATTAAAGTATCACCAAGTACCAATATGTGAAATCAATATTTGGAACAATAATTTTAAACATACAAAAGAATGCGATCTCTAAATTCCTTTTTTAAATTTACTATTTTTCACATCACGGCGGGTCGACAGACAAAGCCCAATATTTTTAAAAGCTGTATTACATGTGGCTGGTTGTAGATAATCTGATATTAAGTCGCCCTTTGGGATTTATGACGCTGTAACAACATTCACCCTTCAGAAACATTATGTACATATATTTTTCAAACAAGACATACCCTGTCTTTATCGGGAATAAAAACTAAAATAGCTGATATCTTTCTCTATTCACGACGTATTTTGATTTTGTGATCTTTTTTGTGGTCACTGACAATGAGTACAAAACGATAAAAGAATAATAATGTCAATAAATGCACAATTTGTCAACAACTCATTTTATCAAAATTAAAATTAAAAACAAATAATATACAGTTTATAAACTTGGCATTTTCATTTAAAAATTGAATAAAACTTAATGGAGTAATATAATAGAATGATTTGTCTCCGTGTAAGGATGTGTGTCACCACCCCTTTTTGTTCCATGGGTGTCGTAAGAGCCGACTAAGGGAACAAACTACACAATTCAATAGCACTGCAAAGAGAAGGCAAGCTTAAACTCAACTCAACTCAAACTCTCTTTATTTCATAAATGTTTTAAAATTGTTTGAAATCGTCTTTTCAAAAGCAACAATCTCTGTTTTGTCAAATAGTAAGCAAATAAATTTAACAAAAATTAAACCATATAAAATCTATGATATGCCTGTGCCGATCTACAACCGCACGTTCCAAGGGAGAAGAAAAGAAGTTTCCTTATGAGAAGAAAGGGCAAACAAACTCAGGGCCACTCTTTTGCAATTCACAGATAGATGCAATAGCACTATTAAATATACCACAACATTGTTTTGATGTGTGCTGGTATTTCCGTTATTAAGGACTAAAAGGTAAAAAGACAATGAAGAGAATACAAGATTAAGAAAAAAAAAACTAATAAAAGAGAAAATGAAGTGAAACATAAAAAATAGAAAAAAAAAAAAAAAACACACTAGCCACACTACATTTTTACTTAAGAAAGAAATTACCTGCGCTAATTAATCCCAAGCATTCTTGTCTTCTATGTAATCCACAATTGAGTAGTAGGCCCTCTAGCACAAGCCATGTTTTATTGCGATTTAAATTTCTTAATACTTAGGTCTTGAAAATTATTTGGGATTTTATTATAAAATCGGACACATTGACCTCAAAAAGACTTGTTTGTCTTTTGGAGCCTAGAGGCGGGTACTACAAGTTTTTTCAAAAAGCTATCTTTGTTTTTATGAACATATATTACATTTTCATAAATATATTGACTTGCCACTGTCACTGTATTGTTCAAATTTAAAGAAATAAACATAATTGTCCATTTCTTTAAATTTCTGCCTCAATAAACAACGATTGCCAAATTATAAGTGCTAAAAACAAAGCGTGCTGTATCAACGTCAGTCAACTCTCGAAATTCCTTACTGCGTATGCTGCTGAGCTGAGTCTACTCGACAATTTATCAATATGTGGACCCCACTGTAGCTTAGAATCTAGTGGTATACCTAAAATTGTCGTAGTGTCCACAAGGTCCAGCCCGACATCCTTAATAGTTAATCACAGTAGTTTTTAATTGCTTGACGATTGGCATGACGTGAAACGTGTACACTTAGTTTTTTATTCATTTAGTAGCTAATTGTTGACGTCAAACCAATGAACTACATTCGAAATGGCGCTGTTTACGAATGTGAAATCAGGAAGAGTCCGTTTTAGTCTAAATAATAGAATCTCGAGATTGTCCTTGACAAGGTGAGGTAAGTCGTTAATATATACTAAAAACAAAAAAGGACCGAGATTAGAATCCTGTAGAACGCCCATTTCTACCACAGACACTTTCTGGTACACAGGACAGGACAGCCTGAACCTGGGTTTAAACAAACCTTTTACCAGCCAGTCTGGTCAACGAGGTATAGTAGGCCAAAACCTCCTTTCTAAGCAGAGGCATATGTCCAGCAGTAAACTGGTAAAGGCTGTTGATGATGATGATGGTGTATAATGTACACATGTATATTACATCAAATGAAATTTTATTCGAATATATAAATATGGTTAAGAAAAACAAAAAAAAAATGGCGAAACAAATTCAAAAGTAAAAATTTATTCCATTTTGCAAAATGAATCATATGGGTGAAAACTCGAGAGCATTACGAGAAGCTACTAAAGAGTTCTCCTCAACTACAAACTACTTGTCTCCATCAGAAGACGAGCTTCAAGATGATGAATTACAGAAAATTCATGCATGCTACTCACACATACTAAGTATATATGCACGGAGGAAACCACTACGGTTTAAGCGGTCGCCACGCCGCTCACTACTACGCCGAGTGCTGTGAGTCCGATCCCCACATTTGACGACTGACCTGACTTTGTGTGATTCACAAATTGTTGTTCTGAGTAGACTCAGGTGTTCTTTGTGTCCGTTTCATTTACGTTTGTAAAGTCCCCCGCGACACAGGATTTATTAGGAATAAATCCGAGTGGGATGTGTCTTTTTAATAAAAATAAAATTTATAAATATATAGCTATGTAGCTATAAAGAAAATAAATTGAAGGTTAAAATAATATTCCAAATTTATCTACTTAACTAGTTACAAGCAGCAGTAGCTGAAATCGTATTCAAAATACTTGCTGACTTATTGGTCCACATGTCACTCTTGGATTTGTACAAAAAGCTATTCCGATTTATTTATTTCCTTGATTTACCGTCGAATTCATATTTTTCCGTGAACAAGAGGCGCTTATGGAAACAATTGGAACTAGTTTTCAATATTTCATACATTTCGATAGTCCCAATAACTTACGTCTATCAAAATAGCGATAGAGCTTGGTTTACGGTCGCCAGGTGAATGGATTTGAATTTGGGATTTCCTTATACTAGAAATTGAATCGGTTTTTGTTTACATTTAAATAAGTTACTTTTAAAAGCATTCGAAGCACTTTCAGAAACAGTTGAAACGAGCGATTGATGGGTTCTGGATTCGAATTCCACCTTGTACAATAACATGTCATTACATTAAGAAAATATTTTTATTATTTTTATGTGATTATTTCTTTCGCCATCAACAGTCCATAATAGTCCACTGCTAGACATAAGCCTCTCTTTAAAAAGGAAGTTTAGGCAGTCCAAACGGGTTGGTATGGTAGGGTTTGTGTCAAGTTTTCCTTTTCTTTGCAGTGCTGTTATCCTACAGAGTTTGCTCCCTTATTCGGCTCTAATGACTCCCACGGGATGAACAGAGGTGGTGACACTGTGTATTCTCAATCCATCACCACTCAGGTGATCATTTCTGATGACCAATAAATTATGTTTGCTGCAGAAGAATATTTTTATTTCTATTTCATATGATATTAAAATATTTAGGACAAGTTAAAAATATCTCAAACGTTAAAATTTTAGTGCTGGCTTTAATTTTGCATTTTTCATTAATTCTTATTATAATTCTGAAAATAGGATATCTCCAATACGGTAACATAAAAATGATTTAGTTTAATGATAGCACTTTGCGAAATGAACCATACATTGTTATGTAAAATCACCATAATATCGAACACCCGACTAATGTAATATCAAAATTTTTTCACCCAAGCACCCATTAACGTCTTCAGTTACCAGTCACGCTGGGTGTACGTGACCCGAATTACAGATTATAACCCTTTCCATAAAGCTCTGTACACACTACACACTTAAGTTTACGACGCAAATGACGGAGGTTGGGAATCTCGGAAAATATAGATGTGTGCTCAAGGGGACCGAGCTTCTCCCAAGTTGATGAAATTTGTGCAAACAGAAATGAAGTTCACGGGAATTTTCGTCTCTAATGGGTGTGACATCTTATCAGGGTGGGTAGAAACTACCTCCAATAGACATTTTTTTAACTGTTATTCTATACTTTTTATTTTATTGAACAGTGATTAGAGTAATGAGCAAAAAATGTTGATGTATCTGCTTAGGCGTTAGCATTTGAAACTCAACAATCTTCTAATAGACTTTTTGCATTTCTATTCTTACTTTTTCTTTTCAACTACATTATGAGCATTATTCATCATCAACAGCCAATTTATTTCAATTTAATAAATGTAACAGAAAAATAATTAAATAAAAAACATACGTCCTCTTAGTAAAGCGGAGTGCAAAAAGAAAATTCTCTTGTGACGAAACTGAAATCATGTTAAGCGAATATGTGATTGGATCGCATAAACATATTTATGTACATATACACATACACACACACACACATACAGAAATATACACAAATGGTTTGGTCTTTACTAAAATTAATATCGACCATCGCATTGTCATTTTTGTAACCTATTGTAAGGGGGTGACGCCACATTTTGAGATACAGGTTCAGATACAGGAACCTAGTTCATCTGTAATCCTAGTTCGTTTGTAACATGTAATAGAATGTCTAAGATTTCAAATACTTCTGCCATTGTATAAAGAGCTTTTCAATAAATTATTATTGGAACGAAGTTCCTTACTTCCTTACACGCTCTGAACGGATGGAAGCGACACCGACAAATGTGTAACAAGTCTTTTTTTTGACACTATAGCAAACGTCTCCCAACAAGCAAAAGGATCTTCGTTCCGACCGGGGGTCTATATACCCCTCACGTTGTTTTTATTATTAAATAGGTATACATTCGCTGACATAACTAGTTCGGGTATTATATCAGCTATCAATCGGCTTTCAAAAATTAAAAGTCAGCGTTGGCATACAGCAATAAGTCTATTTAGAAAAGAATAGTAATAATTGAATATTAGTGTGTACACAATCTAAGTAATCGTTGGAATTCCACCTGTCCCTGGTACCTAGGACAAATTGCTTTATAGCCCTCCAATAAAAGTGAGCCTTTTCAATTTTCATTCGCCAAATGTACGTATTTTTATGTATGAAACGTTCGCCGTTGGTTTCCTTGAATATTTTCTTTTACCTAACGTGATAGACACTGATGATCTGTCGATCGTGGCAGAATAGTAATTATCTCTCTATAAATCTAGAGTACTAACTGTCATTTACTAAAGTATTGTATGGCTATGATGAATTCCTTTACATTTGAGAGCTTGTATTTGTTACATTCAAGTAGGTACTACTACTTGAATTTTACTTGTGACTAGCGACCGCCCGGACGGTCTCTACAGTTTTTTAACACAACAATAAACAAAATAGATAAATAAAAGTAAACAAAATAGGTATTAGTTAGTCAGTAAGTATTATTCGATACCTACGTAAAATCCAGAAATACTTAACATTATCTTTTAAAGTTTATGGGGCTTATACAGGCGTAAAAGAAGCCATGATAAAAAAAAAAAAACACAAATTAATAGACATTGTGGTCTATAACATTATATTCATATACCTATATTTTTACTTTTATACACTTTCTGCATAATGTAATGCTTAAGGCTTAGGCCTGTATTAAGGCGGACTTAACGCCGTAGGCATTTTCTTCCAGACAAAGTTTGGGTGATGCAAAGCTGTGTATGGTAGGTGTATATTTCAAACAATTATATATATTATTAAATTAAAACGTGTTACGAATCGTCATTTTCTAAGAGCGAGTCTTAAGAAATGCCGGCGCCTTCTAGCTGTAAAATCCGACTTGTAAAAATATCTGATAAGATTTACTTATTCCATACTTAGTAAGAATAATTAGTTAGTCTGTATCTGTGTATGTACTAGACTACACACAGACACTGTAGTGCTGAAATGCTCAAAGAGAATGCAATAAACATTCAGCTTGTACTCACAAAAATGCAATTAGACTTTCTTACTCTATAAGTTAATGTATAAGAATATTATATATTTCTGTTTGAGCCAAAAATGCTTGTTAGCTCAGCACCGTGTACTTCGCAATATTATGCTAACATATAAAATGTGACCCACAGTAAATTCTGTTTCACAAAAGTGGAAGTTTTATCACACTGCTTCTGCCTTCTGCGTCCTTTGAAGGCGCATGTAAAATGTCTTTTAATTGTGCGTCATAAAGCTCACAGCATAATGCATATGGCTAAAAATCTTATTTTCTATGTAACATATTAATAAAAATATATTAGGCATTTGTTGCATTATTAGCGCATTTTAAACCAAAAATTATTGAAAACAGCATGACTTAATCGTATATATAAAAAAAAACAATTTATATTATACTTTTATCATATGATAAGCAATTTCATAGGTAAATACTTATTCTAAGAGAATATCCATCGTATGGTACTATGTACTAGAAATAGAAAAAAAAATTTTTGTATGTCCCTCATGCAATGTTTTAATGGTATAAATCATTACCATCTTCGTATTATTGCCTTTCTATACAAAGTTTCGGGCACTTCGGTTCGATGGTCTATAACGGACATAGTAAAAACAATTTTTGTGTTTTACATGCACTGTAGCACATGTGGTTGCATCGTTGAGAAAGGAGAAACAATACTTACGTGAAAAGTACGGTTTGTATTTCGTGTCAAAATTTAAGCTCAATCGGATTTTTGAATTTTGAATTGTACACAAACTAACATAACTTTTATATATACAGATATAAAAGTTTAATTTTATATAATCATTTTGAAAAAATATTATCGTTTGAAGTTATTGTAACGTATGAGGAAAATTTTTTATAAATAAAAAGTAACGTAATTTAAAATGGACTAAAATTATACAGGCAAACAGATAAAAATGACAAAGCGAAGATAAAAAGATAATACCAACATTTAAAAAACTGTCAAGACCTGTAACAGACCATGTATAAAAATTACAACCTAACATAGAGATCTACAACTACATATTGTAACCATTGAAAAATGTTTTATACCCCATCATAAAATGTAGATTTACCCAAACATTTAGTTTGCTATTCAAACGTCGTAGTAAACTAATTTTAATATTACTTTTAACTCATTTTTAAAATTTCAAGAACTCTACTAAACTGTTTACATTTAATTTTTGATGGGAGAAGTATACATTAAGCAGAGATGGCGATAGATTGAGTAACAAGCAAGATAGAGTATATCTTATTTTTTCATACTGAAAGAAAGAATATATGAATTTTTGCTTCCATTTTGTATTTTGCTTCGTTAGCTTACACCAACATACATAACATACACGTCTTACAAGGCTACCTGAACTAAAGAGAATAAATAGTGACATGTCATAAATCAGATATATGTATGTAATACGGAATACCAAAAAATATAATTAAATAAAAAATGGGCAAAAAATTTTAATATTTTTTTCGAAACAAAAACAAAACGTCCAATTCGAGTACAATCAACGATAAATTGTTTATTGCTTTTAAAGGCCAAGTAATATGCCATTTCTGAGTTGTTCTACGGAACTAAGACGTTTGATATTAAATTGAATTTACATCAAATCGTCTTCTGAAATAAGATCTCAGACGGCCTTCAAGATGTTATATTAAAAGAAAGTAAAACGGCTCTTCTATTAAATTAAATTCTGGACATCTGTCGTACACTCTGCCGTAATACGAATAAAGATTTGGCATTAATGAATATTTGAATTAATAATTCCTTATTAGAATAAATTTGTAATTACACTTATTAAAATATTCCTATGAAAGATTTTTGTTTTAAGGTTCGCTTAAATTATGTTGATCGATTGGAGATACTGGATAGGTACTTAGTAATAAACTTCAAGAAAATTGTCTTTCATGTGTAATTGACGGGCGTTCTTGAAAATATCTGTAGTAAGTTAGGACTTACAAGTATTATTACTTTTATACTGAATATTAAACTTTTAAATTTCTTTTCAATTTAAGCCTAATAGCAGTAATCACAAAGCATCGTACTCTATCCATACTAAGTAATACGACGTTGCCTGGAAATTAAGTGTCGTTCTCTGCTGAGTCTATTATGTGGAAGGATCAAGGAAATTGGAACGTCAACGGCGTCACTGTGAACACTAGCTTTTTTAACTTCGCTCACGTAAGCAGCTATAAATAAGGGATAAGAAGCGGTGCGAAAGTAATGAGAAAGGGAATTTTGGGATCATAATCGAGAAGTTTGGAGAGAACTGTAAGTTTAAAAGGCTGAACACGTTCGTAAATAATTTTTCTTTTTACATCGAGGATTTTGAGAGTTGGTTTGGAGAATAACTTAGTAGCTTAGTTTAGTTAACAAACAAACGTACCAACGATATTACATTACTATGATTACGTAAGAAAAATAGAAGTTCATGCAGAGTTAAGTGGAAAAAGATCTACCATCCAAAGCACAATAGTAAAGCCATGTTAACGAGAAGATCGTATTTTTAAGAACCTTTCAGAACATGAAATAAAATATCTGTGTCTTGTAAGAAGGAGTAGAAGCTCTTCCAAAAAAAACTTCTGTTAAATGTTATATACAATCAATCGAACTTTGAATTACTAGACCAATTCATAGGTATAACACACCACCATTCTCTCAAATTGTTACCCTAAATCATTCAGTATATTTTAGTCCATTCCACATGAGACTCAAAACTAGTATTCATTATGATCTTACTGTACGACCTACAGAAAGACACAATAAATGCCCAATAAGCGGTTATTCCAATGAAATCATACGGATGATTTCATTTGGTCTTCGAGTCCAAAAGGATGTAGGAGATATGCCTTATCACGTAAACCACATATCTCCACTCAGACAGCTCAAATTTGAAAAAAAAGCTGTACCCTTGATTCCGAACTAAGTAACATTTATCACTACACGCGATGCAAAGAATAAAAATGCTCTTACTTCAGCTTGGCAGAGGCCTTGCAACGATTTTCACCATTACCTATCTTGGGCTGATAACCAAATTATAAATATAATTAAATTTTTGTTCAAACTCTGGAATACTAAAATACTAACGTACATAATAAAAATAGAAGATGAGTATCAGGAAATGCCAAGGAGAAACGTTTTTAATATAGTCTCCAACATGATACAGCTATTCCAAGAACCTCTATCTATTTCGAAGGCGAAGGAGGTTAAATATAAACATATAAATTATTGAGGTATATACGGTAAGTTAATTCTTGGTATAAAGTCTATCGTACGTGTTATTCTGATCATGGGTGTCTATTTGATATATATAACATCACGTGTTCGAATTGTCAGTCTCAAGCGACATATCAGCCTGGTTCATATAATATCCTGTAGTGAAATAAAAGGCAATATTGCATAACATTCTTTACATACCCACAAGGGAACTGTTTCATGGTGTTTAGGTTTGCTAAGAAAAGTATAAGAGGTATTTTTCGATGTTCTGATTTCTTACATTAGTATCGTTTGACTTTTTGAAATTAAATTATTTATGATTCTTCAATACCAGTATGTTTGTTTGTTTGTTACTTAATCATGCCAGAATAGTCAAATGGATCTCGATGAAATTTAGCATAGCGTTAGTTTATGGGCTGGAATCACCCATAGGCTACTTTTTTAATTTGAGAAAAATTATTAATTAAATTTACATAGAAACTGAATTCAAAAACTAGTAGGTATTATACTACAGAAGTATTTTAATGTTACGTCTAGATCGTTCTTTCCATTGCTTATTAATGTTTTAAAACTAAAACTATAGTCAATAATGTCAATGAAATTGCAGCCTAATAAATGGTAGTTTCTATGGTAGTTTTTAATTCGGATGCCCCTTACAACGTGTTTTTGGGTTTGACTATTCTACAATTATTTTATCAGTTCCGCGCTGGCGGTCACAGCGGACGCGCGTGACTCACTCCGTCCGACCCGCTATTGAATCCAATATTCACTACGCGACACGTGAATCTAAATATTTGTTTTGATTTTTTTCGTTAATAGGGTAACTCCTGGCAACAGGAGCCCCCTTATAAAATAATGTTTGGACCCTCAACGTCTCAAAATCCCCCAGTGTACCAACCAACCACAATGTCTCAAGAAACACCCAATACGTCAAGTTATGCAAATGTTACTTCATCTACTTGTTTTCCCAAGAAAGACCAAGCCATCGTACTGGACTCCATTGACGGTATAACACTCAGGGAGTACCTCATTGCATTATCGTTAATTATTCCTGCAACGTCCATACGATTTATATCTCGAATATCGAATGCTCGAATATGTATTTATATGGACTCGAAAAAAACCACCGATAACCTTGTCGAAGAAAAGAAAAAGCTAACTATCAAAAGTAATATTCTTGAAATAAAATCTTTAGTTACAAGAAATAAAAGGATCGTCTTATCAAATGTTTGTCCCGTTATTCCAAATTATATAATTGAAAAACGATTCGAAGAATTAAATATAAAAATAATGTCGCCACTAACATTTATGAAAATAGGTGTTAGCGACCCAGGCTTTTCCCACATCTTAAGTTTTAGAAGACAATTATATATTAGCCCAGACGATGTGGCACGTCTGCCAGAAACATTTCAAATTACATTCGAAGGCACTAATTACTGGATCTATACATCTACTGATGCTCTAAAATGTTTTACTTGTAATACACTGGGGCATTTAGCTAAAAATTGCCCACAAAATATAAAACATATTCAAGACTACCCCCGTGAAATGGAAAAACAAACAGCAAAAGAAATTATTGATATATTCGATAGATGCGATGATTTAATTGTTACCCGCCCTCAGGATGACCCTAAATGTACCCCAGTAAATCAAGGCTTTTCACAACCATCTCAGATGAACCCAAAAGGAGTAAAAAGAACACATTCACTAACGACTACTGAATCATCAAAAATAAATATTATAAAACAACACACACAAGAAGAGGAGTCTGACAGAATGGAATTTGAATCTGATGAAACAGACAGTAATATATCATTGGAAGATCTGGAAACCAAAACAAAAACAAAAAAGAAACTAAAAAAGTCTGACCCTAGAACTGAAGAAGATATTTGGACAAATATTGAGAAAGAATTATCCACGTTAAACAACGAAAATACATTCCCTATTAATTTAGACCAATTCATTAGCTTATTAGATAATACACGAGGAAAACAAAATATAAAAGAATTAGTAAATTCTTATACAGATAACATTAAGGACCTTATTAAAATGTGTAACAAATTACACTGTAAGATGAACAAAAGCCAAAAAAATAGATGTTCACGTCTATCAAGGAAATTACATGAAACATTAATATCTCCCACACCTATTGTTACAACGGACATAGATCAATAATTTAAAAGTTAACTTAATTTTTTACTACTACATATTATTTTAAAGATACATTATTATTAGTTAATATGGATATATTACAATGGAATGTTAATGGTTACTATAAACGAATTGAAAATATCAAATTATTAATAAGTAAATTATGTCCCACTTGCATTTGTCTACAGGAAACAAACTTCACTTTTAATAAATGCGCTTCTTTAACAGGATACAAACAATTTTACAAAAATCGGTTGCAAGGTGATGGGGCTAGTGGTGGAGTGGCTATTTATATTAAGTCTCATACAATTCCAGAAGAAATAGTTTTAAACACAAATTTAGAAGCAGTTGCAATAAACATAAAATTCCCACTATCTATTACATTATGTAACGTTTACCTACCAAATAGTAGTACTCTTGATAAACAGCAATTAAATAATCTCATTAGTCAGCTTCCATCTCCTGTGATAATTTTAGGCGATTTCAATAGCCATCACTTTTATTGGGGTTCAGATAAATGTGATTCTAGGGGTAAGTTAATAGCAGAATGGCTTGACGAACTTGATAATTTATTTCTATTAAATAACGGACAACCTACTCGTTTTAATAGCCATACGGGTCTGACAAGTAATATAGATCTTACCTTGGCTTCACAAAATATAACGTCATATTTTGAATGGAACGCCCTGGACGATTTGTATGATAGTGACCATTTCCCCATTTTCATTACATCTAATTTTAATTCTAATGTATCAGACGATATTAGAGTGCCTAAGAAATGGAAGTTTGATAAAGCAGATTGGAACATGTTTCTTCTTGAAACTTACTTTGATCTAAATATAACAGAATTAGTACCAGTAAATCAATTTATAGATTCTTCTATTAATGTGGTGGTTGATAAATTCACTGAAGTCATTCTTAAGGCTGCTGATAAATCAATACCTAAAACAACTGGTATCTTAAGAAAACATAATTTACCATGGTGGAACGAGGACTGTAAAATTGCAATTCGAAAAACAAAAAAGGCGCTAAAACTCTTTAAACGATATGCTAGAGATGACCCCAATTCGACTTATAAAATCGATTATAAGAAGAAGAGAGCTTACTATAGGAGACTTATTAAAGAAAATAAAAAAAGATATTGGGAAAATTGGGTGTCATCTATTACTAACAAAACCCCTGTTAGGGATATGTGGAACAAGATTCAGAAACTAAATCACCGCAACACTAGATTCAACCAAATTGTACTAGAACAAAATGACGGTATGTTTACATCTAACCCTATTGAAACCTCAAACCTTTTAGCTGAATCTTTTGCAACTAATTCTAGTCCTAATAACTATAATGATTCATTTATTGAATATAAAATTAGACAAGAGGCCGATTCAAATCTCGAGACATCCGACAATTCCAACCCAATCAATAAAGAAATATCAATGCACGAATTAATTTCAATACTTTCACAAATTGGTAATTCAAGCCCAGGACCAGATAATATACCGAATATTTTAATTAAACATTTGCCAATGACAGGACTTAAATATTTACTTCAACTATATAACCATATATATAAGGATCATGTGTTTCCGGACAATTGGAAAGAAGCTTTAGTAGTTCCAATATTAAAACCACAAAAGATTTCAAGTTCACGAACTAGCTATAGACCTATATCTTTAACATGTAATCTATGTAAAATATTAGAGAAAATTATCAGTAAAAGAATTAGATGGTACGTAGAAATAAATAAATACTTATCACCATTTCAGTATGGATTTCGCCAGTTTCGATCCACAATAGATCATTTAGTGAATATAGAAAGTGACATACTGGATGGATTTGCTAATGATATTTATACAGTGATTGTAGCATTAGATATTGAGAAAGCTTATGAAATGGTTTGGAAACACAGGTTACTAAAATTATTACAAGACATCAATATTAAAGGAAATGCTCTGGCGTTCATTAGAAACTTCCTTTCAGATAGGACAATAAAAGTAAGAATCAATGATACAACATCTAACCCAGTTCGTACAGAAAATGGTCTACCTCAAGGCTCGGTACTTAGTGTTATTCTATTTTTGCTAGCTATTAACGACATTCTTCCACTTATTGATAAACCGGTCAAAGCGTTTCTTTTCGCTGATGACCTAACACTAACTTGTAGCGGTAGATCGTTGCAACCAACATTAAAACTTATACAGAATACACTGGGAGTCCTTGAGGAATGGTCAAAGAAATCAGGCTTTAAATTTTCAAAAACTAAATCAGAATTCATGGTCATGTCTAGTAAAAGAATTAAATCAAAAAAATGCACAGCTGACTTTAAATGAACACAATATTAAAGAAGTTAACAAAATGAAAATTCTAGGATTAACATTCGATAGAAAGATGTCATGGATTCCACACATAAATGAACTTAAATCTGAGTGCTATAAAAGGTTAAATGTTATTAAAATTCTGTCGTCGACATCATGGGGATCTCACAGAAAATGTCTTATAAACACATATCGTGCTTTGATAAGACAAAAAATAGATTATGGATGCGTAGTTTATGACTCAGCAAAAAAACGAACACTCAATTCTCTCGAAAGCATTCAAAATACTGCCCTTAGATTGAGTATTGGTGCATTTAAAACAAGTCCGATTAATAGTATTTTAGCTGAAGCTGGAGAAATGCCGTTAGAATTTAGAAGGAAGGAAATGGTTATAAGATATGCTATTAATATATCATCTCAACCTGAAAACCCAACTTATTATATTTATACTAAAATAACAGCTGCAGACACGGAATATGAACTTCGATCCCATTTACCGCGACCCTTCAGAATAAGAGCAACTAAATATTTAAAGGAAATTAATGTCAAGATTCCAAATTTTTTTACGAAGAAATTGCTTTCGATTGGCCCATGGGAAAGCTTAGATTGGCCCATCAACCTCGAATTATCAAAAAACCACAAGGAAGATACTCCTCAATACATGTACAAAACCCTATTCTTAGAAATTAATAGTAGGTACACAGATTGTAAGATTTTTTATACGGACGGGTCAGTTAAGGACGGAAAATCAGGATGTTCAATAGTATATGGGAATAATTGTTACCGTTATAGACTTGGAGATTTTAATACAATTTTTAGTTGCGAAGCAATAGCAATCCTTAAAGCCTTGGAACTAATAAGTAGTGATATTAATACAGATAAATATATAATATATACTGACTCTAAATCATGCTTAACAGCGTTACAAAGTACAAATAACACAAATACCCTAGTTATAGAAATTAAACAAAAAATTATAAACCTACTTAAAAATAACTACAAATTTGAAATTATTTGGATTCCAAGTCATCAATGGATAGTTGGTAATGAAAAAGCAGATCATGAAGCGAGGCAAGCAATAAATGAAATCGAAAATTGGCATACAAATAAATCAACTCCAGACGAACTACAAAAATACCTCAAACATAAAATTAAATTTACTTGGGATGAGTATTGGAAAACAGAAAATACATCAAAGTTATATAGTATAAGGATGTCTATTTTTAATAAATCCCCCAATAATTTTACTTGTAGAAAAGATCAAGTGATCATCACCCGTCTACGTATCGGACACTCAAATATGACACATATTCATCTAATTACTAAAACCGAAAGAAATAAATGCAAGTGTGGACTAGATTTAACTGTTAAGCATTTATTAGAGGAATGCACAGCTTATTGTAGCGAGAAAAAGTTATGTAATATGCCAAATAATTTACAAGACTGTTTAAATCAAAAAGGATGTATGCAAACTTTAAGTTTTCTGAAAATGATCAATGTCTATAACCTAGTGTAAACTACAGTGTGATTATATATGTATACCTATTGTCAATTGTGGTCGCTAATGACCTGAGATGTTAAAAAGCGACCTTAAATAAATAAATAAAAAAAAAAAAAAATATTTTACCTAACCTATTTATTTGTCTGGATTTATTTGACTTGTTTTAATTTCGACGCATATAAAACATTGGATGTACTCTGTCATGCTTTTCTGTGGCACATTGTGGGAGCCTTGATGAGAAATGAGGAAGAAAAAGATAGATAAAAACAATCTTTGAAGCGGGTTGCATTTCGTGTTAACATTTGAGTCCAATTGGTGCACAACTTTTTGAGTTTTCAACCAAACCAACTCAACATTTATATATATGTACAGTATATAGATTAATCTGCTTTTTTACATTTACCATATTGTTATTTACAATATTTTCTCTTTAACTAAATTGAAAATATCGTTCTAGTTAAATAAAACAATGTTGAATATTAATTACAGTGAGTGATGTGACAGTCCAATTCAGGTCTAATTTAAACAAAACTGTGCCAAATGTCGAACACACAGATGTGTTGGGCCTTTGGATAAATGTTACCGTTGAATCCGAAATGAACTTTAGTTTCGAAATAGTACTTTCAATGAAAAGTTGGATAGGTTTGTATTTCTAGTACTTACTGCGAAGGACGTTGAATAGCTCTTTGCGTTGATTATTTAAATTCTACTGAAATAAAATCTACAATGAACTTTATTTTCTTTTTACATCATCTATGACATAGTAACCAAGTGTATCATCATCATCATCATCATCATCAACAGCCTTTAATAGTCCACTGCTGGACATACGCCTCTCCTTAGAAAGGAGGTTTTGGCCTATATTACCACGCTGGCCAGACGGGTTGGTATAGTGTTCATGTAAAGTTTTCCTTCTTTTTGCAGTCTGGTGTCCTGCGTTGTTTTGCGCCCTTAGTCAGGTCGTGTAGTACCATGTGTATAGCAAATACAAATTTTCACCTGTAAGTAATAATTCGTTTCAAGATAATACTAATTTTAATACCTCTAATTAAAGCGATGATAGCACAATGTCTTGGAAGACTGCTATTTGATCAATGAAGCGAGTTAGAATTCTACTCAGTGAGCTATCGTCGTAAATTCCAAGCGTGATTTGCCACAGTACTAAGTACCTATGGCGAATGTTGAAAGTGTTAATTTGTGTATACATATTGTTACGTATGTGGGAACAAGTGAAACGCGTGCAGGTTGAGTGCGTACTGCCGTTTATTCGCATAAACAATAGTGTGCGCAGACACTATAGACACATAGATATAGATATATATATATAACATTTCTCCCCCTTTTAGTGTTTACCATTATTTTATATTAAAAAAAGGCTTATAATTAACTCTTGGCATCGGCCGTAAAGACATCGTGTTACTCGACCGACGTTCATCTGATGAGGTAGTAGCTTGAACGCTTCCAACTGCTCTCTGTGTGACCTCCGCGGACCCTGAAATCGTAGTGGGTGATGTACCCTGAGCGCTGTCATCCTCTGTGTGGTCAGACTGAGCCTGCGATTCGGGAAGCGAGGCTCCTCTTTCGCAGGTTGAGTGCGTACTGCCGTTTATTCGCATAAACAATAGTGTGCGCAGACACTATAGACACATAAATATAGAGAGATATATATATATATATATATATATATATATATATATATATATATATATATATATAACACATATATATATAATGCTTCTAAAGCTGAAATGCTGTAATGTGTCAATGTTAATAGAACCTCCTTGATCTACTTAATTAAAATACAAACACTTACATACTGGAACTAGTTAAAAGAGATAGTTCCTATTTTCACAGAACTAATAGATACACTTGTGAGAAAATACTTTGACTATTTACTAAAACAATTATACATTTAGCTAATATTCAGAAGTTAACAAAACTAAACACTTTTTGGCCTATCGTTCGTCGGATCGCTTCTATCCTTAAAGCCAGTTTATACAAAACTTTTTCCTACGAAAATGACTTTGGTACAAAAAATCACCCCTTGTCAAATTCAATTCGAAAACTGCTGAATACCGCAAAGTTTTCTAAATAAACCTACCTACTTGGCTCAGAAAGCATTTCAACCGTATGTAATACGCCCTACATATTCTATACTCATTTCTCGAAATTAGCTTCGTATTTGTACTACGATTGTTAGTATTTTTTCATCATTGTGTTTTCTCGAGTTGTATGGAGAGCTTAAATAATCTTAAATACGTATAGTAATTCTGAAATAATAAGGCATTTCAAAGTGGAGTTTTATGTGGAACAGTTAATATCATAAAGGATCACTTCGTCGTCAACACTCTTTAAATAACTGTATATTACCACGACTAGTGTACCAATACGTTGGTACACTAGTAGTAGTACACGTGGTTACATAATTTTCTTGTTAAAACATATTAATATTAGCTTTTTCATATGTACCTATTACATATTTTCAACGGTTTGTGTGCGAAAACACTTTTTTTTGAAAACACACCGATGGCTATATCGGACTCGCTCCGACTAAAAACCGCATGCCGTCTCGGGTACCTGTAGCCGGGAACCAGGTGTACCCCCAGAAATAAAATCCCTGGTAGGCTAGTACGGCGGGTAGATGATCCCCTGCGCAACGCATCTCGCCGCCACCCTGGCCTGCTTCTGCTAGGGTGACAGATGGCCTCACCTGTCACCCCCAGGCCTGCGCTTATGGAGGACGGAGGTCGTTCTTCATAACTTGCTCGTAGAAGGAGACGCAGAGTTCCAAGCAATATCGCTCTGGACCATCGCCGCAATTATGTTTTCGAGCGAAAAAACTTCCACCCCGATGGCCGCCACGAGATCACGCCTCTGCTCCATCCACGCCCGGCATTCTGCCAGCGTGTGGAGCGCCGTATCCACGGTCCGGCCAGTGGTGGTACTCAGGCGTTGGCTCCTTGCGGATGCCTTCCCAGTGATCACTTGCGTCAGCCGGTATGAGAGGGTCCCGTGACGCCTCTCGAGCCAATCCTCCATAAGGGGTTTTACAGCCGCGATAACATCATGCCCGGCGCTCGGTTGCCCAAGTCGTTCCTTCCACTCCTCTACGAGGACCCGGTGGAGTTGGGTCATCGATTTCTCAAATCTCAGGATTCCGACCCAACTTCCGCAACTTCTTGCGCCACTGATATAGTGTGCCCTGTCTCGATGTCCCATTTCGGGGATAAAAACGTAAGTGCATATTTGCATGTATTTTCAACATTCTTCTAAACTAATAAATGTATAGATACATTTATGTACATCTACTTACAGAATCTTACATAACACTAACCGAAGAAAGTTTTCATATCAATAATTTATGCTTCTACTTGCGTCAATATTTGGTATCTCTTACGGCCGGATAGATGTAATAGGTTCAGGAATAGCGATCTATTTTGTACAGGTAACTCCGCAACGGGGAATATACTGGATAATAAATTATTACTAGGGAATGGAAAAGCATCAAATGTAAGTGAGTTGGTTTTTATATTATATGTACGTACGTAAGTACGAAGATACAATATTTTATCATTATATTTTAAGAAGTTACGACACATTCTACGGCTGTTTTTTTTTTATTTGGAGCCGCTCCGTCTTTACTATTTCTATAGATAACTATAGTTAGTCAGGACTTCTATCGATGTTGTACTTTATTGCTATCAAGGAAGGAGAACAGAATACCCAGTGAGAGGTTTATATGGATGACAAAGTATATAGGTACACTAATATTGGTATTATGGGTGGCTATAGGCATCGGTGAACGCATAATCAGCCCGACTAGTAATAAAATATTGGAAAAGTCATGTTTGGTTCATAGACAATTGTCTGTCTGTCTGTCTGTCTCCATTCCTATATCCAATTCATCGTCAATGCTGGAGAGGTCTTTGCCCGTGGATGTTTCTGCAGGGACTCACCAAACACTTGATTTGTTAGCTATCTGTAAAAGTACCTCTCTTAAAGTACCTCTACGCTACCACGGCACAGGCTCTCACGAGACCACTATACTATGGGTTCGCTATTTCATGATGGTTCTTTAAAGATAATTTTAAGAACTGAATTGGGTACCTAGGTTTTACAGTATTAGACAGTAATAGAAGCAGTCTGTACGACGCAGATTTGAGCTAATAGGAGTTTTTTTTACTACTCCATACATTGCACTACACTAAATTATGTAGCATTAAGCCAACAAGAATTAACAAAAATGATTGATAATTCCAGTAATGATTATTCCACAAAAAGAACGCTTAAGAACAAAATGTCAACTCTGTTATTTTCATATTTAATATGACCGACACAATAACATTAAATGAACCCGCTATGTGAAAACGTTTCATAATAACGTACCCATAGCCATTACTCAACCACATCCTCATTTACCAAACAAAATGAACAATGAGATTTTTATTCCACATTTAATTTTCATCCAACATTCATTGTAAGGCAAGAGCGTAAACAGCAATACTTATGTATAATGTTTCGAATCGAATATTTAAACGTTTAAAATGATAAGGCTGTAGTATTATTTCATAGTTTTTTTTTATGTTAGAGGAGGCAGACGAGCAGACGGGTCACCTGATGGAAAGTAACCATCGCCGCCCTAAAACGTCTATAACTCAGGAGTCACAAACTCGTTGCCGGCCTTTATGACATTTCATAATAGTATTAATAGTTTTTTTTTTAATATTTTTAACACATCTCACACACGGCCGTCTGGTCTCAAACATAGGCTCTGCCTATACTATGGTAACCAGACTACAGATAAACATAATTATATATTTCTTAATAGATACATATTAGAGATAAAGCACACCCAGACACAGAACAAATGACCGTGCTCATCACACATTTATTTGTCCTGGGTGGGAATCGAACCCACGACCTCTCTCTCTCTCTCTCTCTCTCTCTCGCGTTTAAGAATTAATAGAATAGAGCAAAGCTTAAAAGAGTTTTGGGGCTAAGTACAACAACTGATTTTACACAGAGTAATGCTCAGTGATTGTCATACTTGTGAAACAAAACTATTACGATGCGGTATTGTTTTCATCATTTTTACTAATACCTGGGCAAGCAATAAATTCTTCATAGTCTTTGTGGAATTCTATGAGACAAACATATTTTGTCTCAAAGCAAGAGTGATGAGCAAATTAATAAAAAGTTTTGTATGTGTATAACCTACCTCATTTCGAGCTCTTACAAGAAAGTTACATCCATAAAATTAATCCTCCAAGTTACAATGTATAGGAAGGCAACATTGTTGTGAACTTTCACCCATCCATTTTCGATGAGGTTGTCTATTATTAGCTGACCTTAGCCAGACCCAAGCAACAGCCGTGATTAATGACGATAGACACAAAGTGTTCTATTCTTACAACACCACGTGAGAATATAAGTTGTTATTTTATTTAAAAAAATGGTATTTTCATAATTCATGTATTTAAGAAATCGTAGATAAATAAAGATAAATAAATAACATATACGAGTATATACCTCACACATCTTATACGTCTGATTCCAAACATATCGTTATCGTCTGCCGTATTTCAGTACCGATACGACCTTACAATTTTCTATAAAAGAGCGTACTCCTTCCTCAACGGCCGGCAAAATGCTTCTGACTCTAAGTTGCAGGTGTCGATAGGCGGCGCGGTAGTGACTGTCTGTCAGGTGTACCCCCCTTTAATAAAAAAAAGCTAGACAGTGCCTGTGCTATGGTAACTAGACTGCTGATAAACATACTTATATAAAAGAAATAATTATATATTTTGTAATACTTTTTTTTTTGTAAATACATACATATTATAGATAAATTACACACAGGCACAGAACAAAAATGACCGTACTCATCAATATTTGTCCTGGATAGGAATCGAAGCCCATCGAACTCCGGCATTGTTAACCGGGGTTATAAGGCAACAGGAATCAAAGCTAGCATCGAAAATTGTTTCGTGTTCCAAACACGAATCTCTATTTAGCCGTTTATGATTTAATTATCCTGGAACTCAATTAATTTGTACGGAATCCAGCATTACTGATGGCAACCTTCTAGGTATTATTGACAAAATTGTTATTTTAATCAGTTACTTAAAAATTCATGTTATTAGAAATAAATGTTATTGTTGACAAAATTGTTATTTTAATCAGTTACTTATCAATTCATGTTGTTAGAAATATATTCATGAAATCATTCATTTGAATTATTATGGGTATTATTGAATTATCATTATCACGGTGGCATGTAAGAGATTGCCTCTGAGCGATAAGGCTAGGTTAAGGTAATTATTGTATACTAGCTGAGACCCGCGGTGCTACCCGCGTTTGTTGTTATAACCGCGGGCAACGCCGCGTTGCGAAGCTAGTCTAAAATAAGTAGCCTAAGTTACTCCTTATGTCATCAGCTATCTGCCAGTGAAAATCCCGTCTAAATCAGTACAGCCGTTCCAGAGATTACCCGGAACAAACAGACAGAAAGACAGACAAAAAATTGTAAAAAATGTTATTTTGGCATATGTACCGTGTAAACATACATATACTTTAGTAAAAAGCGGTTATTTTAATATTACAAACAGACACTCCAATTTTATTTATTTGTATAGATTTATATCTGATGTACTATAAAGCGATATACTATTATCAGTAGTAGGTATCAGTCAATCAAAGTTAGTCGTAATGCTAGTCCAATAGTCAAATTTTAATTAAGTAGAACAGGCAAGAAACTACATTAAAATTGTTTTTATCTTTTCTCAAGTTACTTGTTATATTGTTTGAAAGCGCAAATTACGCGCACGAACATAATTCCTAATTATCTCTATAAATGCTAAGCAGTACTCACCTATGTTCTTTCATTCTTTCAGACCACATAAATTATTAAGTGGAACTCAGTAATACCTTAGATGGTGCCGCGCCGCGCCGTACGGGGTTTTATCGCAATACGTGATGACATTTCTATTGAGACGATGGCTCTTAACGCCATACGAGCCTTGAGCGAACACTCGTCTTTGAAACGACGATAATTATATGAAGAAATGTAATATAAAAAGTGCTCGTACTTTTGCTTTGTACTCGATGACAGGATTTCTGATGTAACTCAATGAAATGAAATACTTCAATTTTTTTTTGTGTAGTTGAAGTGTTGAGAGAATACGTGTTTACGGTCTGTGGAGTTACTTTTTAGGATATATTTTTTGTGTTAAAAATGTGTACAGAAATACCAGTCAGAACTTTTCTTATAATTTTAATATTAAATTTTAATATACGAGTACATTACATTTATCATTGTGTACCTATTCTGAGGGCTTAGTGTGAGTTTATTTCACATCTACTCGATTGTCGCAGTGACCGCGTTTGACGTTGCCATTGTCCCGCATTGAAATCTTAACCGATCGCAACACCGAACCCACTTGCCATCGTGAGCAAGTTGAAGTAAAAAAATACTTACTAAAAAGGCCCTCAGAGCCTGAGAGTGTAATCGAGATCGCTGATTTGATTGAATCACTATTTCTTAAAAATATGTAAAAACATTTAACAAAATTGTAACAAAAAAGTTAGAGTAATAACTAATGTTACGGTACTAACCTAACCTTAGTATGTTCTTCTTCTTCTTCATAAATGGCAAACTGTGCCGATGTCGACAATTCTGCCAGTGTCAAGTGCGATGGAAATACGTGGGTTTTATTACACAAAAAATTTAATTGATGATATTAATTGTAGACTGAATGTGGGGCTTTTTGTTGTGGTTAGTATTTACACTGAAACAAGCAGACAAGTACAAATAGATAAGATATGTATTAAATAAATAAATAGGTAACTAATAAGCAAACAATCACAAAAAGAATAAAATTCAATATTCATAGAAATGAAGGTCAAAGTCTGATGTCATTGGATCGGATGAACAACATCAAGACCTGGAGAAGGCGGGGGGATGAAAATGTTAGGAGAGATGAGAAGTTAATAGGGATGGGGATTTTTAGTTCGGTAAGGTGAGAATAGAGATCTAGGGATGGGATATTTTTAGGACAACTGAAGAATATGTGATCTAGATTGCCTTCATCTAAGCCACATTCACATAAGGACGAATCCCGTACCCGAATCTTGTTCAGGAACACAGGTGAGCTGCAGTGACCTATGCGGAGCCTACATATGGTGGAGATGACAGGTTTACATACCTTCTTAAATTTATAGAACCAGGGTTTTGGGGTAATGCTTGGTTGGATTGCGTAGTAGTGACGCCCTTTATGCTTTGAGGAATTATTCCACTCTTCCTGCCAGGATGTTAACAATTCTCTCTGAGGCAGTCTTAAGAGATCGTAATGCTGGTGTGTAAGATGTTTCTGATCCGACATTGCAGAAGTAGCAGCACTTTTGGCCAGTGAGTCTGCACACTCATTGCCCACAATGCCACTATGGCTGGGAACCCATACCAGTTGAACTATTTTTGAGTTGGTGGAACAATTCAAAAGGGTTTTTTTTTATTTCAAGGATCAGCGGACTGTGAAGTTTACTACGGAAGGGATTTTGTAGCAGGGCTTTAAGGCAACTTAGAGAGTCAGTGAATATGACTGCCTTGTGGATGTTGTGCGAGTCAATGTACAAGCATGCCTCTAAGATAGCAACACACTCGCCTGTAAAAACTGAAGCCTCTTTTGGACACTTATACTGTAAGAGAATTCTGGAGTTTTGGAAGTACACAGCGGCTCCAGTGTAGCTATCATTATTAAGTTTGGATGCATCAGTAAAGAACCTCTGAAACCCATCCCAGTGTTCAGCTAAGTGTGTATTAAAGGTGGAAACAGAAGAGGCAGATTTTTTAGGGATTCCAACATCTAGAAGAACATTCGGCTTAAAACAAAGGACGCTATAATTAAAGGAAAACAGAGGGAGTTTGTCAAATGACACAGCAGAGTTAAAAAAAGTAGAGTAGGAGCGAAAGGATTGTAGAATCAATGGAATTCCCTTATGAGTCCAGTAATTTGAGGTAGTACAAATGGAGTCTAATTCTAAGATTTTTGGAAGAAGAGGATGGGAAGATTTACAAACAGATTTTATTATAAAACGTGAAGCGAGAAATTGTCTTCTTATTGATAAAGGTGGATCTGAACATTCCACTTGTAAGGCATTTATAGGGGAGGACTTCATGCAACCAGTAACAATGCGAAGGCACCTAGATTGGACTCTGTCCAGCTTTGCCAAAGCGCTTTTATTGCCTGGAATCAGTAAAAATAGCCCATAGTCCAATATACTGCGTACTAAGGCATTATATACCAGTTTCATGGTGTATGGGTGTGCTCCCCACCAGACCCCAGCTAGGGCCTTTAAAATTGGGATTACACGTTCACATTTTGCGGTTAAATGGTTCATGTGGTGAACGCCAGTCAATTTAGAGTCAAGATATACTCCTAGGAACTTAAATTTGTTTAATAAAGGAATTTCCTGCAGCTGTACTTGGACATCAATCTGTGGCAGAGTCTTCTTTCTTGTAAAAATAACAACCGCACTTTTCTGAGCAGAAAGACTAAGGCCATGATCTGATAGCCACTGCCACAGAGAATTAAGGGAAATAGTGAGTGATGTGGCTGCCTCTTGGATGGAATGGTTCGAAACATATAATGCCAGATCGTCGGCATATTGAAGGATGCTACAATCATTGTTTAGGCATGAACCCATGTCGGCAGTGTATAGATTGTACAACAACGGACTCAGTACAGAGCCCTGTGGTAAGCCCCTCCAGGTCTTTCTTTGGCCAAACTCTTCACCTAAAGTCCTTAGGACTAGAGTTCTGGACACAAGCATTGCGCATATGCAGTGGATCATCTTAACCGGAATTCTCAGCTGATGCAGTTTCTGCCTGAGAATGGGTATTAAGACATTGTCATATGCAGCAGATATGTCGAGAAACGATGTTAGAACAGATGCATTTTGTGACAAAGAAAGACGGATATCAGTTATTAAAACTGCAACACTGTCCATTGTACTGAGCCCTTTGCGAAAGCCGAACTGATAGTTTGGCAGTAGATTCCTTGACTCTACAATCCATTCGAGACGGTTTTTGATGAGATGTTCTAATAATTTAATAAGGACTGATGAGAGGGCGATTGGTCTAAAGCTGTTTGGATCACCAGCATGTTTTCCTGGTTTTAGAATGGGGATAATAATTTGAACTTTCCATGTATCTGGGATCCAACCGTTAGAATAACAGAAATTCAAAATGTTTAAAAAATAAGTTTTTGTACTAGGCTTGGCCTGAACTATGAAAGAATATGGAATGCCGTCTATGCCAGGAGCCGAGTCTCGCACACTGTTGAGGACCATGTTCAGTTCTTCCAGAGAGAATGGGTCGTCATGGGTATCCACTGACTGAAACGGTAAGTCTGGTAAGGTCGCTTCATCGAGTTGTGGGACATACGGGGGGGCAATTCTGTCCAGGAAAAGCTCAGCTGTATTGGAGGAGATAGAGGAAGAGACAGAGGGCGAACAACCAGATCGGAACCGATTTATGTTCTTCCACACCATTGAGGATGGGGTGGATGGGGACAAGGAGGAACAAAATTTAACCCAACCGGCGCGCTTCTTGCGTCGAAGGAGTCTTTTGGTAGAGGCGAAAACGTTTTGGTAGGTGAGTAGATTATGGGTGGTCATATCGGCATTGTATCTCCTTTCGGACTCCTTCCTATACTTGACTGCCCTAGTACATTCACTGTCCCACCAAGGAGGTGACGGAATTTTGCCTTTGCTCGAGTTTTTAATTTTGAAGGAACTGTCTGCACTTGATCTGATTGCCTCTACGAACGCGTCACAACAGTCCATCACCAGGTAACGATCATCCTGGGTTAAGGGTCTAAGGTCTAGTCTGGGGAGAGCATTCACAGAGTTTTCGAGGGTTTGGGAGAAATTTTGCCAGTTAGCTTCTGAAAGGATATATTTTAAAAGGGGGGGGGGGAGATTTTACCAAGTGGGTTGAAGTTGGGAGGGTTACTAAAATTGGATAATGATCGCTACCATGGGACAGATCGGTGCACTGCCAGCTAGCAGCTGCGGCGATGTCGAGTGAGCAAATAGTCAAATCCACACAGCTACTATTTTGACCAGGAAGAACTCTACGAGTGGAGCAGCCACTGTTAAGTACGCAGAGGCTCAGATCATCGAGGATCTCCACTAAACCTGAACCGAAAGAGTCGCAGTGTTCAGATCCCCATCTATAGTGATGGCAGTTAAAGTCTCCCATAACCAATATTGGGCCCTGTAGATCCTGTAAAATCGTTCTCAATGTAGGCAGGAAACTTTGATGGGGGTGGGCTATATAAATAGAGAGCACAGATATGTTACAGATCTTAGCTGCAACCACGCTGATATCCTCAAGGAATGGGGGCAAGGATAGGGGGACTAAGGGGATTTTATTATTAATAAGGAGGGCAGCACCTCCATAGCCATCAGGCCTATCACATCTAAGAATATTGAAATGGGGGACATGGAAGTTGAGACTTGGTAAAAGCCAGGTCTCAGCGAGAGAAATAGCCAGAGGCTTGAATTTGTTCAACAGGAATATGAGGTCGTGTTTTTTATGGAATACACTCCTCACATTCCATTGTAGGAATACTTTGTGGGACGCCATTTTTGAAATTTGTTAAAATATTGATAAGTGAGACAGCAACGTTGGACGGTTTAATAGACTGGGATAGAGATGAATTGGGGGATAGTAGGGAGGTTAAGAGTTGTAACAGAAGATCAATAGTTGAGGATTCAAGGGATGAGTTATTCATAGCACAACCATTAGGTTGTGAAGGTTGGGGAGGTTGAGTAATGGCCTGGTGTGCGACTTTATCGTAGGAGTGTGAGAGTGGGGATCGAGGTTTAGGTTGGCGAACCACAGTTTTTTTTGTAGGACTGTGTGTGCTGGAGGGATTGGGTAGGCTGAGTGGATTGAGAAGGTTGAGGGAGTTGGTTGAGTTGTGGAGCTTTTAGGATGTCAGCGTATCGGCGTGTTGGAGAGGGAACAACCTTGCTTGCTTCCATGTAGGATATGTTCCTTTCCGCCATCATGGTCTTAATAGCTCTCTGTCTACCATACTCCGGGCAAGCCTTGCTATAAGCAAAGTGGTCACCGGAGCACAGCACACAAAAGGCCTCTCTTTCTGATACCTCACAACCATTACCAGGATGTTCGTGGCCACACTTGCTGCATCTTGGTTTGGACTTGCACATGGACTCCACATGGCCAAACCTGCAGCATTTCCTACACTGTACGGTTGGGTAAATATATTGTTGAACAGGAAGCGAGTTGTAACAACAGTATACTCTTTTAGGCAGAACCTGGCCATCAAAAGTGAGGACACAGGTTTCCGTAGGTTTCCACTCCAATAGACCTTCAGTAAAACATTTCCTATTAAGGCGCCTGACTTTAATTATTGGGCCACAACCCTGCGGCACTGTAACAAATTTAATGACATCCTCATCATCCATGTCGGTGGGGATGCCTGATACTACACCCATTCTAGTGATGTTAAAGGTGGGGATGATGGCAGTGTATTTATGTGAATTTAGTAAGGGGTTTATTAAAAATGAGTTGGCATCCTGAGGGGATGCAAACTGTACTGACACCCTATTACGACCTACTTTTTTGACTCCATCTCTGACCACATTGTTAATTTTATTTTTAAAAAGGAAAACACCAAAAGAGACAGGGTGGAGAGTTGTGCCAGAACCCAATTGGGTCTCCATGCGGGAAACATGCACAATGTAGGGACCAGTATCATTTGTCGTGTACTTGTCACGACCTAGCGGGCTTCTTACTTGATTAGGGCTACGTTTAATAGGGGGGGTACTTACCTCATCGTTCACATGTCGTTTACGTGAGTTTGTAGCGAGAGGGCAATTATCTTGGACCGCTGCATTGCAGATCACAGTGGCAAACTGTTCTAAGGGGTTGGAAGGGGTTGAGGGTTGATCGGGTAGGGAAGGAGTAGGGGTGAAAGGAGGGGTTACTGGATATGGAATATCGGGAGGGTCGGGCGGTTTATTTCCGTTCATGTTCACTTACCGGTAATGTTTAGTTGCAAACAACACACCGTAACCAATAGGACAGCACAAAATAACAAAAAAAAAGACCCAATAGTCACAAAATCACACAAGAATTCTAGACGCATGTGCTAACCAAACGGACGACGACAGAATCCCACAAGGAAAGAACCTTAGTATGTTCACAATAGTGTTCGAATTGACACTGACTGTCACTTATCAAGATGGCCGACCGGAGGGAAGTAATTTAATCACCGGTTTGACTGTTTTTATTAACGTTTAACACAGACGTACAACAAAATTATTAGGTACTTTTTCTTTTAATAAAAACAAATATTAATAATTGACGTAAAGTAAGGTGAAGTTAAATAAAGTTCAATCATATTAGGCGATCGTTATAGAATTATTTTTTAACGATCGTGCAACACTTACCTTGTATCTACTTTATACTTAATTAAAAGTAAATTTATTTATTCTTTCTATGATAAATAACTGCAATCACTTATTAATAACTTAATAACCACTTAAACTCTATTAAACACAGATGCAGTCTTGTTTTCCTTCTTAGACATTGGTGTGTGATAAGTTACTCAAGGGAGTGGTAATTGGATGCCATGCGGTCAACGCCAGCTGTGTGACGTGACATTAATGTGATTGGAACGCCTAGACTAAAATGTACCGAGCCTTGGCCATAGACACGATGCTAACTCGTATAATACTTTGTATCACACAATGTTTTCAGTAGTAAACATATAATTTAAAAATTAACAACATTGTAAACATCTTTATGGGGTGCTAAGTAGAATTTTAAAAAAAATGGAATCATATTCTGCATTTTGATATTGATAAGATGCAAGTCCGGCCGCATATGGAATACTGTTCTCATCTCTATGCAGGGGCACCTCAATACCAGCTTCTCCCTCTGGACCGCGTCCAACGAAGAGCAACTCGAATCGTCGATAACCCAAACATCTCCGATCAGCTCAATCCCTTGGCGTTACGTGGCGCTTCACTCTGCATTCTCTATCGCATATATCATGGAGAGTGCTCCGAGGAATTATTCGGACTAATACCTGCCGCAAATTTCCGGCATCTTTCCACACGTCAAAATTTTCATCCTCATTACCTGGATAGTTGGCGCTCCACTACTGTGCGCTTTTCGAGACACTTTTTGCCCCGCACAACCATTCTGTGGAACGGGTTATCGTCTGCGGTATTTCCGGAGCGATATGACTTTCAAACCTTCAAGAGTTTTCCAAATGCGGCCGGACTTGCGCCTTATAGAGCTGAAGACGGTGCTGCCTCGCTCGCTCAGTACACCGCTATGTTCAGTACACCGAGCTTCTTCGAGGCCAATTTAACCTTACCCTCTAAGTGACCCCGAATTTGGACTTCGCTCGATACATCGATGCCCAGGATTCCGATGCTGGCTGAGGCAGTTAGGGAGGTGCTCTCAAACTGAGGTGATACGACAAATGGTATCTTTTTTGCGGTGAACGCACATACCTGTGTCTTTTTTGGGTTAAACTGGACTAGATTTAGTCGGTTCCAATCTGAAACCTCCGTTAAGGAAGTTTCAATTGCAGACACAAGTTACTAAGTTTACTCGTCATACTTATTCCCAGAGACGCCTCTATCTCGCGAAATATAACATGACGATGTTACATTATTAGTTGACGCACAGCATCAATATTTTGAGGTACAACAACCCATTAAGGGCGACCTTCTTTAAATTCGTCCGTGAGCATAGAACGTCCTCGATTAAAATCACTAAACCAGTGATACATAGTTGTTTTTCATGGTGCGTCGTCCCCAAAAGTTGAAGTGAGTTGATCGATGCACTGTTTTTAAGTTAGCCCTCGCCGAAAATCGTAATTAATCATAGCACCAAAATTTTCACGAGTCCAATCCATAGTGATAAAGATACGCAATATTCAAAATGACGCTACAAAGGATAAACAAATGACAGCTACATGTAACAAATTGTATTCTTCAGGCAAAGAGTTGTATTGTTCTGTAACTGGCAAGTTCCAGATACATAAATAGCAGCCCTCGTACAAGACCCTGTCCTGTATTTTTTTCTTTGTTTTAGTGACATTATACATTAGTAGTTTACTCTACAAAAAAACTAAAAGCTCAAACTGGTATCTAGCTCCCAATAAAAATAGAGTCACAGTATATAATAGTTATGAGTTTCAGGAGAAAAATCACATTTAATTTCGTTTATCTCTCCTTATCCAACCACCACTCACTAAATAAGTAAAAGTTAAAACTAAATAAATCATCTTTATCATCTAGCTTCCACAACATCTTAAACAATGTCAGGCTTAATTAAATTTTTACAGACCATTTTCCGTAGGTCCATTGTTTCAAATTATTTTCGTCGTAATAAAACAATGAATGAATGTTGTTTATTTAAGTTTGTGTTTTGACAAAATAATGTTCTCTGACTGTTGTTGATCGACAAAATTAAACGTCAAAAACAATTTGTTTTTTCTTACATTTGACTTCCTATTCTTTGTACGAATATTCATTTAACCAATTTCGAAGTCTGTTTCATCTAAATTGAAAAACAGAATTGATTAGGTTTAAACTTGAACAAAAATCTCAACTGTGTATGTCAGTTTGTGTGTGTATAAAAAAACTGGAAATCTGTCATCAGATAATGAGAAAGATATTAGTTAGCGGTTAGAACAATCTTGGTAAGGTAATTAGTAAACCTTATTATTGTATTTAACTCCTAGAAAATGTTTCAATGGATTAATGAGTTTTCTTACTCAATCCTTCACAAGACAAAATGAACTATGACGACATACTTTTGATGTCGCGTGATAAGCGGTGAAGACTACCTACAGTTCAATTAATGAAAACGGATGCCCATTGACCAAAGTTTGGAATAGGCACCTGTAGATTATTATAGTTGTTATTGTTAATAAAATAAATTATCAATTTTCAGTGATTGTAGTGGATATATGTATATAACAAATGTACGGCCTAGTAAGGACAAATAGGTCAGAGTTAGCTTCGGCGCGAGAGAGCCTCGATTCGGCCAAATGCGCTGAGGCTAGACCGGAGTATTACCATGGCTTCACAGAAAACCGGTGTCCAGTAATTGAATCGTTACTTTTCACCAAGTGACTGATGTTACCGAAGGTCAACCCTCTTTCACCTTGCCCCCTATGCCATAAAACACTGTAAGGAGTACATGTTGTCTTAGAATCCCTTGCAATGATTCATCATCATCATCATCATTCATCATCAGAATTTAATAGTCCACAAGTGGACATAGGTCTCTCCTTAAAAAGGAGGTTTTAGCCTACAGACGGGTTAGTATAGGGTTTGTTTTAAGTTTTCCTCCTCTTTCCAGTACTGTTGTCCTGCATAGTTTGCCCGCTTAGTCGGCTCTAACGAAACTCACAGGATGAATAGGGGTGGCGACACTTGGTATTCCTAATCCGACACCAAACGGACATGGAATTGTTTGTTTGCCACCTTAACGCGAAAAAAAGAAACTTATTTTTGTCATAGTTTAACAAAATAAAAATTTTCAGTTACGTTCACGAACAGCCATATCGTCGGGTCAAATGCAGGAAAGCCGAATGTCGACCTAGTTCCTAAACATCGATAAAAGCCTCTTCTATTGAAAATAGGTAACCTAAGTTCCTTCTTTTCAGCTCGCTCGTCACAGAAGTGCCTACGTAAGTTTGTGTTCGAGAAGCCTTGTTACTCGAACGCGATTATTGAAATCTGGATATACGTACATATTGTACTTGCTTCCCAGTAAATCTTATAAAATTTCATCTGAGAGAGCGTTATACTTTGTAATGTTTATGTTTAGTTTTTGAGCGAACTATATAAAAGGTGCAGTAACTTAAAAATAATTGATTCCCCCCTATCACTTTTAATATCACATCACATCAATAGCCTTTAACAGTCCACTGCTGGACATAGGCCTCTCCTTAGAAAGGAGGTTTTGGCCTACTATACCACGCTGGCCAGACGGGTTGGTATAGGGTTTGTGTCAAGTTTTCCATCTCTCTCTCTCTCTATCCACTTTTAATATGTAAAGTCGCAAAAGATTAAAAATAATTAAGTTAATTATATAATGATGATGATATAAATCACCAGGCCTCATAACAGGCCGTCTGATCTCAAATATTATGGTGACTAGACCACTCTTAAACATATTTATTTCTGAATGTTTACACCCAGATACGGAACAAACCACAACCTAGAATATAACAGTCAACCAACAGGCCCGTCAGTAGATAGTAGAACTATGGGAGAAGTAATTGTCCACAGTTGATAAACTAATCTATAGAACAACTGAGTACGACCCAGATGATTGTTCGGTTATTATTTCTTCACCAGTTAACATAATTGGTTTTCATACTTAACATTCTTCACCATGAGTAAGATACAACGCTCCCGACTTTTATGGAAAGAAATACAGTAAACAGTTGGGAGCATGAAACATTAAACAGTGAACAAAAAGGATGTATAAAGCTGTCTGTACACTCTGTTATTGTTTTATGGCGTAATTTGTTGCTACTGTAGAACCACGAGACTTACATTTTTAATTTTCTAAACAAAACAATTGTTGATTTAGTTACTGAATGCTGCGCGGAGCTGTAATTTCATTCGGCTTAAATTTCAATTACGTAGTTATGTTTCAAATTACGATGGGGCCCCGTTTTCACAAGTGTGCTAATTTGATGTTTAGGTAACAGCAGTAAAGCTTTAGAAAATTTATGCGAGAGTACAATATAACCCACTGAAGTTACTGTTTAGGTATTTATATTGTACAAATATGCCACATTAAGTTTAGTCTTAAAGCTAAAAGAGTATTAGGTATATTTTTGATGGCTCTATCCAAAGTCTAAATTAAAAAAAAACTAGTCGCTAAATGTTTCTATCCTAGTGGATTCGTTCGTGGATAAGTTCTATTCTAGGATAGAGGTTGGTACGTAACTCAGGCCTCTTAGCGCTACTCGATCTTATTCGTGCTTCTCAATTTAAAATTAGTGATCTCCCAACCCTAGCTCCTTTTGCGTTTTTCTTACCAAATTTGCCTTTTGTCTCTGTTTAATCTGAAAACGATAAAATTACGAGTATAAAAATTGCTATGGATTTCTGCAAGACGGTAATTGAACATCATCATATCTTAACTTAATTGGTAAATAAGTACAAGTAGGTATATAAATGAAGTAAATACTAAACATAGTTTATATTTCGTTTGAGAAGGTTATGAAAAGCAATTACTTTATTTTTAATAATAGTAAAACCAGAATCATAAAAATATATTTGCGAAACATACTTTCAAATTCAGAATCCAATTTTCTAGTTTTTTACTTAAGATACCATTATAAGGTTCGGTTACAAACAATATTTGGTCAAACTATTTGGATAAGTTCCAGAATAGAAACAATAGATTGAACAAAGACAGTAAATACGGCGGAATCGTTTCAGCAACTTTGAAACTAAATCTGTGTTAGTTATATAATATGTAGCTTTAGTTCAATCCAAATCCAATTTAAATAGTTCATTAGTTTTATTGAATAAAAACCTTTGTTACAACAATTACTTAAAAGTCCTGTCAGGCCTCATACATTAAAAAAAAGCGTCTGTCGGGTTCTAAACCTATCGGGTATCCCTAAAATACAATCGTGAGTAAAACTATTACATTATCATCACCAACAGCCTCTAACAGTCCACAGCTGGACATAGGCACAGTGATCTCTGGGGCTATGCCGGTAGAGTCACTCATGTCGGTGTGGCTCAGAGGGAGACTACAGACTAAGAAGGATACTCGGTGGGACCCTTCTTGGGTCACCGATAGTTGCTCCACTGTCCAAAGTGGAGAAACTACGACGTGCTCGGTGAGCACTTACACTGACACCGAGCAGGCTATGGGGACTGTGTCTCCTTGTCGCCGTTGGTACATCATAATCACGGAAGGACAGTCGTGGTTCTGTCACGTGAATCCAATCGGGGACGAGTCTTGGCTTAGCCGCCGGCTGTACTATGGTAACCAGCCTGCTGATAAACATACTTATAAATTGTTCATAAACAAAAGAAGAATTTAAGAAAAAGGAATCTGACTCTGTAGAATTTGATGAATAAAGGATAGGTGAACTCTTCGTATCAGATCTCATTTGTGTTAACAAAGCGAGTGTAAAAAACTCTTTTTTTTTATTTTATTTACTAAGAAAAACTAGCAATATTCTTAAAATATACTGATTATCTCTTTATGATAGTGTAAAGTTAAAAAAATTGCGGCATGGTAATTAGGTAGACCTCTCTGAATTCCTTTGAAGCGGATTTCGTAATGTGGGGCGTACTCCATTCGACCGCAAATGTAACTCTAACTGGCTACAAACGAGAACGGGTCTGAAAAAACAAGACAAAAATTAGCCAGCAATATAGCGCAGGTTTGCGGTACATACACTGACCTAAATCCGGTCAACTGGTAAGTCCTGTAAGTCCTGGGAAAGCGACGACTTTTCGGAGTTATATAGCAGAAATTGGTATTATTAACAAGCAGATAACTTATCATTCTGTCAGAACAGGGACAGAGTTCATGTTTCGTATTATTTAGGGGGTAGGGGAATATGAGGTAACTAAAATATGAGGTAACTAAAATGGATGGATGGTTGTTGAAATTATAGTTTCTTTTAGCCCATTCTGCATATATTACAAAGTTGTATGTTATTTAATAATTACTTGAGAAATTTAAAATTTTGGTGCTTATTTGGCAGGTATATAATTCCTCATCGTTACATCGAAAATATATCAAGAAACTTAGAAAATATAAAATCTTATAAATCAGTTTTAAAAAGTTAAATCAGTTTTAAATAAATATAAAGTTCATATCGGGGTTATAACTTAGCATAATGGGCTACGAATAGATTATTATTCGTAAATTCCCTTCTTACCATACCACCATAGATAATACTTACCATATGGATAATCCATACTTATATTTCAAATGTGCAAGTGAGTTTATTTGTTTGTATATTTGTTACGTCTAAACCACAAAACCGATTTTAAATATTATTTCACCAATGGAAGGCTACATTATCAGCGAGTAACATAGGCTAGCTTTTACTAGATAATCGATAATCAAAAGCTAGTAATAAATAAAACACTTACATAATAATCATGGGAGAGCTATGCTTTAACACATATCAGCAGGCTCGACCGGAGTGATACTACGACCAGAGAAATCCTGACCTGGCTACTCGTTTGCTCCACTATTCCAAAAAAAAACTAATAATTTTATTTAAGTTATTTGGATAAACTATACATAGAATTCGTAATAGGATTATACTCACCGAATCGGTCTCTCACTTAACCATGCAATGCGAACGGGGACAAAATTACCCCAGTGGACCACACCATTACTGGCCATTAATAGGGCAATTTAAAGTCAGTTAACGTTTCGCGTGTTCGCTCCAAACGGCTTTTATCACGTATAATGGTAGATTTAGAATGTATTTTTGTTGTGAAAACTGTTACTGTCTTTCGTGTGCACGCCTGTTATACGACACAGATTTTCCTTTTACAGCTATTTTTCGGGTTGTGTGAAGGAGCAATTAAAGTGGCTAACGCAAAATTTGCTCAGTCCAGTTACGTGGCTGATAAAAGATTCTCCCTTACAAACAAATTTTTGTTTTTTATATTAGTAAGATAGAGTTCTGATTTGAATGACTGAATTTTTAGAAATGGAAATAAAAAAGTTTAAAATTAATTCGTTTTATTTGAATGCCTATGAGAGAAACGCAATTAATATTTCTGATGACCGAGAGTACTTCATCCTAACAAAAAACTTACATAAATCAAATTAAACCACTACCATGATGATCTCATTTTAAGAATGAATAACATTAGCAGATCCCCTTGAACACGGGAAATGCTTACCATTTACTTGATAGCTATTTAATTATTAAAGACAGTAAAAAATGAAATCAAAGCAAGCATATTTCTTTTTTCTATTATTGCACACACCATGCCATAAAGTGGTAAATAAAATACTAAGTCGGTGAAGCAATTTTCATTGACCAAAATCAATTGTTAATGAATGAAGCTTATTTATTATGGTGATAGTCATAATATTACACAAAGCTTTTTAAACACACATTTAATTATATATGTCTTTAGAATCATATAGAAAAAGTCAGTATCATCCATACTTTCACACTTATATTGTTTAATATAATAGTGAGTATGTTTGTTTGTTACGCTTACACGCCTAAACCACTAAACCGATTTTAAACATTCTTTCACCAATCGAAAGATACATTATCAGCGAGTAACATAGGCTACTTTTTACCGAGATAACCGACATACACGCGGTCAAAAGCCAGTAATAAATAAAAAAACACCATGGATGGCAAACAAAATTAAAAAAAAACCTTTTGAAACATTGTATCAAAAGAAATTATTTAAAATCCGTGTTCATTTAGACCCTATTTAGGGTAAATAAATTAGACGTAACTAAGCGTAAAAGCTCAGTGAGGATCTTTTAATTGTTTTTTTAAACACAAATGCCATTTTATGACAGTCATTTCTATTAAATAAGTAAGTAAGGTTAAAGAAATAATTATTGCGATTAGCAGTACTTTAGTTGGGAGCAATCTCAGCTTTATTATTTTCTTGATAAAAAAGGTAGTTAATTAAGTCGGCAAGTCCTAATCCTGGATTACAATAAACCTGTGCAATAAAGGTCTTCATAGCTTAGTGAATGAATTTAATGAGCTTTTGCTGTTATTCATAGCAACGAACTCTTTATTATGTTATTTTTAAAACAGTCCAAAAAGTTTATCCGCCTTTTGTCTAAATATCTATGTTTTTATACTGCTCACAGTTCAAGAGATAAACAGCGGTTTTATTATTGAAATTTTGACCTGCAATATTGGTCTTGTTGTAACTTAGCAGGTGAATCTATCAGACATATGCCATTCTCGATGATACAATCAAATTTAAGTAGTTATTATTAGTAAGAATACAAATTGTCACCACCCCAATTCATCCCGTGGGTGTCGTAAGAGCCGACTAAGGGAGCAAACTAAGCAGGACAACAGCACTGCAAAGAGAAGGAAAACTTGAAACAAACCCTATACCAACCCGTCTGGCCAGCGTGGTATAGTAGGCCAAAACCTCCTTTCTAAGGAGAGGCCTATGTCCAGCAGTGGACCAATATAGGCTGTTGATGATTACTTTTGAATAATAAATAATTGAAAAGTAAACGTTCGAAAAGATAAATTTCTAGGATAACTAAGATACGGTTTAAAATAAAAAAATCTAATTTATTCCATAAAGGAATCTAATTTATACTTTAAATACATTTCTTTTACTTATCAACTTTTGTCTCCATGAGCAGTATTGCTCTTTGAGAAAGAAAACTCAACTATTCAATACAATACAATACTGCTTCGGTGGTGCAGTGGTAGCGCATGTGACTGCTGTTCTGAGGTCTTGGCTTCCATTCCCGAGTCGGACCCAATGTTTCTATAAATAATAAGTATGTATTTACAAAAAAAAAGCATAAAAGTATTCTATCAGTCAATCTAGCTTTCATAGTACAAGCTCTGCTTAGTTTGAAACTAGAGGGCGATGTGTGTAAAGATGTATGAAATATTATTATTATTATTATTCAATACAATTAGACTACTACTAGAAATATTTATAATCGAAAGATTGACTTGATTGAGTAATTGTTCCTTCGATAGTTCAAGTAATAATATAAATCAAAATTTATTACGAATTTTTTATAACACAAATTTACCAGCACCTGATAGAGATAAAAAATATCATTATAATAATCTCGTGTCTCAGATCAGCTTGTCTTACTTTCAAAAGATAAATTTAACTTAATCTAGCTATCAAAAGTGTAATTACTAGTATTAGTATTACGTATTATATTGAAACCAAGTATTATTGAGTACATAGCTGTTTACATTTGTTTCAAGCAATGTCGAATTTCTTAAAAAGGTTATAAATTTTTTTGATATTTGTGTAAGAATTTTTAAAACCCTCTTTGATAATCTTGTTCAGAGAGTTCTAAGAAAGTCTTAAATCCTAGCTTTTGCTACCAAGTTATCCACACACTGCTATATTTCTGTGTAACTATTCGGCATGGAGGAGAAGGTTCTGCACACAACATTTGCAGGTTATTTTATCCATAAACAATACAAGCTTCTCTACCTCAACGTTTGTGTTAACCTATTCTTAAGGAACTATAAACTTTAAATATACTAGGGTTCATTAAATATACATATTGGTAATGTACAGGTTTTGCTACTTCAGCATTTGTGTTATATTATTCTTAAGACCCTATTTTACTACAAGTATGAAAACTATAGACTTTAAATATACCAGGGCCCGTTAAATAACCATGTTGGTAAAATGAAGGTTTTATACGATTTTGCTACATTTTTGTTATAAATTAAAAGCAAAAGTTTAGACACAAACATATATTCAACACATATGAGTCAGACTTGACCGGGGTGTTAAGCAGTTTTTTTCTTCGCTTTTCATCTTATGAACGAGGTTATCGGAGCCCAAACTCCTCTCCACCTGATTCTGAGGGGGAAGGGATACAGTGGAGGGCAACGAAGTTGTGACGCTTAAGTTGCAGGTATTCTAGGACGGCGGTAGTCACTTACCATCAGGTGTGGTGATCCGTGTGGTGACGGATTAAGAAACTACGGGAGCAAATTACAAAAGCACTGCAAAGAGAAGGAAAACTTGAAACAAACCTAATACCAACCCGTCTGGCCAGCGTGGTATAGTAGGCCAAAACCTCCTTTCTAAGGAGAGGTCAATGTCCAGCAGTGGATTATTAAAGGCTGTTGTTGATGATGATGAGTGCATATAGGGGCAATCATGAGGCTTATGGTATTGGTTTTTTGATACTCACAAGTGCTATTCATAAAAATGTACAATTGCAATGTAATGAAAAAAGTGCAAAATCCCCTAACAAAAACTAAGAAAATATGCTTACACACCACGTTAGAAATTTGAAATTTTCAGTGGTTTATACAAAGTTATTTTATGAATAATTATATACTACTTTTTTAGCCTTCAGGGGTTCTGAATAAAAAATTACCAGGTAATGAAATTATTTAATTCAGTTTAAAACATATTTAGATCTTGGCGAAACAATAAACAACTATTTTGTGTTGTTGTTTTCTTTCTTCTTCTGTTTTCTTAATTAGTTTAAACTGAGTAAAGGTTCACTCAGTTTAAACTTATTAAGAAAACAGACGTAATACGAAAACAAACGTAATACCGTTTATTAAATACTGTCTGAGTTTGAAAGACGTCAACGAAGTTGTGCAACAATTTCGTTTACGTCTTTCATAAGGAATATTTTTTCCTTGTATTTGCAACATTTTCATACCTACCTCCTGTTTTCTCTGCATCACCCAATGGTTGACTGGTACAGAATGCCTGGTACAGAATGTATTAGGTCTTTACCTATGAAATTGCCGTTTTGTATGCAATAAGGAAAGTATTTATTTTTTCAAACTTTTTTATTTCTGTTATTCGAAGTAATTGCACCTACCGACTATTACTTTTTTCAAAATTTAGACAACTTTTTAGTGGGTAAAAAATTCAATTCCCGAAAGGCAGTACAAAATGCCTTTGAACAGTTTGTTGCCTCCCGTCCAGCTGATTTTTACAAGAAGGGCATCAATAAACTGCCAATGCGTTAGCAAAGATGCGTCGATTGCATGGGTGATTACTTCGAATAACAGAAATAAAAAAGTTTGAAAAAATAAGTACTTTCACTTATTGCATACAAAACGGCAATTTCATAGGTAAATACCTATTATTAAGTCCGCCAATGCACCAAATGTGCAAGAAGTGTAACAAAAAATGTTTTATCTTTACCGATTTACGGATTAGTTCGTTATTTGAAATAAAGAATGTACATACCTATGTTAATTATACCTTATCATATTTTTTACAATTTTTAATAAGTAAAACATAAATCTAGGCATGTAAAATCTCTTTATCAGGCATAGCAGATTCTGAAACCCTCTCCTTGCGTCCTGCTTTAAGCTTTAAACCTCTATATCTGGGATGTCGGCCTGGGGGCGGATACCTAATTACCGCACCCGTATTTTATAGGCTCAGGGTCATGTAAAAACATTAATTAAGAATACAAAGGCTAGTTGTATTCTTAATTAAAAGGATTTGAGAGAAACAAAGAGAACGGAACAGAAACAAATGGGCCTGAGAACTACAATCTAATAAACTCATCTAAGACTAGTGTTTCTTGATAAAAACTTGAACTTTTTTCAGAAAGTTATTGAATTATATTTTACAATTAAAGGATGTCCAAAGATTTTGAAATATATTATAATTAACCTCACAAACTCGGTGAAAAGCAAGAAAATTCTTACTTGCTTGAAAAACGATTTTCCGTGATGCGATTTCGGTAGATCATGCCCATATGCGCCGAAGCCTAGCTCTCCCTTAAATTAATAAGATATATCTATTAAGAAAATACTGGAATAGATTCAATAGCTATAGTCTTTATAGCTACTATTTAAAACATATTTAGAACCTAGTTTATACACAGTATATCGTCGTACACAACATTTTACAAGTCTTAAAGTCAGCTGTCTCGTCTACAGACACGCAAGGCCTATTAAATTTACCCCAGTTGCAGTTAACGGGTTACCAGGTTTCTTAATTGTAAGTTAATCAAAAGCAAACCTTAACTGTTTAAAGTAAGATACTTTTTCTGTTGATAATAATGTACTGTTTTGAGGCTTCGTGATCAATAATAGATTTTTAATGGACGGAATTTAAAGAGTGTAACGTAATACTCGTTAATACTCGTAAGTATACGATTTTATAGACTTTGAACTACTTAGAAAATAAAAGTAATACAAATTTACTTAGTTTATATTTTTATTACTACGAAAATTATAAGCTACAAAATATGTGATTGGAGAATGACCACGACATTGTCCTGTATTTGTTTTGATTAAATAAGTATGCTGTAGTGTAAGTAAAGGTCAGAATGTCGTATATAAGATGTGTGAAGTTATTATCATTATTAATAATGGTTATACTATTGTATTAGGTACATAACCTATAAAAATCGTTGTATTGCGTCAATAAATAAATAAATGTTTATTGACGGGAAAACCCAAATGCACCGAAATTTTTTATTCCAAATTACCATATTTACCATATTTCATTAAATAAGAATTATAATGTCTATTATTAAAATTCACGAAATTTATTAAATGCGATTTGTTTGTTTCCTGATTATTATCCGTTCGAAGAATCAAATGCTCGGTGGGTTTTCGGTCCGAAAAACAACATTCCGATTTTCAATACTTCGAATTAACAGCTAAAATAAGAATTTTGGTCCTGATTCAGTTAGAGTAATACTTAGTTACGCATATATTATATCCAAAATCTATAAGAAACGTTAAATGTAACTTAAAAACCACTACTTTGTTTTTAATTTAAAAAAATATATATTTTCTTCTTCTTTTTAAATGTACTTGCGTCGGGTACCGCCTACTGTTATTACATTATTTGCGTTAGGTTAGGTTAGAACTGTGCCTCGTGGCTGTCGGTCGGAGCCCGAGGAGGTCGACGTGGGGGCTGGTCGCTTTCGCGAGGCGATTACGCATATCTGCGATGCGGCCATGCCCCGCATCCGAGGTCGTCGGCCTCCAAGGAAGGAGGTCTACTGGTGGTCCCAGGAGCTGGAGGACCTCCGTGCGGCCTGTACACGTGCCCGGAGGTCCTACACGCGCGGTCGGCGGCGTCACCGTGGAGACGGTGAGGAGGACCGGCTTCATGAGGAGTACCGACAGGCGCGGAAAACTCTGAAGCTGGCCATTAGCCGCGCCAAGGATGAAAAGAGAAAGGAGATGCTGGAGGGTCTTGATCGTGACCCCTGGGGTCGCCTTTACCGCGCGGCGCGACCAAAGCTCCGCGCGTCGGGCCCCCCCTTACGGAGACTCTAAAGCCCAGCTTCCTGCGAGAAGTGGTTGAGGGCCTTTTCCCGCAACGAGCGGAACACACTCCCCCGGCGATGGCCTCCTTGGCCGGAGACGACGGGAAGCACGAGGAGGATGATGTTCCGCCCGTCCGGGATTCGGAGGTAGGGGCGGCTGTTCTACGGATCCGTTCCAAGAACACCGCCCCTGGGCCAGAAGGGGGACCGGCCCGAGTGCTGGCCCTAGCCCTCAACCACATGGCAGACCGCCTCGGGGAGGTGTTCGACGCTAGCTTGGCGTCGGAAGGTTTCCCTGAGTGCTGGAAGAGCGGGAAGCTGGTCCTATTAAGGAAGCCGGGACGGCCTGCCGATTCGGTCGCGGCCTACAGGCTCATCGTGCTGCTGGACGAGGCGGGTAAATTGCTTGAGAGGGTTTTCTCTGCCCGCATCGTCCGGCACCTTTACAAGGTGGGCCGTGTGGTTTTAGTCAGTCCGAGTCCGACACACCACCCCTGCCAACCCCGGTGGGGTGACGGTCCGAGGGGATTTCCACACGTAAAAAATAAAAAAAAAAGGTTAGAACTGTGCCAGCAAAAGAAAATATTTTAATTCGAAATTTTGATGTTTCGAATTATCATTAAGTTGGAATTTTTGTTATTCGATATAACAAAATTTCCAACTTAATATAAGATTTAATTGGATATAAGTTTAACTCGGTATGTTGAACATAGTAATTATAAAGGTTAGGAATATTGAAATTTTTGAATTATAAAAATGCGATGAATTTTAAATCGGAATGGTTATATTAGGACTTTTAAACCATTCGGCATTATGAAAATCGGTATTTTGAAATTCGTATTTCTGACCGACGGAATAAAGTTTTTCGTATGTGTGTAGTGTATCCGTTTATTGACTGTACGGATAGCATAGTGGTTTGAGCGGTCCCATCGCCGGCGCCACTTCTTACTACGCTGAGTATTGTGGGTTGGGTCCACAAATCGTTGTTATGAGTTTTGGGTGTCCTTTGTGTCGTGTATCGTTTTGTTCACGAATGTTTGCCAAGTCCTCCGCTATACAGGATATATTCCCAGTGACTTATATTTACAAAAAAGAAAAAAACATTTTTCTTTAGCATTATTAAACGTTTAACTCGAAATATCGACAGTTACTTGTAAATCTCAATTTCAATTAGAAGTTGAAATTTTGTCATTCAGTGCTCTTCAGTGTTACTAGTTCAAGATTGGAATCAAATTAGATGGATTTCAAAGAACTAAAAGAAATCGAACACGGTCGAATGAATGAAGTTTCTTTTTTTTTAAAGAGTCTTTGTGCTCGACGTATCGAGATTGCAAACGTGTTTATGATCGAAATTTACAGGAACAAAAGCTTACGTTCCCTGAATCTATTGAAGAGTTATTCACAAAAGCGTGGATATTTTCAAATATATACCAAAAATCAAATATGATGATGCCTTCTAAATAAAATTAATTTGTGATCAGTAATCATGAAAACCCCTTAACCGGTACCGGTTAAGGGGTTTTCATGATTGGTATAGATTATATTATTAATTGTATTGTTCGTGAAATCGTATGTTAAAGTAGTTATTATAAGTTGTTTTTGTATCAAATGGTTGATTGGTACATAATACACTATGCGCATTAAGTCCGCCTTCGGTGCCGCGTAAAAATGCAGAAAGTGTAAAATTAACTAAAGTAAATGTATACATCATCGATGTTCTGGTCTAGATTAATCAGTACTACAAACGCTTACTAAAAACTAGTTTCTATTTGTTCTGTTGGAAATAAAAGTATTCGTTGCCAACCTGAATTCAATTAAAACAGTTTCTTAAAGAAAATGTAAATCCGTAACACTTTTGTGCTCAAGTACCCCTTAATCAAACTCAGTTATTCGATGAAACTTCTAACAAATGATCTCGGTACATTTGTGTAGATAATCGTTATATAGATTGAAAGCGAAGCCGGGACAAACAGCGTAGTCGATAGCAAAGTCCGTCTAAACTTACGTACAATTTAACATACGGGCAAAACGAATGTAGAGTAAATAGAACATTGACCTATATTCAATAATATTTATTAAGTTTTATCATTGGTTAGAAGTAAATATACCTTTTCGTAAAGTAAAAAAAAACATTTACTTCTGCCGTTTGTAACATACAGTCAGTAACTTCTTGAATTATGTATATATACATATATTACAGTAGTACAGTACATACTACAAAGCTCAATTAACCTAATTTACAAAAAGAAGAAAATTCTACATTCGTTTGTTTTTTCTATGTGACGGGACGGGCCTGTGGGTCTAGTGATTAGTGACCCTGACTGCTAAACCAGAGGTCGTGGGTTCGATTCCCATCCAGGACAAATATTGTGTGATGAGCACGGTCATTTGTTGTGTCTGGGTGTAATTTATCTATAATATGTATATATTTATAAATATATAAGTATGTTTATCAGCAGTCTGGTTACCATAGAACAGGCTTTGCCTAGTTTGGGATCAGACGGCCATGTGTGAGATGTGTGAGATATTACTATTATTATGTTTATTATTCACTCAAATTTCCGTAATTTCTCAACCGACTTAGTCAATTCTTTTTTATTTGGTAGGGTATACTTTCTGTTTGGCCCCACTCTAATTTAACTAACATCGTGTCTTGGAAAATTAAAGAATGTAGGATACATTTTACTACATTGAAGTCGGTAATTTGAGAAGTACCTAAGACACTGAAACATTAAAACAATTTTTTTTTTAAATAGTCCATTAGTAACTCGCAAATAGCTGTCCATCTTTCGTGTCAGTGTGTCTCAATCAAAGAGGAATAGTGGAAGATTCCATAGACAGCTGGCCGACACGGCCGACACGGAAAAAGACTTTACTATGTATTACCCATTCGCTAAATGTGTGAGAAATCAAATATGATATCTATATTTTTCATGTACTGCAATTTGTGACAATACCTTTGACCAATGATTTAAAGAGCGAAGGATACCACCTGGGGTGAAAAGTTAAGATGTTCTCAATTTTGTTTTAAAATCTAGTTTATATTATATTAAATAAAATTAGTTCTTCCTTAACTCAACTTCTAGTAAGAAGTAATATATTACACTTAATACTTTTAAAACTTTGATATATAACTACGTAATATGTACAATATCCAAATAAACATTATATAATTAAAAAGAATACTAGTAACGCTGATCACACGTTTTCAATATAATTGTTATCCTTTGAGCTAAGTCTAATGTTAGGATTAAATTCCATCGGTAGTGCACTGAGGACCCTTTGTTCTCCACTACGTTGTGCTACACAATATTCTGTGCACTCTAACGTGCCGTAGCTGCAATACAAACGTCTCAAGTTTGAGAAACTGTAGCAAGTCCAATATAAAGTTTGTCAATATTTCCGTTGTACGGGCTGATGGTCGACACTCATTGATTGGGCCAGTCCAGGCGAAAAACAAAGTTTTGCTACAATCTAAACTCTCGGGAGACTTAGTTGTTATTACCGTGACCTACCTATAGGCACTTAGAATTGTAGTAAAAACAGTGTTGTTTCACCTCCAGCTTACAGAAGCACATTTTATTTGAGTGTTGCTAACGTTGGTAGAAGTACAAAAATTTGAAAGAGAAGCACCTGATAGGGATTTACACCACTAATATTGAGGATAAATGTAATTTCTCTTAAAAATAAAATAGGGAGTTACAATTTGGTTGTGACTAAACCGAACGCATTCAAAACTTGGTATTTTACTCTATAGAATAGCTCAATGTGATTTAATCAATTTAAATTTAGAAAGATCACGAATCGGTCACCATAACCGCCTCTGCCTCTCTAAATAAATGATCACCAATTTATCACATAGACTTTACAAGAAACTCTTCTTCTGCTCTACTTGGTTGCCTCTTAGGCACTTAAAAGTTTTTACTATTGTGTTATTATTTCATTTCAGTTGCTAGTTTATTAAAATTTTCAATATTTTCGTGCTCATCATCTATGGCCAAGACAAAAGGAAATAGGTAATTTTGTGGATAAACAAGTGTGTTTTATTTGTAAACTTTTGTAAATGTTATTCCTACGTCAAGAAACTCGCTCATAAAATAAATTAGTAGTGAGTTAGTTTGATGCTTAGATTATGTATGCGACCACGTTCTTCCATTACGGCCACATGGCGCGAAATAACCGGTACCTATAAAATTGATATTATTTACACGTTAAGGGCTTTAAAAAGCTTTTCGAAAAGGTTTGTAGCTAATCAAAGTTGTGAACGAAAAAGGTTTTTATTATTTTTTCAATTTTACTTTATACTTTGAAGGCCGGGTTTTAGAATTTGTTTTTACGTACACCTCTCTTTTCTCTTTCTTTTAGTTGATCATTGGTGAGTTGAATCGTCCTGTTATGTTGAGGGTCCGGTATGTTTTCGTATACAAACGGTCTGGACGGTAATTCCAAAATAGCAAAATTCTGAGGGAGGAATTTGAATTTTACAATAGGCGTAACAATTAAGAGAAGACCCACCCTAGTTTGTTTATTTAAGAAAAGATTCGGCGCTGTCGAGTTTAGTTCCAAGAAGGTTTAATTAAATGTTGATAAGATTCAGTAAATAAAAGTGAACTAAAAGTGTATAATAACATTTCAATTATTCTCAACTTATTTGTGAAAACCCAAGACAAAAACGTTTCTGCCTAAAATAGATTTTTTTTAACTTAGTATTTACGAAAATAGCCAAACGCAAGTATCATTTGCGATTTGTTACTTAGTAGAAGTGTGCCAGAAACATGCGGTTGGAACTGTTTAATCAGTTGTGCTCACTGAAGCCACGAATCACACACCGTCGATAAGAAAGCTAAAGATAGATAAGATTCAAAGAAAGAGTGAGACTTTATTACCATATAATGATGATACACTGAACTACGAAGTAAGAGTAACTATTAAATGTGTAATAAAATTTCTCGTGCCAATTGTATATATCATCTGTTGGGCCGCATTCTGCCAGGCATGATCACTTCTCCTGGTAACATATTCTTTCTTTCCTGTTGGAGGAGTTTCTGATGGAGGGTCATAAAACTTGTTCCTCTATACTTGTAAAGTTTTAATTTGAACCAATGTACCAATATGCAATTTAGTAACCTTTTATTAATAATTCATTGCCCTAGTGCTTATTTGTCATATCGAACAATTTATAGAAAATTAGTTTTCAATGCAGTTTTGTTAATTTTTTATTTAAATTTTACACCTGTTGGTTAAGGAAGTTTCAAAACTTTTTGCTTTTAAATCAACAAAAAAACTATTTGAATTTTGAAATTTGCCTAAAAAACTCGATGGATAGAAAATTGTTCATGCTACCTATGTTACTACTGATGACTAGAATATATTGTTACTAATATTTGCGTTATTAATAAAAGGTTTAATAATGATAAAAGCTCAATACGTGCAAGTTTTATAACTGGTAGAAACTATATATCCACGATACTAACCTTGTGTCTCGTATGTTAGTTATCTTCCCACTGCAACCACGAACAGAACATTACAAACAGCTGTTGAGAACATATTTGTGTTAGACTTGCGGCTTTCGCAGGCGGAAATTAAGTTTTTAAAACGATTTGTTTTTATAATATTATTACTGGATTACGAAAATTACTAAAGGAACTTAGTAGGAAAATACTAAAAGGAAAACATTATTAGTTAAGCCACCAAGGTTACGATGATCTTCATTCAGCATCGTCATTAGCTGAACTGCTGAGAAACTGCGGAATGAAGCGCTCCCCTAATGTGCACCAACATTGACCTACATTGAAATTTCAAAATTCCAATTTTGATTTTAACCTCACAGTGAGAGAAAGAGGGAGAATTATATTTGATGAAGACTTTTACTTCGTTACGAGGTAGCGAAAAATCTTAATTATATCTATTTTTAGACAGTCACCTTATATAGGTGGCAAACTGCCTGATTAAAAATAGGAAAGTGAGTTTTTTTGCATGTTTGTTTGCTTGTTTTTTTTTGTTACCTTTTCATGACTAAACCAATAAACTTATTTAAAAAAAAACACCATTGAAAAGCTACATTATCAGCGAGTAACAGGGCGATAACCGACACACACGGGGCCGGCACCGCTGGCAAAAGCTAGTTTTAATATGTATTCCGGTGCCATAGGTGTGATGTGTATGTGCCGACATGTGTGGTGCTCTCGATTCTAGATTGGACAAAATTGTAACATCCACCTAGATAAGGCAGACAAAAAGTAATTTGAGGAAATATAGCTCTGTATTGTAGCTACGTCTGCCGTAATGGGAAATATATGCGTATGTAAGTAAATAAAAGACTGTACTGAACTGAACCACCAAACCCTCTCAAAACGGAACACTGTTTTAGTCCATTGATTGTGTTATAACCGAGAGCCGCAGACAATTGTAACTCCAACAACGTTAAATTTAGTTATTCCATTGTCCCAATACTATGTTAGTTTTATGTTGTAAATGCAAAAGTCACTTCGTTTATTTATTTTCCTTGTTTGTTTGTAATACTTTCATGTCTTAACTGTTCAGTAGCTTATAATGAAATTTAGCACACATACTTAGGGATTACAGTAATAGGTATGTATGTTCATCCAGAAAAACTGTTCCTGCAGGTAGACTTGACTGGTAATATCTACACACACGCAAGCTAAGCCTCGAATAAAAGCTAGTATGACCATGTATAATAGTTGTATACGCAACGAGCGAATGATTAAAAACTACAAATGACTGCACCGATGGCGTAGTGGTTTAAGCGGTCGACTGCTACGCAGAGTTTTGTGGGTCCAATCATCGCATGGGACGACACTTTGTGTGATCCACAAATTGTGTCCGTTTCATGTATGTTTGGAAAGTCCCCCGCGACACAGGATATATTCCTAATGAGGATCACAATCCAATAACATAAATAGGCAAAAACACCACTGCATGAGATCGATATGTTCTCACAATTAAAACAAAATAAACTTGTTATACCTGCCTCTAGGCTCCAAAATATAAACAATTCATTTCGATTTTAATGAGTCTGACTTAATAACAAAATCCCAAGTACAATACAAGACTTAAGTATAAACAAATTTCAATCCATACTAATACCAGGCTGTGTCAGAAGGCTCATTACTCGATTGTCGATTATATAAAAGACAAGAATTCTTGGGATTAATTTAGCATAGACTATTTCTCAAGTGGAAGTGTAGTGTGAGCTATTGTGTTTTTTATTTATTTTCCCATTGTATATGTTTTATTTCACTTTCAATTCCATTCTATCTTTTTTCTTTATCTTGTCTTCTCTTCATTGTTTTTACTTTTTATTACTTAACAACTGACATACTCATACATCATAACAATGTTGTGATATACTTAATGATTCAACTGTATCTAGCTGTAATTGAAAAAGAGTGAACATCAGTTTGTTTGCCCCTTCTTCTCATAAGGCTCAACTCTTTGGAAACGGGCGGTTGTAGATCAGCACAGACATATAATGGATTCATTTTCATTCATTTTTCTAAACATTTGACAAAACAGATTGTTGTTGTGTGTATCGATCTATGACTTTAGAGTCTTAAACGATTTCAAACAATAAAAAAAAAAGAAATTAAGATTTTTTGAGTTTGAGTTTCACACTGTAAATGATAAAATCCATCAAGCCCTTTAGGCAACAGAGCGGGGGCCAACAATATCTATATATACCCTCGAAAAATGTAAACCTTCTTCTGATGTAGTAGGCAAATAAAAAGTATTTAATATTCTAATAAAAATGTAGTACTCGTACCAACAATAAATTATTTGTTTCTCATTTCAGTTACCTACATATTGTTTCAAACTATTTAACTGGATACCTTCGTATTGAGAAACTTTTGTATTCAACCCTCTGTTTTCAGACGCAAGTATTTTCAACGGAGTTACATAAATTTGATAATTATTTACACAAACTTCGTTTAAAGCTCTGGGCCCCTTCACGTAATAGATATTTACGACGTAATTTAAATCACTGTTTGTGTTAATATAACAGTGATTTAAATTACTGATGTAATGGTAATATAACAGTACGGAACATTACAAGTGATTTCGGCTGTAAATCACTTTCTATAACCCGGCAATCTCGTGCGCGACCGTCCTGCGGGGTGACTGACAGTGGCGGGGACGAGGTAGCGCGTCATTCTATAGTCCATCAACGTCGTGCGCGACCGTCCTGCGGGGTGACAGACGGTGGCGGGGACGAGGTACTCAAGATGTCAGCGGGTAGCGGGTGGTGTAGCGGGGAAGGGACACACTTCTTTTCGTGTATAGCCGTGTGCTAGAATGACGCGCTACCTCGCCCCCGCCACTGTCTGTCACCCCGCGGGCCGGTCGCGCACGTGATTGCCGGGTTTATAGCACACGGCTACACACGATTCCCTTCCCCGCTACCCGCTGACATCTTGAGTACCTCGTCCCCGCCACCGTCTGTCACCCCGCAGGACGGTCGCGCACGACGTTGATGGACTATAATTGGTCAATCAGTCTGCCATACTATTTGATTTTGATGTGTCTATTATTCTTGTGCTTAGTAACCGAGACTACTGAGCCATTGGTCGTAGATTCCACCAGGACAGTTAATGTCTGTATGTATTTTTTTTATTACTAGCTTTGACCAATTGCTCCGCCCGCATGTATATCGGTTATAGCGGTAAGAAGTAGCCCATGTTACTCGCTAAACTCGCTAATCATGCAGCTTTCCATTGGTGTTTGTTTTTTTATATCGGTTTAGTGGTTTAGGCTTGTAAGCATAACAAACAAAAAACTCACTGTTATATTCATATATATATACGTAAGTGGACGTATGTTTGTATGAGGTACGCATTACACATATAAGTCCATTTATCAATAGTGTCTTTATCGTAATACGGGATCTGTCTGGTCTGTGATTAGAAAGTCGTGTGTGATCTTCATTTTGTGAGTCATCATGTAAATCATATACTGTTCGTTCTTCGTTGACTGAGAGGCAGACAAACAGGCAGACAGACAATCGTGGAATCGTGGTTACAACCATACTGTTTTCTCAAACTAACAGACACTTCTATTTCATTTATATGTAAATAATAGTATAATATAAATATAATATAATATAATATAATATAATGTAGAGTAACTCGATATTCTACTAAGGAAATACGCGGACAGACTCACTAATACACCTTACATAAGCCTACCAAAGTAATACCACAGTGTCATGCTAAAATGACGTATACTCATCTCAATGTACCACATGAACAATAAACACACAGTGTAAGGAAGTTAATATGCATTAACTTCAAACCCTATGGTTAGGGCTGTCTCCTAGCGGTTTTGAATGAATCTTTGCAAGATGCCTGTCAACCTTGTAATTAATTAAAGCATTTGTTAATATGAATATCATACTACCTGTTTCTCGCAGGTTTACCCACACAGCGTATAACATTCTTAACTGAATATTCCATCCAGTATAAAAAAAATGATTTGAATTTATCAATTTTAAAATTACTATATTTCATTGGTTTAAATAAATAAACAATGAAAACTTTTATTATATTAGTATACATAATTATTTTCTCAGTTTACTTATTGTATAAAGGGAGTAGGTTCACTTTTATGTTGATGAGATGATATATGATGAGATGTTTCACTTTTAATTAGAGTTTTTGAATTCGAAAAACTTTATTGATAAAATTTAAATATCAACGGCAATGTGTCTAATAACCTATATCTAACGAAATCCAGAAACACAGAAACTAAAAAAAATTATTAATTAATTATTACATATTCTATTTGATATTTCATTTAATATTACAATTATGGGTTCATCAGCAGCCTATCACAATCCTCTGCTGGACACAGGCCTCTCCCATTGCACGCCGTTGAGCGATCGATCGTATCGTCGCCTTCGACCATATACCTTAAATCGATTTTGATTCTCGCATCCAGCTCCTGTTAATAAAGTATATCATTCAACCTCAAGTTTGTTTTAGATGCTTGTACTGTAAGAGAGAGACTGTTAAAAAATTTCTATTTCTATTCTATTTTTATGGCCATGATAAGCCAAATCAGTTAGAATCAGTCAGATATACATATAAAAGCGGCAAAAGGCGAATTGCCATTACTTTCATTAGTTCCATAAATGATAGATTCAGGATCAACAATTACTCTTACTACTATATTAAAACACCGACATTTGTGATTTATACTGAAAATTCACGCACAAGAAGTTACACAATAAAAATCCTCTATACTACAATAATTCACAGAACCGTGAAACGTGAATTCTTTGTTCTCAGTGGTGACATCCCTGTATGTACTAATGTTTAAGGATGACACACTCTAAATTAAAATAAACCTGTAAATGAGGATATTTCAACGTAGATAATTTTGCCAGTGTACTTCTTCCACAGTTTATATTTTGAACTTGACGTTGAGAGGTGACTTTATTACAATGAACTGTTGAATAGCTCGTGTTAAAGTCGTCTGCGGCAAATGGCTTCTTACAATGCTCATTTTCCTTTACTATGTGAGCAAAATTTCGAGCGACGTCAATTTGAAATTGTCGGTTCGAGAGTAAACGGAGCGTAAAATTGGTATCGAATTTTAAGATCATTTAACACAAAACACGGTAAGATCAATGCTTGCAAATGTAGGAGATATTTTTACAATGTGTCTATAGAAATGTATTGGTGACAGAAGCGTAAATACTAATGCACAATCCAAAACAAGATTTACTTGTTGCTATGGGTTTCCTTTTGCCATACACCATTCATTTATTATTCAAGTCATTATTATTTTCTTTGGTTAAAACGATGTAAAGAAGAACGAAATCAACCGTCTTTAAATATCGTTAGTGAACTCAAAAATTAGGAATTGAGTATTGAGATCTCATAGATATAGACAGATATGCAGCACTTAAAATATGGTGCTTATAGTGGCCATAAACTTTTCAACTTCTTTAATTAAAGAAAAGAAAACAATTCCATTAGTCATTGAATCTATCCCTAACAAATAACCAAACATTTTATACCCTTAGAAGAATATCTAGTCGTGGAGAAAAAAAAGCAAGTGGTTTATACGAATCCGATATTTAAATTTAAATTTAACCTAGTAGCAAATGAAAGAGGTTATTACATGGCTGAATTCTTTCTTATCTTCATATCAGTAAAGTTTTAATAAGAAGGTGCCAACGGGACATCGAAAGTGTAAAAAGAAGCGATAGACGTCGAAACTTTGAGATCAACTCAGAAATAATTGAATTTTTCTAAAAAGTCAATTGTCTTTAATTAATAACTTTTCCTTCGGGATTTCCGCTGGTATTTTTATCTTTTCGTTTTATAATTGTAGATGTTCTTGTTCTCCATTTAAATTATCTATTATTATTAAAAAAAAATACTTACCTATATATCTTTTAAGTATATTTATAACATTGCCATTTCATTCTATTAAAATTACAATGTTTTTAATTATCAATGCTCTGTTCAAAGCTTTTCCATAGATTATAATTGACATAACCATCATCATCATCAACAGCCTTTACTAGTCCACTGCTGGACATAGGCCTCTCCTTTGTTTTTAAGGAGGTTTTGGCCTACTATATCACGCTGGCTTGTATAGGGTTTGTTTCAAGTTTGCCTTCCCTTTGCAGTGCTGTTGTCCTGTGTAGTTTACTCCCTTAGTCGGCTCTTACGGCACTCACGGGATGAATAGGTGACACTCTGTATTCTTAATCCGTCACCACAAGGTATATGAGAATGCAACGGTATCTTTTTTTATGCTATAGGGGCAAACGAGCAAATGGGACACCCATGGAGAGGTGCAACTCAAACTCAAAATATCTTTATTTCATTAAAAAAATGTTTTTTTGAAATCGTCTCTTGTGTCATTGAGTGTCATCGTGACTTTAGAGTCTATGATATACATAGACTCTAAAGTCATAGATCAACACACAATAGCAACAATCTCTGTTTTTTTCAAATATTTATCTAACTAAATATATACGTATCGTTTTTTTTTATAATAGCTTTTTTATTGGCTTCACACATCTCACACGGCCGCCTGGTTCCAAACTAGACCGAGCCTATGCTATGGTAACCAGACTGCTGATAAACATACTTAAATATTTCTAAATACATACATAACATGGATAAATTACAACCAGACATAGAACAAATCATCGTGCTCATAACACAATTATTTGTCCTATGTGGGAATCGAACGGACGACCTCCGGCTTAGCAGTCGGCCACTCAAGAGTCATAAGTGCGTTAGCGTAACAGGACAGATTATACCAGGAAAGTAGAATGTACGAAGTCAGATCGGTGAGTGGGACAGGGAAGAAGTAGGTTTGCTTGAATATCTAAGGGTATAGCGTGGTTTGCACCTAAATATTGTGTTATTAAAACCAAAAACACCGGAATTTACAGTGAGAATTAGCATGTTTTTAACAACCATTGTTCATGTCAGGTGAGGTGAAGAAAATCAGCTAGACGTTAAGTGACGAAGGATTACTGTGGACACTCTCTGCCCCATCTTGGGGCCATAATATATTAAACCATTGTTCATGTCAAAGAACTTTTCTAGCCAAACCCGTCTCTCATTAACCGAATACATTTAAGATTGAGTGTTATAATCACCAACAATGTACTTATCTGTTTAATTATGAAAATTTTCCTAAATCCAGTATGTTTTCCCATTAAGATAATTTTAAGGCACTCCAACAGCACAGCCTCTTGAAATTTAGTTAATGCTCTATTTAATTTGAAAACCAATGTTTCAATAGAATATGGTTTAATTATTTAAAGTAAAGTAGTGCTTAATTAAAATCAATTATCTAAATTCACATTAAATACAGCTGCGGCTACTTGAAATTCAAATTAATTAATTAATTTCAAGATAAATATTATATTATTTGTTAATTAATGTCTACTTAGAATGGCGGATAACATTTATATCAGTTTATTTTATGTTAGTGATTGTTTCTCATACCATACCAAAGAGACATTGGCCTGCAATTTGTCTGTTCTCGAAGACCTTTCGTAAAGTATTTTAAAATGTACCCGTGGTGCAATAAATGGCTGTCCAGGGTTATCATCATCGTCCAACTGACAAAGTGACGCGGTTTTATTAAATATGAAATTTGTTTGGTTATTATAATACAGCAACAAATATAATGATTAATTGGTTTGGTCTGTTCTATGAGAATTTCTGTTAGTTTTTATTCGCAACATTAAAGGAGGATGACTAAAAGTTGTTATAGCGTTAAAAACACTTAATTTAAAGATATAGAAGGATTATGACACAACATCACTCATCAACAGCCTTTGGTGGTCTGCTGCTGGACATAGGCCTTATTCCTTAGAAAGGAAAGTTTTTGCCTACTATACCCACGCTGGCCAGACGGGTTGGCAAAGGTTTATTTCAAGTTTTCCTTCTCTTTGCAGTGCTGTTGTCCGCACGTAGTTTGCTTCTCTTAGTCGGCTCTTACGACACCCACGGGCTGAATAAGGATGGCGATCACCTATGTATTTTTTTAATCCGCCACCACGTGGTTATACATAGGAACAGTTTATACATACATACAATACACCCATGTCTTTTATCTCCGAAGGGGTACTTTAATCGAACTTACGTAAAAGGCGCAAGCCGTCAATAAGGCACATCAATTTCTGAAATGAAATGATATTTATTTCTGTAAGTAAATCTTTTCAGATATTTTTACAAGTCGTTTTTACAAGTCTGACTAAACATACCTATATACCATACCATAACTTCATCATCATCATCATCAACAGCCTTTAATAGTCCACTGCTGGACATAAGCCTCTCCTTAGAAAGGAGGTTTTGGCCTATACCACGCTGGCCAGACGGGTTGGTATAGGGTTTGTGTCAAGTTTTCCTTCTCTGTGCAGTGTTGTTGTTCTGCGTAGTTTTTTTCCTTACTTGACTCTTACAACACCCACGGGATGAATAGGGGTGGTGACAATCTGTATTCTTAATCCGTCACCACACGGACTTAATACATACAATTCAGTCGCAAAACAAATGCTAGTGCTCATCATATTACATTTGTCCCGGGTGGGAATCGAACTCTAGACTCGACCAGCATAGCAGTCAGGCGTGCTAACCACCAGAGTACTAGAACAACAGGCCCGTCAAACAAGGTTATCATTAGCGTAATCATACTACACGATTTCTGTTGATCAATATACGACTATAATTCATTTAGTTTGATAATGATTTGTTTCATTTTCATGACATGTTTAATTCGATAGTTCGACATAATTATACATCGGACGCCTTTAGTCCTTACTGGTCGTTTACACGTTATGATTTAAGTAGCAAAAAATGATTAATTTAAGTTGTTTATATTGATATCATTAAAACTCTTAATTAAAACTACTATACAACATAAAAAATAACAAAATCAGTTGAAAAACACACTTTATATGATTTATTGAAGAAGTTAAATCATAACATCATTAATTTTGAGTCTAATAAATGATTTTCAGAATTGCAGCTTTGAGCTTTAATACCAGTATCGTTAGACTTAATTAATTTGCACTTTGAAAGTGTCTTTGTACTTTTAACGAGTAGATACTTTAAATTTCAACTTTTTATTTAATAAATAGCAAAGCAAATATACTAAGAGAGATTTAGTTTTTTAAACAGCTTACAGAATATAAGCTTGAATTTTTTAACATTTACTTTCATTAACTAGTTTATTTACTGTTAATGATTAATAACTGATAAATTAATATATTTTCATTTATGTCAATCGCATGTTGCTGACAATTCCAAGGTTCTAAGGATTGAAGTGATGCACCAACAGTACCACTTTACAATGCAAGTTGTGCTATTTCAAAATATTTTTAGAGTTTCTACACAGTGGAGTATTTCCTATTCGATAATAAATTTAATATATTTAATATAAAATGTAATATAAATAAATTCAAATTCTCTGTTTTCTCTTGCACCTACAGCATCATTATTTCTACATCAACCGAAGGTCGACTGGCAGAGAATGCCTTGGGCATTGAGTCCGCCTACGTACAACTGGTGCATTAAGTTAAATAAAATAAATTACGCTTTTCCCCATCTCTGTCTATGAGATTTACGTCTTTGTCTTTAGAATTGTCTAATGCTTATAGAAATGGGGTACTAACCTAATTGTTAACCAATCTTATACATGAGAAATAGTCAAAGGTAACATTCATACGAGAAAAACCATGGACAGAATGTTACCTAGAGTCACAGGGTGACTTCTACCACGGTCACGGTCTGTTTAAATGGTGTTCCGCACCACCTGCCACTGCAGGCGCGTTACTGGGTTGGGCCCGGATGGGCCTGTTGCTAGTTTCGGGGTATTAGTCCGGAGGGAGGCATGGCAGTACACGTTTCTTCCTCATTATCCACCTGTAATAGATGAAAATATTTACCATGCGGTACGGTATTTTTTTCACGTGTATTCATTGTATTCAAGCACAGATCATAAGAAGCATAAAAAATTGGTACAGTAAGGTAACCAAATCGTGACATCGATGACTCTAGAAGTTGAACCTAAATGAACACAACTGAATAAGTATACAAAGTACAGATCCCAAATCAAATTTTCGAACAAAACAAATAAGTCAATTTGGATATTGACACCTATTCTTTCCCGAATAAATACTCAATAAAATTCTTCAAGTAAACTAAAGCAGAGAATTACTCCAGGGGCTTGATTTACAAAGGCCACCGAAGGCCTGTTGAGTGTTCCCAAATCTATAAGATCTGTGCCTGCCACTCACTGTGAGTGGATAGGCACTTCTCTAAAGCAAGCGTATTTTCGCTTCAGGCTCCATTTTCAAAGTGAACCAACCTTATTTCGTAGATAGAAAAGTGAAAAGATGTATGCGGTGCGACCCGTTTTGCCTTTATCCGTTGAAATAGAAAGTTTATGACGCTATTCTAACTTCTGACGTAAGAATGTAACTTAGTGCAGGATTCTGGAACGCGTGATGCTTTATCATAACATATATGGATTAACCAAAATGCAAGTGAGTTCGATACAATTTAATTATTCAGAAGAAGAAGAAGAGGTTAATATCCACATTTTATATACTATATCTAGTCCCTCGAACATAATAAGCCTAGTATGTTCTTGGGTGCTTTGGGAATTAATTTAGAAAGAGAAAGACGTATATTTGACTAGGATTTCAACTTAGTTAGGTGTCATTTTTCACAGTTTGGGGGTTTAGTTATTCCAATAACTTTATATACTTTTTTCGTTTTGGTTAAAATTCTTATCTAAGTTAATAAAATTATTTATCTAATGTTTAGTTATTTATCATAATTTATGTATTCGCAGAAGATAATGTTATAAATAATAAAAATTATACATATAAAAACTGTATAGCTATATTTAAATATTTTTCTATGAAATATTTACTTAATGGGGTTATACAGCCCATCAAATTCCAAATTTGTATGGGGCCTGACTCATCGGTATTCGGGAATCGATCGCGCATCGACTGTGGAGAATTTATGATGTGTGCAGATGCAAGCTGGGCTATAACTCATGCGGGCGCTCACACATACAGATTAGGAGAGTTCTGTTAGCCTGATATAAGGTTTAAAAAAAACCGTGATTACTAATTTTTTTAAAAAGGCATTGTCAAAATTGGGGCTGCTTGGAATGGGGAATAGGAGTGCATATGCAAATTCTTCTTAATGAGATCTTGAATGAATTAATCTTCTAATCGATAGTGCAGAAACTAATTTTCCTACATTCATAGTGTACGAAAATATAGTGTATTTGTTTGTATATAAATTTACGTGCGTTGTGTTGTGTTGTGTAGTTTATATTTTAGTGATTAATATTGTAACCTATGTGCGCCTACCACTCACGATTTCTACACCACCTAAAGGTTGACTGGAAAAGAATGCCTTGGGCATTTGCACAAGAGTGCATAAAGTTATAAATAAACAAATAAATTGCCTCGGTTTCAAATTTTAACGAATTCTAAAAATTTGAAACAGAGCCTACAATGTAACAATACGTTAGAAGTAGAAAAATAGAAGATAGAGCAGTAATCGAGATTGATCGCATTTACAGTTATCAGCTTTGGTCATGGTTATTTCGACTAGCTTTTTGGTCTAGTGGTTCGTAATAATAATTTTTATTCGTACATTATAGATGAAATACAATTCTTATAATCAATACAGTTGGTAATCCTGGCCACTAAGCCAGAGGTCGTGGATTCGATTATCACCCAAGACAAATAATTGTGTGATGATCACAATCATTTTGTTCTATGTCTAGGTGTGGTTAATCTATTGTGTGTTTGTATTTAGAAATATAAAAGTATCATTATCAGCAGTCTGGTTACCACGGTATAGGCTCTGCCTAGTTTGGAATCAGACTGCCGTGTGCGATTTGTGTGAACTAAATATTAATGTCATAAACTGTATGTGACAATTCTCACCTCTTAAACTGTAAAACAAAAATCTTGATGACGTTGCAGACTATTTCCATAAGAGTATGAACTTTTATTACTTTTTACCTCTCAAAATACTAAGCTGTTTTAAGACTTATTGCCCTTAGACATTTAGTTGATTTTGAAATAATGGTTTATTAATATTTTTAGTCAAAATATAACAACGAAAAGTCGTGAAAAACTTATAACGCCTGAAGTCTGAAAATATATTTGCAAGGCCGTCTGGCCTTTTTTATTTAAAAACCCGTGTAAATATGCCCGTGTATTATATTTTAATATGTAAAATATTCTAAAAGCAATTTTCTTAAACTATCTTGAGAGGGTATAATTATTACCATTGAAGATTTTTTTTGCAATGTATTTTGAAATAAAAGAAATTGTGAACACTTTATTACTGACATTTTTGAATTATAAATAAAAGAGACTTTTTTTTTAATTAACGGAAAAGAAGATCAAGGAGAGAACTCAGAAAACGGGTTCGTCCGTTTTCATCTCACTACGTCATTTTCATAACTCATCCCAGTTTTTATTCCACATTCATTGCACATTTTTTTTCTATTCTTAACTGACTTAACATCCCATACCATAATTTTCATACAAATTTTGTGTTTGCAAACAAAGTTTATACGGCTGTGAAAATTGGGGGTTATTACCACCTTGTTGAGGTGATCCGGCAGAGAACCAAGGTCACCGACATAGCCTACCGGATCAGCAATAGGCTGGCCATATTAGCCGCAGAACCGACAACCCTGGGGAAAACGAGTTCTTGAGTGGAGACCGCGTCTCGGCAAACGTAGTGTAGGACGCCCACAGGCCAGGTGGAGTGACGATTTGCGCAGGATGGCTGGCAGGAACTGGATGCGAGAAGCCCAAAATCGATCGAAGTGGAGTGCTATGGGAGAGGCCTATGTCCAGCAGTGGACTGCGATAGTCTGATGATGATGACCACCTTGTTGCATTGAGTGATTAACTAAACTAACTAAATATATTTTCATGTTGAATGTAAAAGGTTGACTTAAACAATAATGTTAATAAATTAAACAAAAATAAAAACGTTATCAAAATGATGTAATAATTAAATTGATGTAAAATAAAAAATGTTCTCTTAAACACTTATGATATAACAATCAACATAGAAGAAAAAGTAATCTGCAATATGAATTAATTAATTTGTTGTATGAGTATAATATTCACGCAACAACTTTAACAACAAGTTTTTTATTTAAAGTGTATATGTTATCTATTATCTATACAAATAAATAAAATTGAAGTGTCTGTTTGCAATGTCAGAATAATAGGGTATTTTCATGCTCACAAGGTTGTTTGCACGATACCTATACCTAAAACCAGTTTAATTTTGTCTGTCTGTCTGTCGCAATGTGATAGTACTACAATCACGTAATTATAAAACTTCACAAAAATGTTATTTTAGACAAGTAATGTTAGAAAGTCATCTACACGTGCATTTAAGGTCTAGACGAACAAAAAGCAGACCCTAATAAATAAGTAAACTTTATGATGTCAAGTATTGCGAAGTGAATGACGGCCCATTATGAACAAAAGACTTATTGCGTTCCTAAGACGAATACCATAAAAAAAGGGATAGCCAAGGGTCCACGATAGCAATTAGAAACGGCCACATGTGCAAGACAGCACACGAATAAGCGTGAGAAAAGCCCTTAGATAGGAGTCCTTTTGGGAACGATAAGGAATAAGGAACAGGGCAGTTGATCTTAAGGCGAGGACAAGACAGTCGGTCTTAGGAGCTAGGAGGCGGAGGTTGATCGTCAAACGCTGAACGTGCTCGGACGTGCGTATTGCAGCTAGATTGAGTAAGTTAAATATATAGAACGTTGAGGACCGCTAGGTGTGTCTTTATTGGTTATTATGTTTTAGGATTAATATATTATACGTATCTATATTCCGGTCTGAGTAACGTAGTAATAGTTGAGTAATTAGATGTAGTGTCACTGTTTAATTAACTTAAGCATTTGGTATTGGTTAAGGTACCTTTGAATGTGATAGAATGATTAATGACCCTTTATAGGTCTCTTCAGTGTGGTGAATCGATTTATAGCTGAGGTGAGGCCACCCTTGGATGACACCCAGGCCGCTGTCATTGCTATACGGTTATGCTTCGGTTGTGTCCGGTAGCATAAGGGTTAATGCCACATCAGACGAGCAGTATTCACGTGTCTGACCTTGCGGCCTTGAGCATTCAGTTGTAGAAGTTGATTGACTCACTCTAAGCTTAAGTGCACAATGAATGGAATTCTGATAAGCAATCACAACTAATACCAATGTATTTAATTATTTCATTTAGACTTTGATTCCCTCTTACCGCGGTCTTTTGTTGTTTATTCGAACGTTAAAAGCCAGTGGGAAGATGTCCAGTCAGGGTCGAGTCTTACAGCCTGGCGCGGTTGGAGGAGCGTTAGACCTCCCCCACAGGGACCCCTCCCTAAACAGCTGGCTACGTGTTTAATAGTTGAAAAACTACTTTACTCAGGCTAGGGTATTTGAGGTACCATCACAGCAAGTACCAATTAGTATACCCTATAAATAAGAAAGAACATAAATTCAGCGTATCGGAACAACTAGAATATTATACAACAGATATTTCTTGGTGGTGAGCAAGGTAGGCACAGCTAGTAATAGGAAGCCGGATATTTTTGTTAAGCACAAATTATCTTTTACAAATAAATGATTAAATGTATCTAAATCATGATAAGTTGTAACAGGTTGTAACTTCAGCTTTTGATTTTCCACCACCACTCAATCGATTCAATCGAGTATCGAGATTCCACGAGTACAGTCAATTCAATTAAAAATAGAATTATTGACATCGGTTCAGAAATAGTGAAGATATTACTTAACATATTATTATTATTATTTTTTTTTTTCTTTTTTTTTTTTTTTTATTACTTAACATGAACTTTTTACTCGAAACTCAATATTTTGATATTAGTGGAATGTTTGATTCAATCCGTGTTTTATAGTTACAATAAATACTATGAGAGGCCTATAACCAGCAGTGGACTAATAAAGGCTGTTCATGAAATAGTTATAAAGAAAGATAATTTCTACGAATTAAAAGAAAATTAAAGGATCTGTTAGAAAGTTCATTAATAAATAAATCAATGGAATTTCTAACTTACCTACTTAAGCAATTACCGCTGCCCATGGACACCTTCAACTCAAAAGTCACAAGTGCGTTGCCGCCCTAGGAGTCCCTCCCGCTCGAGAAGAAGAAGAGGAAGAAGACTGAAGTTTCTAATGAAAGTAAAAAAAAATTATGAATCCACTGCACTCTTTACGCCCTTTTGCTTAAAGAGATTTATGCTTGTGCTTCCTGAAAAATTGTTGCCTTTTGTCATCTTATTAGCTACTTCTAATCGAGCAAAATATACTTTTACGGCATCGATTTGCATTCATCTCTTAGATGTCATTGAGCTTAGCTGAAGAATTTGACAAACATGAATAATCGTCATAATTTTAAACGGTGCTTTTATTTTAATAAATTAGTACATCAATTTAACAGAATAAATGTTTCTGCTCACACGTGTGTTTTAAAAACGTTTAATAACTTCGAGCCCTGCGTGAGTCGTTCATCAAGAAGCGGATCAGATGCTGCACTCTCTTAAATACTAATACACTATACGGTTTGATTTTCAAATAAAAAATACTATAGCGGCTTACCTAATTAATTTTACATAAGTTATTCCAAAAATGTCTGCTCAAAAGCTAGACAAATTACACTACAAATGAATGTACTGATTACGTCGTCATTTTAACTTTACATGTACGACAACAGTTGTTAGCCTAATTTTGTCAGTATTATTCTATTCTCTCGGCATCTGCAAAAATATCTACACCCCGAAAATGTAATCTTTTTTGTATAAAATACTAGTTTCTAAAATCCTTTTACATGATCGCTTCATAACACACACAGCTATGTTTATTCACCGATGGAAACATGGACATTCGGAATCAAAATAGGCTACATGTTTCAACATCAATACAAAACATTGAAAACCGCAGGAAGTAATGGTACACCTGGACGCACACTTCATGCATATTGGATGAAACTTCAAAGTCAAATTGCAGGCAATATTCAGTATATCTAATTCGGGCAACTTGTTTCTTTTTAACCGATTTCAATGTCAATTTTAATCGTTTTTTTTTGTGTTTATGTTGCGATATCTGCACCGCTTGTAAACCGAAAACAATAATCATATTTTGGATTGAATAGTTTGTCCTCAAGATAGTGGTCATTTAAGAAAATATTTCACTTTTAAGAATAAAAATTAAGGGACAAAAATACGGCTTATTACGGTTGGTCGTAAGGTATGGTTATAATAGTCTGTGAAATTATTTTCTTAATAAATAATATTATAAAAAGGTATTCAAAAAGCCGTTTTGTATTTAAATCAACAATCAATAAAGAGATGAGTACAAAACGTGTCAACTCTTAATTTTTAAATATTATAGGGTAGTTATGTACTTCTGAAAGAGAGAAGGCACGTCAAACTAACACATTCTGCATCAGGTTTGTTTTTTTATATCATAGTTAACTAAGGAACTTAAAAATATATTCTACTTTAAAGATTAACACAAAATATTTTAGTCAGCGTTTCTTTATTCAAAAAAAAAATTGAAATTAAAAAAAAATAACCATCGTTGTAATACCGACATAATAAATTTACAGTGGCACGAGTATCTACAGGATACGGAGTATGGACAAACTTCAAACAATGTTATTTGGTATAACTTACGGTGTCGTATTATTTCCTTGCGAGCGAGTTTTAAATGATAACATGTTTGTTCTCGTAGAGTTGATAACCAGCGAATCTTGTAACTGCAATAAACTTCTAGTTATTTTACGGGATACCGTACCGTACTTATGAAACAAGAAACATATTTCTGTTTAATAAGTGACATTGTACTTGACTGCACGGATGGCATAGTGGTTTAAGCTGTCGCCACAATGACGCTGAGTGGTGTGGGTTCGATCCCCACATGGGAAGACACTTTGTGTGATCCACAAATTGTTGTTCTGAGTCTGGGGTTCTTTGTGTCCGTTTCATGTGAGTTTATAAAGTCCCCCGTGACACATGATATATTCAGAAATGCGGGAGTTGTCTTTTTATAAAGTGATTAACAATCTTCCCGATTTTGAACGAGTTGAATATTTAACTATGTTAGATGTACAGCCTATATCAGCTTTAGTAATATACTTTTAGTCCTTAAGGGGTTATTCTAACAGGTGCAGTGGTTTTGAAGATTATCATCCACAAAGACGTAAACAATTTTTATATCACTAATATATGTATGGAATCTATGTGATTTGATAAGCAGAGGCTAAAAGGTAAAGAAACAAAATCGCCCTCAGAGATATCAGTCGAAAAATAAGCGACAATATAGAAAAGTTAGGTTACGTGCACAATTTATGATTTAAAAAGTAGAATTAAAATTTATTAAAATTAAAACCCTTTAAAATTTTAGGATTCAAATAAATGTATCTTTCCATATCAATACAGAAAATGACTCCAATTAATGAATTGGCGTTTTCAGGCTTTAACACCTTGCGTTCCACAAAATTTATTTATGATCAAAAGTGGTTTTACCTAGGTATTGGCAATCTGTAATATGATACAGCTCTATGACGAGGTGCTTGTCCTGTTGAAAAACTACTTTATTAGCAGCAATCTAAAGTTTCCTTCTTTGAAAAACAAAACTCCTGATTAAATTCAAATTAAAGTTTGTCTATGATAAAAACTTCGGTGACTACTGTTTTTTCACAAAAAAAAAAAACATGTCTTGCCCTAATTATTCAGTAATTTTACTACTTTGTTTCAAATTGTTACCAGTATTGAGCTTAAAAATATTCACCGGCTTTCTATAGCATTACAGGTTAAAACACTAAACCTCTGTTTTGGTTTATAACACATTTTGAATAAACATTTTATCTTGCTCCACTTTCACATGAAAATGCAAGAAGTTTCAAATAAAAAGAATATATATATATATACTGTTTCACTCATGTGTGTATTATAGAGATGCTTGACCTGTTTCGGGTTGGATGGAAGCAATTCATCAAGGGGTGAACCTACCTTCCACACCAGTGACACCTTAATACACGGGAAAAAACCATATATCTTTAATGAATAAGAGTCCGTTTGACCTGAAATCTGTGACAAAATATCTCTAGTACTAGTCTTTTTTTATGACCCAGGGAGACAAACAAGTGGACGGCGCATCGCACGCATCTAATGGCATCATACAGTCACCCATGGACACCTGCAACTCACAAGGGAGTCACAAGTGTGTTGCGGCCTGTTGAGTCCCCTCCTCCGTAACCAGGGGAGATAGGTTTCAGGGCTCTGGTAACCTCACTCGGTAAAAGTAGTGTAACAAAGTAGTGTAAAAAAAAAAGTGTAGTAACACCAGATTTCTCTTAGTTATCACACCGGTCGAGATGGCCCATTTAAGCCGAAGCATGGCTCTTTTACGGAATCTGATTAACACACTATTAATGAAGCAATCAACATTACGTCGCAGACCACGGTATTTACGGGATACAACAAAACATACACTATCAATACCAATTTACACAAAGTAGTGGTCCTGTTTATTTCCACCAAATTGCCATCACTCAACTGATCGGTGGATGGCACAACGCTCGGTTAATGAATCAATTAATTCAATGGTTTCAAATGGTTTCCCCAGTGATATAATTATTTCCAGTGAATAACAACTGTCACGATTTATGCCCTTTTAAATGGAGCTCCTGACTGTAAACAGTTGAAGAATTATTTATTTGTGGTTTACAAATAAATAATTCTTGGGAGAATGTACAGTATGTATTATACCTTGGATCACACACTTCTTCACATTTCTCACACACATTCCAAAATTACGAAGTTAAGTAAAACAATATAGACATGCTAGCGTGATGGCAGACAAGAAGAACAGCTGATGTATTGGGTCACGATCAGTTAGATCCGCTCTTAGATAATTAAAATTAATGATCTAAAAATCCATGTAATTTGTACACATGTAGCACACCAGCTACAACAAAATTTAGATATATTAAAAATATTAGGTAGGCAGTTCGAACTTCCTGACCAAGCTGATCTTCTCAAGCATCGATTACACTCAAAATTTCATCAAAATATGCTTTACTTTTCATTGCTTTCCCTCTTTACTTTCCTTTTAATATGCTCTCAATTTTCCAATTATAATTAAAAAATGCCGATTGGCTGAAATAGGATTTCTCTTTATCGCCTGTTTAGTCTGCCTGATACTAGTCTATTTACTCTTTCGAGAATTTGGATACGAGGGTTCTATAATACCTATAATAGAACGCTAAATCTGCCATTATTGGTTTTAACTAGATCTGATGTTTTATACTTATACAAAGCTGTAATGTAAAGCTGCAATTAAATTTCGGGTGTGCGATATGTGCAAAAGATTTTGGCTAATTTATACGGCCAGGCGTCTGCCTATTGATAAGCCTCTTAGGAACAGAGGAAGATGGTAAATTTGGGAACTGAATATGGTTAGCTTGAAAGAGCAGCCAGCCAGTCTTTAACTCATATGTCCGTTCTCGTTCATTCCGTCCTGGCCAAAGTTATATAGATTATTTATTTATGTAGATTTTTGAGCAACTCATGTTTCGCCAAAAATAGGACGGCTCGACCCCACAAAATACCACCGCCTCACAAAACCGATGTTTTGCAATTCTTTCGTTGCTTTGTACTTAGCAAGTTAGGCTACCGGAGGGAAAACCCTCTGCCATCCCTAACTCTGTAGAGCAGGGATTCCCAAAGTGGTCGATATCGACCCCTTGGAGTCGAAATCACTTACCCAGGGGTCGACATAAACGAAAACTGATTTGGGGGGTCGACGAAGTCTAAGAATCGACCCCTGTTAATTAACACAAGTTCTTATTTGAAATATTTTAATTTACTTTAAAAAATCTCAACAAGTCAAAAAGGGTCTGAGGTATCAGTTCATTGTAGAAAAAGGGTCTCTCACTCTAAATAGTTTGAGCATCCCTGTTGCAGAGGATACCCTTGACTTGCAAGTGTGCTGGGGCGATGGTTGTCACTTCCTCTCATGTACCCCGCCTGTAATATGTAAGCATCGCATGACAAATCCTTCATCATCATCATCATCATCAACAGTCTTTAATAGTCCACTGCTGGACATAGGCCTCTCATTAGAAACAAATCCTTCATTGTTTTAAATTGCTTATTGAGTCGATGGTGGCTTACATAGAACGTAGAGTTAGTTATGTTCACAGGCAATTAAAGCATTGTAAGCAAACAAAGAAATACTTGCGTATTCCAATTATAATTACTCACTTTCCAGTCGACTTTGTTTACTTTGAAAGTTATTCTAAAGTTAGTATAAAGGGAGGTTTTCCTTTTGATCTAACCTCGTGTTTTTGGATTAGATAATTAATAATTAATCGGAAATAACACATTTCAGATTAAGTGAAAATTAGAGCCACTTAGTAAGTTGATTACAAATATTTTAAACGTGTTTTACAAATTATAAATTATACACAATAATATAAATTATAATATTGTGTGTAAAGGTTTTAGGATGTTGTGGTATGACGATCTTGTTTTATACAACTGGTAACAACTTTGTACGTAGGAGGTTTGTTGATTTTAAAAAGTTGCGTTTAAAAATGGAAGAGCATGGAATTGAAAGTTAGATCATTTTGCTGTGTATTTAAGTATTTGCCCTTTCTTTAGCAAATGAAAACTATAAAGACATAATATATGGGTTGCAACCGAAGAAAGTAAGGTTAGATGTGCAACGATACACTACATTCAGAAATTATCAAGTATATCGGTTGGAACCGATTGCTTTAATACACACATAATGTAGTTCAATACACACATTTGGTAGATTATGTACAACATAATTGATAAAACATATGTATATGTAATTTATCACTTTCAAGATTTTATATCTCGATCTCAAAGCTGTCAAGAGGGGTTTGATGTGACATCAATTCGTACTTGACTCTCAGAAGCCCAAACGGCCCTTTAATTCCGAAGGGGGAGCACTTAAAAGGTGACGATGTCTCTCCAGTCGTATATTTTCATGGGCGGCGGTAGTTTTTTACCATCAGGTGACCCATCTTATACCACTTTTCTACATAAAAATCTGCATATCGGGATGGTGTACGTGTTTCCTCCACCCCAAACACCATCCTAGCTTCAGTCTTGCTGACTCTTCCCTCTTAGGGTTTATAACGGTTAATTATAAAAGAGCGAAATATAGATATACACATATATATCGACGGGCCTGTTGGTCTATTGGTTAGTGACCCTGACTGCTAAACCGGAGGCCGTGGGTTCGATTCCCCTCAGGACAATTCTTGTGTGATTTGTTCTATGCCTGGGTGTAATTTATCTGTACTATATATGTATTTAAAAATATATATGTATGTTAATCAGCAGTCTGGTTGCCATTGCACAGGCTCTGCCTAGTTTGGGATCAAACGGCCATGTGTGAGATATATTATTATACATATATATAATATACCCATGAAAAAGCAGCCTTGCAGTAGCCTTGATATTGTTCAGGATTATGTTTAAAACAAAAAAATGTGTATTTAAAAGCTATTGCAAACCGCTCATTATTGTAAACTAAACAACTAAACTAAACTAGTAAATTTCAATAAATTAAAACTCTAACTAGGTTAGTTTTACAAAAACACCTATTAGAGGAACTATTAACAAACAAGGACGGTGGTAGTAATCCATTACTGCACCATTGTGGGAGGTATACAATGCGTTCAGCGCACTGTGAGCCAATGCGGCGGGGCGGCGGCAGTGGGTAATGTACCGTGAAGTGCCTGTACTTCTTTTTGCTGATGACGGAATTAAATTTATTAAAAAAAAACTTACTTCGGCAATAACAGTCAGTTAGTGTATTTGCAAAATATGATGAATTGCATTATTATAAATGTTTTTTTGCACTTTATTAGTAATTCTGGTAATTACTATCACAATTCCCTTTCTCCAAGCCTTTTTTTTCCTCATACTAGGCTGGCGTCGGCTTTAAGTCTTCGGCTGAATTTTGATTTTTTTGGAGTGACTACCATCAGACCTCCACAACCCAAGTACTAGGCGACATCGAAGTTCTGTAGAAAGACTGTTGTCTGACTTTTGAGGCCTCCAACTACCTGTACCGATTGCCAAAAGTGTTTGTGTATGGCAACCTGGACTGATGGCTTAACGTGCTCATCGAGGCACGGAGATTTTAGGACTAGTAACTTTAGGATTTGAGGACTAGTAATAGGTACTCCTTTCTAGATCTACCTTTCCTTCTTTTACAATCAATATATTCCTGGGTTTCCTACCTTATTCTTAAGGATTCGGTTGGCAAGAATAGGCGTGGCCCCCTATTATGAAAGGAGTCATAACATTATAGTTAGCAAGACGCGAGCGTTTAGTATACCTCTAGCTACCGCAGGCGATATAGGCATTTGTCATTTATGAATATTTAATAAAGGAATACCATTTGTCAATAAATATTATTAAGGATAAATGGATCTACAAGTACTGTATGAAGATTAAGTTGGTAACTGAAATTTGAAATATTATATATTTGTAGTAAATATAGCTAGAATAATAATAATCTTCTTGTATTATTTTTAGCTATCATGTAACAACAGCCGCTCATACATACATATATTTAAGTTTATAAAATTATAGATAAGAAATTTCAAGACCTGGGATGGGAGCCTTTTTGTTATGACACATGTTCTCAGTATGCAAAGAGCCCAATGCATATCAAACATAAATACTCGTTCGTTTTGGCTTTTCACAGCCATAGGATACTAAAACATCGACGGTTCGGTCGGTGACCAGTAGAAGTAATGTTTTATGAATATTTTTCCGTTGATTTGCGGGGTCTGTGTCGGAAATACGTCACATTCCGCTCCAAATATCCCTGAATCTGACATGAGGCTACACATAGCATTCCTGTCAACGTTCTCTCGTTCAGTTTTATGTTGTTTTAGTTTTGGATTTAAAGGCGTGAAAATATTTGCCAAATTATCCTACAAATTATTTGTTTTAATACCTTTTATTGATAGCTGTCATTATTTACAGAAACTATAGAGATAGGGAATGATAATTTTAAATGTCGTTGTTTACACCTGCAATTTCGCTCTGTCTAAGCTATTTGGTAATTTTATGGTTCATCAGTCTCACTCCAACCAGTTTTCTCTGTACCGCCCTATGGACCACGTTCTGACTCGTGGACTCACTATTAATACTGATGTCTACACAAACTAACGTATATCGTAGATTCCTCGATTCTTCACTCTTAATATATTGTAATCATTTTAATATTAATTTTAATAATAATAGTTAAAAAAAAGTTTTTTTCTTTTTAAACATTATTTAATTTTAATTTTTATTTGAATTTAGTGTATTTATTATCATCATACATCCACAACCAAAGTACTAGGCGATATCGAAGTTCTGTAGAAAGGCTGTTGTGAAAGACTTTGCTCTCTGAGGTACGGAGGGTCTTAATGTGTTAAGAATGATCACACATCCTACACTGACTAGGATTACTTAACTTTTCAATGTGTAAACCTACTCTTTTACTTACCTACACCTAGAAACGATAAGAGGCCAAAACCTCCTTTCTAAGGAGAGGCCTATTTCCAGCAGTGGCAGTATTAAAGGCTGTTGATGATGATGAAGAGCCACGAGCCCCTCTAATATCAAACTATAAGATTAAATATTGACCTTAACCGATTAAAAAAGAAACATCTAAAATCGTTTTTTTTATGAATTCATTTCAGATTTCGTCACAATATTTACACAATTTATAGTCTCTTATCTATTGTGGTTAAAACAATAGACTGGAGCATTACTTCTGTTTTTCACTTAGGTGGGTACTACTACCTACTAAAAAATAAGGGTTTTTGATCCAATTGTATCCACCAAGGCTAGCTATGTTCTGAGTCAAGGTATTCTCTGTGTCGTCGGCGGCGATACCAGTCGTTGACGGGGCCGCACGCTACCAGAGAGTAGGGACATCTGGTGGCAGATTAATCGCTACGGCCGCAACATAATATAATAATTGGGCCAATAGGCAGGGGCAGCCCGCGGCTTCCCCGGGATATGGTATTACTAGGCGCGGCGTCGATTTGGGTGGAAACTTAAATAACATGGTCCGGGTCGGCCCTGAGTCCTGTCATCGGGGTGATTTTTAATGGAAACACATAAACCACACATAGTTCTGGCTCCTGCGTCTGCGATTTTCCACCCCGTCAACAAGAAAAAAGTTGTTCCTTGAGTCCGCTTTGTGTATGTTTATGAAGTCTCCCGCTTCACAGGATTTCTTTATGCCTAGTGCTAGAGTTGTCTTTAAAAAAAACTGTCGTCAGAATAGAGAATATTTTGTATTACTTTAAAAAAGTTTACAAAGGAGCCCGAGTAAATAAGGTTTACAAGTAAAGTTTATTTAACATCGAGTTAGGCGTGTATTAACTAGATTTATCCAGTTTATCATCGCAACGTCAGGATATTTTGTTGGTTCCCGGTTTTGACTGCATAATGGAACAAATTTCAATATTTTAATATTTATAAGCAATTCGTTTGTTATTGGGCCGGTTGCTCGTACAAAGCCCTATTTTTAAAGCCACCGTATTTCCAAGGGGTTTTTTCCATTATTTGCATCTGAATTAATTTACAGGACGGATCATCAAAGGGGCATTATCTTTAAAAAAATAAAAATAAGTACGTACCGCTTTGACCCAGTTTACACGAAAATAAATAGCTCGGGCGTTGTGCATGAAAGCTTCCGACAGCAAATAATTCAATTTTTATTTTAAATAACGCTAGTATTTATATAGCTACTGCTTATAGTTTAAACCCGTTTCACAATGAAAATCGTGGGGATTTAAAAGACTTCATGTCAGTAAAATTAGGTTGATAGTTTTTAAGCACGTGAAAATATTTAAAACACATCTGGACTTATCGTCACATACAGTGTTTCAATTTGGTCCGAGGCTTTTCAACTGACTTAAAAAAAGAAGGTGGTTCTATGTTCGGCTGTAAATATTGTTTAATGTACATCGATATTTCCATCATCTTTGGACCAAATGAAAAAAAAAACAGTTCTTAAACGAAAGTGTTCAAAGAAAGAAGAAAGTTCAAAAAGAACAGACAAGAAGACCAGAAGGTACTTAGTATACTAATAACTAATACAAAATTTATTAAAAATACAAGTGAAACTCTAAATATTTAGAGTTTCACAGGTATAGTTAATAAATTTCGTATTAATTATTGCAAATATTTTAGTACTGACCAATTAAGGCAGTTTCATTGATTATTGTTTGTATTCCCGTACCTATTAATAACGAATTTAATAAAGGGTTTCATCATCATCATCATCAAGAAATCACCCACAGATGTTGCTAGACTGGAAAACAATCTAGATATTAAGTATCATTTTTTAATTATAATGAACCATTGTTTTGTAAAGGACATTCTGTCACTAAATGTCCTTGGTGGGCGGTATGTTCACGATGTATGTTAGCTCAATAACCATTGCGAAACCATAGCGAAATTCATTCGAAATTATATTGAAGTTCAAAAAATAACTACACCTGTTTTCGATAGATGGCGTTGTTTCTCTTTCCTGAATCGCGCTATGGTTGGGTTACTGTTTTACCTGTATAAAACCGATGTGATAGTTTATGTTCGATTTGAAGTTAATTGAAATACATTACCTTAGTTCAAGTTACAGTTTGGTTTTATTATACGAACCTACTAGTAGCTCCACCCGCGGAGATCAGCTAGATTTAGTTCCAAAGCAACGCGAACTAAATCAGTGTTTTAAATCCTAGTCACCTCGAGTTGCAAAGTCTTCGTAGGATATGGTAATTACCTACTAGCTGTCAGTAGGTATACATGTTAGTCACCGATACCCAATTTAATAAATAAAATAATAAAGTAAATTCCATAAAATGTTACGTTACACACGTTCTCTAAATAGTCAAAAGTTAATATTTTTCAAGACGTGATTAGTGCTTGAAAAGTTATGTATGGGGTCCTCCAATAAGAACGTCCTGGTTTAAAAATTGAGAAAAACACACAATTTTTTATGAAAAATGCATCCGATTCATTTATTTGTCGTATGTTGGTTTTTAGGTCACCAATTGTAGCTGGATTATTGCTGTACACTTTAGATTTAACGTAACCCAAAAGAAAATAGTCTAAAGGTGTTAAATCACACGATCTTGGTGGCCAACTGATCGGTCCATTTCTCGAAATTAACGATTCACCAAACTTTCCACGCAGTAATTCCATGTTCACTCGAGTAATGTGAGGTGGTGCACCGTCTTGTTGAAAATAAAGGTCGTCTGCATCAATATCATCAAATTCCGGAAAGAAATATTCGGTTAACATCGAGTTATAGCGCTCGCCATTCACAGTAACAGGGTTTCCTTCGTCACTTTCAAAGAAGTTTTGGACAATTTCCAAGCGTTGGTTTAAAGTGAAAAGTGACATGATAAAATGGCAAACATTACTGAACACAATTGTCAAGAGACGTCAAAGATTCATCATCAAACATGGCCACTATTAGCTGTCAAAACCAGGTCATCCCTATTGGTAGACCCGTTATATAACAATACTACCTAACATATTATGCACATTACACAATACATACTCTTTTACTTATACATTACACGTATGTGTGTTTGTATACGTATATAGTGTTGTAACAGTGGGGAAGAAAACGAAAATGATGTGTCTCTGACAAGGATGTATAAGGATGCCATGTTGCTATGTAGAGGGGGCAAACAAGCAAACGGGTCACCTGATGGAAAGTGACTACCGCCAACCACGAACGCCTGCAACTCAGGGTTCACAAGTTTCGTTTAATTTCTATTAAATAAGATGTAAACGGATTTTACGTTTTTTAAAACAACAGCACTTTTTTTTTTTTTTAAAAAGACAACGCCCGCTTTAGGAATAAATCCTGTGTCGCGGGGGACTTTACAAACATACACGAAACGGACACAAAGAACACCCAGACTCAGAACAACAATTTGTAGATCACACAAAGTGTCGTCCCATGTGGGGTTTGAACCCACAACACTCGGCGTAGTAGGAAGCGGCGTGGCGACCGCTTAAACCACTACGCCATCCGTGCAGACAAACTGAGAAATAATGAAATTACAATACACATTAGACAATATCATCATCATCATCATCAACAACAGCCTTAATTGGTCCACTGCTGGACATAGGCCTCTGCTTAGAAAGGAGGTTTTGGTCTACTACACCACGCTGGCCAGACGGGTTGGGATAGGAGTTGTGCCAAGTTTTCCTTCTCTCTGCAGTGCTGTTGTCCTTCGTAGTTTGCTCCCTTAGTCGCCTCTTACGACACTCACGGGATGAATAGACAATAACGGGATGAATATAATTAGACAATAACCAGATTAGAATTGAATAGCAAGTATGCAAGCATAAATTACGGGGAAACTTATAATTACCAAATTTTTTTTAAAAGGCTACTACAACACTAGAAACATATCCTGTGTTGCCGGAGACTTTACAAATATACATTAAACGGACACAACGACACTCAGACGTATAACAATAATTTATGGATCACACAAAATGTTGTCCCATGTGGGGATCGAAATTTAACCCACAACACTCAGCTCAGTAAGAAACGACGAGGTGACAGCTTAAACCACGACGCCATTCGTGCAGTCAACTATAATTTGCCACCGTACATTTTCCAATTATAAATACAATTTTATTATGGTTTGCGTTCACGTATTGCAGTATAAACTAATTAGAGGTCGACAGCGTTTGCTTCTGTTATTCAGAAATATTAAACTAATAGGTTAAACTAATAGTGAACACTTGTACTATATATTAGATACTATTGACAATTATTCAATGCGGTTGTGGCTTTTTTCATTTTAAATCATATTTATTTCATAAAATGATTGGTTCAGTGACAGCAATTTCACATGTGATTGTGATTTCGTCATAGGCAAAGATAAATGTCATTAAAATTTTAGCGTTTCTACCAAAGATTACGACCTTTTTTTTGAGTTAGACCTTGCGCTAGCATATTAATTAAAATTAAGTAGCAGTGGTTTAATAAATCAGTCGCAGGTGTGTGGATATGTTCTGTAAATCATATGATTGGTCATATGTGATTCTGATTTCACTTCATCCCTAATTCTGACTACTAAGCCAGAAGTTGCCGGTTCGATTCCCACCAAGGACAAATGTTGTGTGATGAGCACGATCATTTTGTTCAACATGTTGTGTTTGGTTCGTTGTTTTGTGTTTTGTCGTACTGTATCTGTTTTACATCTAGATTTAGAAAGTGAAGTATGTTTATTAGCAGTCTGGTTACAATAACACAGACTCCGCATTATTTGGGAGCAGATTTCATTTTTATTGTTTATTTATTAATTTCAATTTCATTTATTCAATCAGAAAATAATACTACAATTGGATAAAATGTTTAATATATTAAGATAATATATCACGCACAGATTTTACATAACACTTAAGCTTTTATTACCACAGAAAAAAGTGTGATTTTATCAATTTAAACACTCAGAAGTAAAGTGGTTTTTAATGTTTAGTTCCAAGGAAATTAACTACGGGACTGACTCAGTCTACAATCTTATGATACTCGACTTAGTTAATATGGAAATAAAGACCTAAATAAACACAGCAGTTTATTAATACGATACATTCCAGTCCAATCATAAAAGCAACCTGAGGGCCATCATTGTAAACGAGTATTTAAAGTACAAAACACATTTACACGGAATTTATTCCGGACTTAATGAGTCTGCTCTAATTACATCTCAGCGCAAAGCATGGAATAGTCTTAATATACTTATTGGGATAACAGTCGTAATTAAAAGTGCCGTAACGAAGGCAAACAATATCCTATTCTACATTTTTTTTTTCTAAATAATGAAGTGGTAATCAAATACTCAAAATAAATTCAAAATTATTTCGAGTAAGTTTGAAACATAATGTGATAAAAATAGATTCCAATTTTGTTTCTTTATAAAAATAATATCAAAAAGGAAACAAAAACATTTCCTGAACAGATACTTAGAAGCCGACTTACATTGACAACCACAGGCCGATGTTATCAGTGCGTATATTGGAGGACGTTGCTGCCCCGACAATAGACAAAATCGATTAGCTGCCCTTTACGACGCCCCAGGGAATTTATAGCCAGTGTATTCTTAGATAAACCACTGGATTACAGAAAAATACTGAAAACATTTCATTAGCGTAACTTTAGGTTAAGCATGATTGGAATATCAAAAAACCTTTAAGTATTGTCTACACACGCGCTCCGGTAGAATTAGCGGAACACAGAAAAAAAGGAAGAATTAATGTATTTTGTTTGTAACACTGGCCGGTTAAATTTTTTTTTTAATTCGAATTTGAAAACGGAACATTAGTCGACAGTCATATTTTTCATACGTTTGTTATAATTTTTCATTCATACACCTCTATCGACTGCTTCGAAGTTAATTTTCTGTTTTCATACAGTTCGTAAATTTCATTTGAAAAACATTGTGTTACAATTTTGTGAGGACTTTGTTTTTTCCCGCATATTAATCAGTTACGAGCATTTAAGTACCCGTATGCCTGATTTACGGCTATCAGAAATCATTAGGACAGATGAAATGAGAAGAAATGATCAATTCTACAGATTGATTCCTACAAGACTTCGTCGATCTTTTTCAATTATTCATCGTAGCATCCAATGGTACAGATTGACGAATTCTCTAGTAAGGAGGAGAGGACAAGGCTAGAAAAGGTGTACTTCTAGGAGAGGTGACCATTTTCAACCTCAATTTCGTCGGAACACGAGACTAACGGAGGTGCAGGCCCGAAATATATTGGAGGAGGTCAGGAGGGTCAGGTTCTCTTCACTGATAAAAGCAGAATTCTGTTAAATTAGATTGATGGGGATGGGAAGGCAGCGAGTATGGAGACGCAAAGGAGCACGTTATATCCAGTCTTATTTTGAAAATACAGTGACATATGCCGGCGGCCACTCTCCATCACCCACCGTACTCACAGGACCTTGCCCCCTTGCCTCTACTTTTTTCAATTAGAAATTATTTTTTTAAGTAGAAAAACAACCAACATCCGAGAGGCAGTACAAAACGCTTTCGCTGACTTCATCGCCTCCCATCCAGACTTCTGCTGTGAAGGGATAAACAAACTGCTATTAAAATGCTAAAATTGTATGGATGATTTGGGCTAGTACTTAAATAAAAAGCCTAAATTTTATTTTTTTAAATATTCATACAAATTTTCAACTTCATAAGTAAAGAAAAGTGTTTTATTTTGAAATAATAATTAGAATTTTTAATAATACATATATTATGCTTCTTGCTTCTGTAACTGTATGACTATGATTTACCTCAGTCTATGTTAAATTACATTTTATGTCCGTCTCTTCTTAAGCCGACCTCATCACACTAAGGTATTTGAGTACTACACCTGACAAACTTTCAACGATACCTAACAAAGCTCACCGCATAAATGGACTAACTTGCAAAGTTGACGACTTGAAATTTGTCTTAATAGCACTGTTGTAACTTCCACTGGTGTTAGTTTTAGCCTTACGATACTGAACTATACACTTACCACGACTCACAATGGTATTACTATGAGTTTCAATTCGGGTGTAGTGTAGAACCATAGAGTAGGTTCCTTTTGTGGCACAGGGAGCAAACGAGATGACAACTGGTCCCGACGTACCATAGACACCTGCAACTCGAGACAAATAAAGTGGGTTGCGTCTTTGCCTCATCATATATGTCTATTTAAGTATAGAATACACTGTCACCTAAGATTAGGATAGCCACAAATCATGCTATATTAAAAAATATCGTCCGGAAGTATTTCAGTAAACAGTTATATTCTCGTGACCACCTAATTATATTCATTTTAACATTTTTTTGTAGATCTTTTTAAGATATACAATTCCGTGTAACATTATTTTAGTCTATCTCTTAAGGATTAGCCAGAGTTTGCAATGTAAGCGCCCAGAATCATGTTTTTACGTGTTTTCTCTACTGTAATATGCATGTATTATACATATAAACCCGCAATTGAATCACTTTCTCTATTGGTGAAAACCGCATTAAAATCCGTTAAATTTAAAAGATTTAAGCGTACAACAAAAGCGACTTTATTTTATACCATGTAAAGACCATGTAATTGACATTTCTTCCTTACTAAAGAAAAATATAGTGAGAGATACTACTTTATTTTTAAGTGTGGAAAAAGACGTTACTCCTGAAGATCCCGATCAGGATAATCGGCAAAATTTATTAAATAGTTGTATTGTCATCGGTCCTTGATAAGTGTGGGAAGTTTCAATTTAATTCGACGTTTTGAAGTGGGTCAAAAATCACATTCAAAGATGCCGTTACAAACAATAATATATATACATACATACTAAGCTAAGCAATAAACAAGCCAAGCAAGAAATTGCCTTATCATTATGTGGCTCACTCTGATCTCGGAAAAATGCGGTTACGAAAATTATATTAAAACTTCTAAAAATAAACTACGGTACGGTAATTGCTAACCAATTTACTCATCGTAAATAATAAAGACTAGGATTGCAATGCTTCATGTTCAACATTTGGTCGACGTATGAAACTTGGACGATGCAAGTTGCTAAACTAGAAACTAAACGGGACTGACATTTAGGTTATAACATACCCTCGTACGGTGCACCGTTAATAGCCGGGGGAACAGCAGAGTTAAAACGATTAATGAATCATTGATCACATACAAACTTCATCGTTGTAATCGAGAATATAAATGATCGAAATTGCAAAGTTGGGTTTTGCTATTGTGTACTGCTGTCTGTCAAATTTTGTTTAGTTTGCAGTCACTTGTATTACACTCAATGCATCAAAAAAGAATTGGAAATAAATCCGTAATTTTTTGCTGAATGATGTTGTTTCCAGAACTACATTCAAGTAAAATAGGTACTTATTAATTTATTTATATTAACTATATAATTAAATAGAATTTAACGTAATGATGTTTAATGAACTAAGATGGTTCATTCGCGTCAAAACAAAAATTTGTTGACCGTTTCAATTCAAATAAATGTAGTGTTTTGTAAATTAATTCTCGATGATTTCTTAATGTATGGACTATTTCTACTAATTTATTTGTCTGAACCCAAGGTTGATATATATATACAAGGTGGGCCAAAAGAAGTCATCCAATATTGTTTGGCTCTCATTTTTTTTCTGCATAAAAACCTTTAATTCTGTTTTTTGATTATGTTTATTTGAACCTTTAAAATTTTATTGGTCAAGTCGAAAAGATGATATCGGCCAAATGGGCGCCGCCACAATTGATTGCTATACGAGCTCGTTTTATGGCATTTTTCATCACTTCGGCGAGAACATCGGGCGACAGATTCTCGCACTCGTGTCTAATGTTGTCCTTGAGGGCTTCCAGGGTCTCGGGCTTCTTCACGTAAACACGGGACTTCAAAAACTCCACAAAAAGAAGTCTGGAACGGTTAAATCGGGCGATCTTGCGGGCCAGTGCAAATTGCCAAAACGAGAGATGAGGCGACCCGGGAACGCCGCCTTCAGAATATCGGTTGTGGCTTACGCAGTGTGTGCCGTTGCTCCGTCCTGTTGGAACCACATGTCCTTCAGTCCTAATTCGTTCAATTGCGGTAGAAAAAACTCGGTTAACATGTCTTTGTAGCGCGCACCATCCACTGTTGTCCTCCAGCGTGAACAGCGCACCATGCAGTCACTTTGAGCGGGTGTAATGGCTCCTCGTGCATCACTCGTGGATTTTCGGTGCCCCAGAAGCGATAGTTTTGCTTGAGGTGGAAATGAGCCTCATCGCTCATTATGATTTTGGTCGAAAAATCGTCCACTTCGTCCTCGAGATTGAGGATGGCTTAGGCGTAGGTTACACGCGTTTGGCGGTCGACAGGCAGCAGCTGATCCACGGACTGGACTTTGTACGGGAACATGCGCAGGTCTTTGACCCAAATTCGCCTTAGGGACGACCGGCTGATGGCTAATTGCGAGGCACGGCGTCTGGTCGATGTTTCTGGCGACATCTCGACATCCTCGGCAACAGCGGCGATATTCTCGGCAGAACGGGCGCTCCGAGGCCGGCCACTCTTGGCAGCGTCTCGTGTGGTTCCATACTCTTCAAGTTTGGTGGCCAAACGGCGCAGTGTTTGCGCAGTTGGTACCGGACGACCGGGGAATCAGCGACGGAATTCGCGCTGCGCCAACACCACAGACGAATTGTTACGCAAAAAAATAGGCACGATTATTCCGCGTTCTTGGGGAGTGTATTGCTCCATGGCTTGTTCACTTGTATTCTACTTCTGTCTAGTTTGCAAATGTTAAAACAGATTTGACATTGACCGCCATTTGCAAAAATAAGAGCATCTTCAAATAGGGTGATTTCTTTTGGCCCACCTGTTATATATGTATATGGCTAAAAAAATGGCTTATAATGAAACAACTATACTACTTCTTGGTGTGAAAAAACTAGTGAATAAATTATTATAATAAATCATGAGGGTTATATTTTTTTTGGTTTTTGGAATTAAGTAAACATAAAAATAGTCTGTTATCTTGTTTTCTTTACAATATGAAACCTAAAATGAATGTGAAATACATCTTTATACATTTTATAACTTTTACCTATATAGGTAATATTATTAGCCCTTTTACACGCAAAATCTATCAATTTTAATATAAAGGAATTACCTGTACTTTATCTAATTCTCCAAAGTTCTCCTTTATTCCTGAGCATCGTACTCGCCTTAACTTAAAATAAACTTAGTACCTGTTGCAAAGTTGTGAACGCTTGTTATATGATGGTCAGCGTTGTTCAAAGAACAATATAAGGAGGACTTGGAAACTTTCAAGTTAAAAATAAACTAAAAGTTGTACCTATAAATGTCCACTATGTTGGGCAAGTGATAAACTTCGTCGTAGGACATAACAATTTTATTTACTCACTTATACCTGATAAGTCTCGAGTTGTTAAGACGTACTTTTATGTAGGTTTACCTTAAGAGCGAAATCAAACTCAAGCGTAACGTTAAGAGAGATTATCGATAGCGTTATAACCTAGCTACATATATAAAAATAAATACAACTACCGTCATAACATACATACATTACACCCCTTCACTTAAATTAGTCATACTAAAACAATACAAATTATGAACTACGAGTATGATCTACATCGAAACCATTATCTTATTTCTAACTTACGTACTCGCCTGAAACAGCCTACTGATAATGCAGCATTGTTTATTACCACGCTTGCTAGTGCCAGCACGTAACGTGACGTATTCCTGAATCTTCTACGGAGTCCGCACTAGGACACGGCCAACCAAACCCTGGAACTCATTGACTTTTTAACTGATTAACGTGTCTCTTGACAAGCAAACCGTCATCCCTTACTATTTACCTTTTTCCTTTACTTCTCCTTTACTATAATAACCACACACTATCGTCTTATCTAAAATCCCTTGGCATGCTATTTGTTTTCGTTGTATCCTCTGTAGTTCAGAGTGTAAAACGAAAATAAATAGAGAATGCAACGCACACATCCCAATGATTTAGTATTTATGAAAATGTCATAATATGAAATTAACATAAATTTGCTTGTGTGATCTTCTTCTCGCGTCCTAACTGTATTTTTGCTGCTATCTAAGTGATATTACACTAAGATAATATTTTTTTATTGTATTTTTGTCAAACTTTTTCTATGTCTTCACCTTAAATCTCTACTTCAGCAATTTCTTCGTTTCTCTTAAGATACTATAACAGATAAAAGGTATTAAACTGTTTTTCTGTATTATTCTTTAATTTTGTTTGTTGTCTACGCAGTCGGTAGTCAACTGCCTACCTGACGAACCTTCCTAGGGAATGTTATTGTATATAGATGAAAAAAGAAGATAGGGTAGGTCCAAGTCTTGGATGACGACGCACGTCGCATACTTGTACATGCTTCTTCTAGTTGGAGTCACACACTCCAAACATAAATTTTCAAATTTAGATCAGTTACCAGCAAATGTTTTTGACAAAAAACCATTATTGAGCAACTTTCTAAACAACTTAGAACATTTATCAAAGAGAGAAGTTGGTGTTGCAATTGTCTGTTGCCAATAGTTTATATCCTAAACTGCATCAGTTTTTTTAACCATTTAATAAGTTTTTTTAAATCACAGCGTTATAATCATGACTTTTTTATGACATTTGATGTAGCGCGACTTCTAATTTCTTATTGGATTTATTTTTCCTTTAAGTTATTTAATTACTTTAATATAAGTGTTACAGAAAATTTAAAATATAACTTTAAGGACATTTCCTAGGTTTCAACCTAGATTTACAGCTAAAACTCTATCGATAAGGGGCTCTTACACACAGCTGGTACAAGTTAACAGGTAAATTACAATAGATTCTGTAGGAGGCAGCTGGCTTTAATTAATTGTTGTACTTTACAATATATAGAGCAAGGAACAGCCAACTAATATTAATTACTGCACCATCAAACTAGTTTTAATATAGCTATAAGCATTACGATAGGAAACTATGTATTTAGTTAAAAGTTAAATATTGTCCAAAGCGCGTCCCAAAGTGTTTTTTTTTTACGAGAATTGAATTTTGGTCTACAGATGAAAAGGATCTGTACTTTTTAAGCATAACGGTACTTTCAGTTAAAGGCTAATATGTTTGAAATTAACAAACATATTTTTAAAAAAATGTATCGAAATCCAGGGACAAAATAATAAACGACAAGACTCTTTGACACAGAGGTTGCCATTTGTTTAATTTACGAATAAAACCATTTCAATTCTCAACCCACATGGGGTGACACTTTGTGTGATCCACAAATTGTTGTTCTGAGTCTCGGTGTTGTTTGTGTCCGCGACAGAGGATATATTCCTAATGCGGGAGCTGTCTTTTTTTTATTTAAAAAAAACATAAATAAACTTGTCATTTTCAATACGACGTAACGAGGGAATAAGCAGTTCCATACAAAAAATAAAGCAACCACTAAGATAAGAGGGCTTTAAGTGGAGGCAACATTTTAAAAAGCGCTACGTCAGACTTCCTTTGGTAACGCAGCTAATCAAAGCAGTAGGGAGAGGATAGAGATGGTGCAAGTTCTTTTTTCCTTCTCTTAGCCATTTCTTTTTTGGATATATAGCCATGTATATAAACTTAAAAGCTAAAACATATTAGACGATTGTGTATGGATAAAAAAAAATGCAAGCCATTAGAGATGTTTGTGAGATGCATAATTTTATTTTATATACACTATATTTATATATTTACTATATATTTACCAGAGCCTCGTACGAAAAGGGAGGGTGCAGTTTTGGTACCGGAATTTTGACACCAAAAATATTGAGTATATTTATAGGCTGTTTATATTTGATCAACAAATTAATTCATCAAAACATAACAAATTTTAAATTCTATCTATTTTCTGAATTTAATTGGCGCTAGAAAATCAAAAGACCCAAATACCAGTAGATAACCTTGACCTCTAACTCACAGTTTCCACAACAGATGAAAGAGGTTTGACATCTTTCCCACTATACGGCCATTCCGGGTAGTTCGATTTGTAGCTTTTATGCAAATTTCCTGTTGAAGGATCGACGTCAACACAAAATTTGCATCATAAAATATGCCAGTTATAGACTACCTTATTGGAAAAACTGCCCATCAACTCAATTTCCCTAAAAGTGTAATTTAAGGGGAAAAAACTTTTGATAGAGTCGTAAAAATCGCATTTTATGAGATGAGCTCATAGCAATATTTGCTTGGCTATATTTTACGTTATTTTCCGATCACAAAATATTATCTGGGTTTATAAAGACCGAAAAATGCCACAGTATTGGATAGAAAAGGACCTGTTCTATCCTGTGTGTATGTTAACATTCCATAAAATATCCGTAAGTCACTAAAAATATTTGCCATCATAGTCTAACAATACAATTTACATTTAATAAACCTACTTTATTTTTTATGTCAGCTCTTAGGAATAATTGAGCCAAAACAATGCAAAAATGTGTGCATGTAACGTTTTTTTTATACTAAAGCTAGCTTATTCCCATTTTTCATTTAATAAGGAAGGTTATTTTGCTAATCAACACGCAATCGCTCGGAATCATTAGTTTTTCCAAATGAGGTACCCAGGTGTTTATGTGTGTTTTTCTGTACCCCTGAAAATTTATAGACACAACGTGTGTTTTATGATAATCAGTTAAACAGTTAAGGAGAGAAAGCGCGTAAAATAAATAAAACCTCCAACACACGTTACTATTTATAATATTTTTAAATAAAAAAATAATAATAAAATATAAGTAGGTATACTTACTTTAAGGCGTGCCATACGGTTGATGATCGTCAGGCACTTACCAGCGATTTCACTTTTATGTTGCCAAAACTGTTTACCTTCAAAGATCTAAATATCTTAAAGTACCTCGCATATAACGACACTATAACCGTTATATATTCACAAATTTTCAAACTGAATTCTTCTGTGTTCAACCTCTTATTAAAAATAATTATGCACTGTATGTTGAAAAAATAAGATTGGCAAGTTCATTTCGTTTTTTTTCAGTACGGAGGTCCCCTGGGATACTCCGTACCGGATGACCGGTGGGATGGTTATGTCGGACTCGAACTGACTAAAAATCGTACGCCCTCTGGGGTACCAGCAGCCGGGTAACCAGGTGTAAACTAGAAAAGAAATAATTGGTACCCCGACGGACCCCGGGTTATCTACGGCTTATAGATGACGCCCTCGAGTGTGGGGACCACTGTGTCCTTTTTCTGAGTCACTGCCACTCCGGCCTGTTTCACCAGTCACCCCCAGGCATGCACTTATGAAGGACAGAGTTCATTCAGCCGGCAAGTTTGTATCTCTGTCCTATTAAAATAGAAGATGTAATATTTAATATATTTAGCCAACAATTTTACAGTACGAAAATAAAACGAAGCTAAGGTACCTTAAATAAAATATTGTACTGTTAAAAATATCTAAGACCATTAACTTAACAACTTTAAGTATTACACTTTAACAGCAACAGGAAAGCTTCCTCGTCTTAGTTTATAGCTGGCCTCGTAAACGGGGTTCGATTCCCGACGTCAAACAAAGCAATAAAAAACACGATAAACGTTTGATATAGAAAATCTATTCTGTGTTTATAGTTCGCAGTTTACATAGTTCGCTATCGTAAGGGAGGGGCTGACTAATCTGATAACGAAAGAGGAAATACAAATATATTTATAGGCCGCTACGCAATTTTGACTATCAATCAAAAAAGCTATTAGCCCTCTTGGAATGGGGAACTAAATAAGTTTTCTCATATGTCTATTAATAGGTATAACGTTTGCCAAGGTAACTAATGCGATTACTAGTATTGTTATATAACTAGTAATGTTAATAAATAAAACAAAGACATATTGGTTTTACCATTCTCAGGAACGGTTAGACCGATTTTTATTATGTTAGATTTTTTGGATTTTTCTTTGTCCCGAATAGCATAATAACTTAAAAACAACAAAAAAACAATTTTGAAGAATATTCATTCTTCAATTATTTTGAGAAAACCAATACCAGCGCCGTGACAAAAGAACCGCGGGGGAAATTGAGGAAAATTACTAGTATTTATATGAATCTAAAATCTATAGAAATGTTTCCAGTGTCTCGCTAAGGCTCGCTCCGTTAGAAGAGACATAATATATAGCACGACTTTATAAAACACGCAAACTTTAGAAACTATCAGTAGTCTATTTCCAGAATATAAATAGCCTTGAAAGGCAAGACATGATAGACATAAAATTATTCTTCAATTGAATAAATATATAGGTAAATGATTCGACCTTTTAATGAATAGAAATGTTCTTCTATAAATAATGTCAAACTTAAGTAGCGGTTGGGTAATGGCTTAGGATTTTACTTATGTAATAGAAGGGAAAATGAGCAGACGAGTGATCTAATGGTAAGTGCATTGAGAGTGCCCTTTGAGTGGTTGTCCTCATCAGCGACAGCCTTTAGTACTCCAGTGCTGCACATAGATCTCTCCCTGGAAAGGGGGTTCCGGCTTACTATACTCGTACGACACTGGCCAAACGAGTTGGTTTAGGGTTTGTTTTAAGTTTTCCTTCTCTTTGCAGTTATGGTGTCCTGCGTAGTTTTCTCCCTTAGTTCCTTAGACACCCACGGCATAAATATAGGTGGTGGCACTCTGTTTTCTGAATCCATCACCATACTGACACAGCCCACGTTTCAAGGACACAAGCCCTAGTAGTATCGACGTGAGTGGTTGTCCTTGGTGTCCTCCTCCAAGTAAGGGCTTCGGAGGGTTTGTTCTCCGATGACTTCACTCACTCGGTGAAAGCCATTAAAGAATTAGTCAACACCAGTTTTATATGAGACTGTGGTATCACTCCGAATGAACCGATCAATACGTGCCCAATCATAGTTCTCCCACGGAAACCAAATGTGTGTGAGCATATAAAGTTCAGGAGTTCTTTATCAAAAATGATATAAGTACCTATCGTTATAGAAGTATACCGAATGTATAATATACAGTTCAAGATAACACCTGGTTCAAGAAATTGGCAGAAAGGAGAGTAAAGCGTCACTTTTTTCACCATTCCAGAAAGTGTATTTAGAGTGGGAATGGGAAGAACTCAACTATTTAAGGTTCGCAGATGACTTAGTATTAATCACTGAAAGCCCTGATACACAACAGTTAACAGAAGCTAGTAGAGTAGTAGGCCTTACCATAAAAAAAATCTAAAACAAACGTAATGACAAACAGGGAAGAAATAGATATAAAAATAGATGGAGAAAGCATTGAATACGTGAGAAGCTACACATACCTGGGACAGTTAATATAATTGAGAGATTAAATGGACAAATTGAAATCGAAAGAAGATTTGCTTGTGCATGGGAAACATAGTGGTCACTAAAGGATTAACTTCAAAGCAAATACTTTTCCATGGCAGCCAAGAAAAAGTCCTCAACTCCTGCGTCTTACCTTGCCTAACGTACTGGAGCCAAACGTGGGCCCTAAATCACAAACATCTTCTAAAATTGAGATCATGTCAGTGGGGAATGGAGAGAAGCATGAAGAGTGTCACTAAAAAAGATCGGTTAAGAGCAGTTGAAATACGATCCAGAACCAGAGCAGAAGATATGATAGTGACGGATTAAGAATACAGAGTGTCACCACCCCTATTCATCCCGTGGGTGTCGTAAGAGCCGACTAAGGGAAATAACTACGCACGACAACAGCACTGCAGAGAGAAGGAAAACTTGACACAAACCCTATACCATCCCGTCTGGCTAGAGTGGTATAGTAGGCCAAAACCTCCTTTCTAAGGAGAGGCTTATGTCCAGCAGTGGACTATTAAAGGCTGTTGATGACGTAAGAAAAATTGGAGGCACTAACTGGTCTAGAAAAGCTACAGACCGAAATGAGTGGCAACAACTGGAAGAGGCCTATGTGTCACAGGAGACGCTGATCAGTAGACCGGAAAACCTGATGTGTTAGTTTTTTTTTTGTACACTTTGTTTATTACTATAACAGTTATTACAGTTATTACTATAACAGTATAATAGGTACACTTTGTTTATTACTATAACAGTTATTTTTCTTTTGCATATTTTGTTTTAGTGTTTTACTATTTTTTAGTCTTGTATGTGAGCTGGCGGGTGGTGTAGATACGTAAATCCAAAGTCGTTTAAGGAAATAACTTACATAAATATTTAAAATATATATGCATGTACAATATTATTATATATACGTATAATATTTTATTAGATTGTATTCTGTTTAATTAATTGTATGATGATAGCTACAGTTCACTACCTGACACTTTGGGTGACCAATTACCGCAGTCATTAATTAGTTATTCTCGATTTGATATAAATAGAATTTCAAAATGTATCCTTCGTTTCGTAAATGATCCTAGTACAGACACGGAATTGAGTTAACTATAACAACATTGTGTCTCAGACATCAACTTTTGGCGCTAGAGGCGATAAACAAACGACGTGCTTAACTAGACATATTTGTGTCACTTGCTTGAATCTTCTGCTTTTGATTCAGTTCCTTTGTTTTAGACAGATTTTAAGTCTTCACCAGAGGCTTGCAGGTGACTTTAAGGTGCGAAAACATGGTGGCTCAATAGTTAATATGCCACCTCGATTCTTTATTTGACGGCAAAATATAAACCGACTGTATTGGTAAAAAAAATCATCCTATCATTATTTATTATTTTATAAAAACTAAAATTTAATTTACTCATAAATTCATATTTTTTTCTAAGAATATTTTAGAAAAGAGTGAAATGGATAATTTGAATTAAATGTATAATATAAATTAATATGATATTATTATTATAATATTATTATATATTATAACTTTAATGTTAATGTAATATTGTGTAACTATAATGTAACTAAAATGTTGTTAATGTAATAACTATAATGTTTGAATTATTATTATATAGACTATTTCTTATATATTCATTCATATTAACTTATGCACATGTTTTACAAAAGCGGACTTAATGTAATGAGGCATTCTCTCCCAGTTGACGTTCAGGTGATGTAAAAGGTGCAAAGATAAAATATCAAATTTGTAGTAGTTCATAATTTGATAAACAATTTAATCTTAGTTGTTCTATTTATTTTAGTCTGCAACTGTCAACTGGTGTGTCTAATGAGTTTAAGAAGTTTTATGTATCAATTTCTATTCTATTTCTATGAGAAAGTATAATACTACCAGAGGAGCCAGAAGTCATATTACAGTATTAAATAGTGGAAACGATATGGATATACTGTTTAATTATGCATATAGGGCCCTAAATGTGGAGGAAGCCGCCTGAGGGATCTAGCCTCACGGTAGGAGGCACTCGCATCGGCATCGAGCCCTCGATCAGGTATCTGGGGCTCGTACTTGATGGCCGATGGGACTGTGGATATCATTTCCGAGGTCTCGTCCCCAAGTTGGTTGGGTCAGCGCGTGAGTTGGCGCGGCTGCTGCCCAACATGAAGGGACCCGATGACTCCTGCAGGAGACTCTACTCGGGAGTTGTGCGGTCCATGGCCCTTTACGGGTGCCCAGTATGGGCGGGGGCCCTGAAGGCCAGCAACGTCGCGATACTGCGACGACCGCAGCGAGTGCTGGCCATCAGGATCATAAGGGGGTATTTGAGGCGGCGAGTCTCCTGGCCGGAGCTCCACCGTGGGACCTGGAGGCGAGAGCCCTTGCGGCTCTGTATCAGTGGCGAAAGGAGGCGCGAGAGTTGGGTCATTGTCCCGAGATTCGAGAAATCGATGACTGGAAATCCCAGCTCCGCCAGGTCGTCATAGGAGAGTGGAGGGAAGGACTCGGGCAACCGAGCGCCGGGCACGGCGTCATCGCGGCGGTAAGACCCGTTATAGAGGATTGGGTCGAGAGGCGTCACGGGACCCTCTCATACCGACTGACGCAGGTGATCACTGGGAAAGGATGTTTCGGGGATCACCTGTGTCTGATCCGTAAGGAGCCAACGCCTGAGTGCCACCACTGCGATGGCCAGACCGTGGACACGGCTCTCCACACGCTGACAGAGTGCCCGGCGTGGGTTGAGCAGAGGCGAGACCTCGTGGCGGCCATCGGAGTGGGAGTTCTCTCGCTCGATAGCCTGATTGCGGCTATCGTGCGGAGCGAGAGTGCGTGGAACTCTGCCGTCTCCTTCTGCGAGCAAGTTATGCTCGCGAAGGAGACGGCGGATCGGGACCGGGAGAGGTTTAGAACTCTCCCGGCCCGCCAGGCCCGGGAACGGGCTAGGTACCGCAGGCGACTCAGGCGCCGGAGGTCGCAGAACGACCTCCGTCCTCCATAAGCGCAGGCCTGGGGGTGACAGGTGAGGCCATCTGTCACCCTAGCAGAAGCAGGCCGGGGTGGCGGCGAGCGCGTTGCGAAGCGCGCTCGCTTCCAGGGAGCAGAGGGAACATGGGGTTCCCACATGGGGGGGGGTAGACTACTCGTCTGTAGATGGACCGAGGTATGTAGGGGCACCAGGGACTTCCTTTCTAGGGTATACCTGGTTCCCCGGCTATTAGTACCCGAGACGGCGTGCGGTTTTAGTCGGTTCGAGTCCGACATGCCACCACATGGCAAAAAAAAAAGGTGGTGAAAAAAAAAAAAAAAAGGACCCTAAATGTGGAAAAGCGAGTCAACAAGCATAATATATTTTGGTTTGGGTCATCCAGATAATACAAAAATATTTAAATTTCATTAATACCTAATTATGTTAGAACAAATATATAAGAAGAACGAAAAAAAAGATTGTCTTTATAAACTAACAAGTAATAGAGGTTATTATGCTGCCTAAACGTATCACAAAAAAGGGATGATAGACAATACACAAGCTATCTTCTGAATTTACTTCCGTATAACATCTGGCGTACCGCTAAAGTCTACAGCAACAAAAAAGGGTCAACTACAAACTCTCACTATGAATAGCAGAGCTACAAGTATGTCAATATTTATGGGAAAACTTTAAGTGCTTGTAAATGTCGACCCATGTCCGGCTATAAAACTTTTGATTTCTGTGATCTCTTTTTCATCAACAGCCTTTAATACTCCACTGCTGGACATAAGCTTCTCCTTAGAAAAGAGGTTTTGGCCACGATGCCCAGACGGGTTGGTATAGGGTTTGTGTCAAGTTTTCCTTCTCTCTGCAGTGCTGTTGTTCTGCGTAGTTTTTTCCCTAAGTCGGCTCTTACGACACCCACGGAATGATCTCGTTTTAATTAAAGTAAAATATTATTACATGGCTGCTTTAGACCATGATATGAAAAAAGTAATTGCTATCTGACCGATGTTTCAAAAATTAAAACATTATCACATAGTATACTCGTTTCTGATGGAACTTCCAGTTTTACGATGTAGATTCTCCTTGATCAGAAATTTTCAGAGCATACGGCTCTACAGAGAACACCATCTAGAATTAGATAATAGAAAACCATCACGAACTCTAATAACAATTAAAAAAGAATAACAAATAACGACTGCACGGATGGCGTAGTGGTTTAAGCGGTCGCCACGCTGCTTACTACTACGTTTGTGTGATCCACAACTTGTTGTTGTTGTTGTTCTGAGTCTGGGTGTTATTTGTGTCCGTTTAATGTATGTTTGTAAAGTCCCCCGGATACAGACACAGGATATATTCCTAATGCGGGAGTTGTCTTTAAAAAAAGAATATGCATTTACTTTTTGGTATTAAACGACACGATATTCTATTCATATTAAATTTAAGTCGTTTTGAACCTTTATTTTGTTAAATGTTAAAAAAATCTAATATTTTAGTGCAATTTACATTTAAATTGATAATACCTTTGTAGTAACAGTAAAATTAATCACTGTTCTCCTAAGCCTTTTCCACCTTTTTTCCTAAACGTAGAATAAGATGTTGTTTCTGTTAAATAATATAAAAAATCTGATATGATAAAACTAAAACTAAGTATGGCATAAAAATTTAGTATAAAAATGTTTTTGTTATTTAAAATCAGTTAACGCAGTTTTACTTTTTATTAACAACAGCATCCTAACATATTTATTTTTTATTTTAATATTTATAATCTGTCCAAGTCTTCACCTCTTTTTTAAATTCTAAGTTATGTTTGTTTACATTAGTGAGTCACGCAAAACAATATTTAATGTGATTGTTTCATTGAAACATTTAAACTTTAATTTGTTTTCCATTACATGTTTATCATTGTCCATTACAAAGGAATAACAAAACAGTGGCAGTGTGGGATATTTCCCGGCAGACCGACAAAGTTAGACATGGACTTGTTTTAACTTATAACAACTATGATTTACGTTTCTAACTACAAGTGCACACGTTTACTCTGCATGTATACATGATGTTCCACCAGAAGTATGATCATATTTTAGAGACCTTTATAAACTTCACGAATGACATCAAGTTGATTAGTTTAAAATACTTTGAAATTTTATTAAAAACTTACGCTGAATTCTGCAAGCCCGTGATAAGAAGACCTCTATTATGTAACTATAAATGATTTTCGAATATCAAAAGAATCATGTACATTTTAAGACCAAAAAAAAACACGTAAGAATTAAGTTAATAAACAACGAACAACAACAATTTTTTTTTTGTTTTTTACCACATTCACACAAAGCCAGCCAATTAAGTTAATAAAACATGTTATGTATAAGTGTACGTAGTATAGGATGCCCACAGGCCAGTCGGACTGACGATTTGCGTAAGATGGCTGGCAGGAGCTGGATACGAGAAGCCGAAAATCGATCTAAGAAGCGTGCAATGGGAGAGGCTTATGCCCAGCAGTGGACTGCAAATTAGGTAGAAATGTTAATACCAAGAATGTTCGATTATTGTTCGTATTATCATACAAGATTTAAAGCTTATAGTACATTTCTAAGTAGATTGTAACCTTTCTTTTAAGTTATGAATGTAAAAAAATATGATTTTTAAGGGATTTAAAAATAATTAAACTGGGTTTTCTCTGTACTTGTAGTAAACGGGGTAAACGGGGGTAAACGGGCAGTACATAAATTTTGATACCCTCAAGAGTGTCGAAATATGCATTTTTCCGGCGCAAACGGCGGTATCTTTTTTTTACATTTACTTAGATGTTTGACTTTTTCATAGCTTCAAGGGTCTGTAGAAATTAAAAGCATATACTCAGGGTATGTGGTTTTAATTTCAACTCGATACCTCCATGTGTTCCCGAGATTAAGGCTCTTGACAGAATGACGGACAACAAAGTGATCCTATAAGTGTTCCGTTTCTTTTTTCTTGGAGTAACCATAAAAATTGCAATAGTTTGTTGAAGTTGTTAGTAAAATCTGTGTACAATAGGTAATATGCATGTATACCTATATATATGTAAGATATTAATTGGTAATAAATAGTTGGTATAAATATTGTTATTTAGTAAAAACCTTTGGTAAATATATACAGGAATTATCAGAAACTTTAACCATATTAACTTTTCGCATACATTTAAGGCTCTACAATTCAGATTAACCAATTTAAATTAGTGTAAAAAGTAGTAAGTACAAATGAATAAGTAAATTGACGAAGAATATCTCCCTCAACAAACGTGATAACCATAAGTAAGAGGTTACGAATACAAATAAAGAGATAATTATTTCATAAGAAGAACAATTGAAATTTATGAAACCATTTCTATTAAACATTGACACAAACCCACATAAGATTTTCGTCAGCAAAGTTATCTATAAGGCAAAATTTGTAAAATTAATCATGACAGAGCAAATTTTGAAGCAGGCGTCACAATGTTAACTCAAACAAGTACAGCACTCACTTAAATTAATGTGACGCTAGGTATCTTCGTTCATAATAATATATATCTATTAAAAACATATGAGAAAGACAAAGAATAAGTAATACTATTTATTGCAGATGGTGAAAATCCTTCAAAAGTGACATACAAATGACATTATTTTTCATTGTTTTCAATAAGAATTAGTTTTTTTAGAGTAAAAATTATCATCATCATTTAACTTTTAGTCGACTTGTGGAGGAACGGGTGTTATGACAGTCTAATACAAAAGGAGGTATTGCTTGCCGGGCCACAGCCCCACGTTTAATGTTGGGAAGCTATATCCAATATGCACAGTTTGCGTTTTGAAATAACAACTTCCGCGCTAAGAATATTTTCTGTCTCTGGGAACTTTACAAACATACATGAAACGGACACGTAGTCAAACACATTGTAACTTTCATTGCGCGATGTAGGATTACTTGTTGATTCGGAGTTGGATGTGTGTCTTTGTAAGATAAGACTATTACATATAGCAAAGTGTATTAACTAGTTTTTTATATGTGACCACAAAAGCTAGTCCACTACTTTCGTTTGTTATTTACAAAATACTTTTGTTAATAAAAGTCTGGACATTTTAAGCAAACGTATTAGTTTAATAAACTGATTCCAGTCCATCTTCATGTTGTATTTTTAAGAGATTGCTCTAAGTTGTGAATTTGCCGTTTGTACAATTTATGTGGTGATCCTTGTAATTAAATTTATTTATACATCTATACATATATATATAACTTTTGTAATCAATTCGAATATTTTGTAGAGCGTTGAAGGATAGTTTTCATTTAATAAGTTACCTTTGAAAAGGTCAAATGAGTTTCGTTTAGGGAATGTTTGGTCAATTTATTTGTACTGAAGCTTTGGATTGTTTGTATTTAGTTTAAAACCTCCTAACCAGAAACAAAGTTGATATTTTTTGGCATTATGTAGGACTTCATGTTGCTTTCATAATGGATGATTAGCGCTATTTTATATAAGCAAGTATCTATTTTGTAATAACACATTTTAAGCAAGAGTAAATAAAGTACAGGTTTTTAGATATGACGATTTTAGGAACATTCTACATTTTGTATTTCTGTGAAAATTTACACGTACGTTTTTACGTATTCATCACGTACATTTTTTTTCAGGTCCCCCCGGATCGACGACGCGCCTTGTAAGGGTCTACCCCGGGAAGCCGCGGCCTTCCCCCCTATTCATTACGTACCTAGGATAATATTACCACAGTTTATAATTAACATTAATGTAAACGTCATTTTCTTTTATTAAAGCAATACTTAAACTTGGTTACTTTAAATGATATCCTAAATCTTTATTATTTTTAATCATTATTTATGCGTCGGATAAATGATACAAAATTGAAGTCCTACAAATTCTACTTATTTGCTAACAGGTTTTAGCAAGTTGGTGATTAATATTATTGTAAAAAAAAACATTTGTATATATATATTGAATATTGGTATACTGAATTTTAAGTGAATGTCACCTAATTTACGGTATAAAAATCAAATAAACCCTTTTAAAAAAAAAGTTGAACCGACTTCAAACAACACCGACAAAGAACACTAAAAATTAAAAAATAATTACAAATCCAAGTAAAAAACTATAATAAGTACCCTCAATGTAACAGGTAACATTATAATACCAATAGTCCCTTCTGTTTGAAGTCGGTGCCAAGCCAAATAGGTGCTTGATAGGCATGGTAGAATGTAGCGCGGCAGCTGCAACAGTCTTCATGCTGCGCAAAACATGTTGAACGAGCTAAAGTGGACGCACATCTCCAATTATATTATTATTTTGAATGCTTTAATAAATAGTTGATAAGTTTGCGCACGTAATTTATCTGGTTGGTCTTTATTAATTAACAAACTCTTCGATGTTTCATTAGAATTATTTTGAATTCTTAATTTTTCATTGTGCTAATATAAAGCTGACATAGACCAGTATTACTTATTGTGCATCGAGCTTGGCACCGACTTCAAACAGACTAGAAGGGACTATTGGTATTATAATGTTACCTGTTACATTGAGGGTACTTATTATAGTTTTTTACTTGGATTTGTAATTATTTTTTAATTTTTAGTGTTCTTTGTCGGTGTTGTTTGAAGTCGGTTCAACTTTTTTTTTAAAAGGGTTTATTTTACCATTTTTAGTTTAGGATATGTTTGTAATGAGTAGATAAGTACGATATTTAAAACACTACGTACCGTAATGTAAACTGTAGTTTGTTAGATTATATTAAATATTATATTAAATTACTGCTGGACATAGGCCTCTCCTTAGAAAGTTGACCCACACAAAATTTAAGAGCTTTTTCCAGAACTATTTTAATAAATTAAGTATAAAATTACTTACAAACGAAATGCGATGCCACCCATAGCAACAAAACGTCTATCCGAATTATTTTAACAAGATAGAATACAAAATTTCAACCTTTTCTTCTTAATACAACGAAAATTACTGTGGGGACATAAATACTGCAAGTTCTCTGCGCATCACATCGCGCAGTCTCTGACGGTTGCAGTGGTTTGTTTGGCTAAAGAAATACTCGTAGCTAAAACACGTTGTCGGGGCTGTCAAATTCCCAATAATTGTGAGGGTTTCCCTCTATTTCTCTAGGATTTCATCATCAGATCCTGAATTGGTGGTAATGGGACCAATTCGGGCGCATACCCTTTCGATTACAAAAAGAATTTTGAAAATCAGTCCACAATTGACGGAGAAATCGCGGAACAAACATACATAAAAAAAAAATATACTTAAAAAATTGTAAATAGGTAGGTTTTCTAAGTATCAATAATTTTGTTGAATGTTTGAAGTAAGTAATTAAAATTGCTTTTTAGTTGTTTGAAGTTTTCAATTTTTTTTAAAAATAATTTTATTTTTTAATTTTTCGTGGGAAGTAAGTGTGATTTTTAAGGTCATAAATAAACGCTCACACTCACAGCCCAACTCTAAAAATGTTTATCGTATCCGTGTATCCTAGGTGCCGTGGACAAACAAAATGTACGATTGTCAAAATTGGCGGAATGATCGCGTATCAAACATACAAAAAGAAAACATACTGTCGAATCAAAAACCCTCCTTTTTTGATGTTGGTTAAAAATCGACTAGCATGAAGCTCCTAGACGAGACGAATCAAATGAGCACAAACACGGCGGAATTGCTTTATTTTATTACAGAGTTCCCCTGGCTATTTACCGTCTCCATCATCAGACCCTGAATATCACATAGGATCGGAGTCCTTATTAATTAGACTCAAACACATTCAAATTCGATGGTATTACATAATTTTGTTACAGAGATCCCATACTCCTAAACCATTCATCATCAGCTTCATCATCAGCTCAGCAACATCAGATGGTGACCATTAGATGCAAAAATCTACATAGATTAAGATAATTTCTGATAAACAGTGTATATGCCTACAAAATTTGAGGGTTTCCCTCGATTTCCCCAGGATCCCATCATCAGATCCTGACCTGGTGACAATGGGACCACCTCTGACGTATGACCTACCAAATAAAAAAAGAATTATTCAAATCGGTTTATAATTGCCGGAGTAATCGCGTAACAAATATACAAAAAAAAAAAAAAAAAAAACATACTGTCGAATTGAGAACCTCCTCCTTTTTTTGAAGTCGGTTAAAAAGAATTGTTTTTCATACTTTAATTTTACGTTGAATAAAATATATGGCAATAAAAATTATACAAGTAGTTACAACTTAACATTTATAGAACATTTTTGTAAAAGTAATGAATATATATATATATATCTCACACATTTCACACATGGCCGTCTGATCCCAAACTAGGCAGAGCCTGTACTATGGTAACCAGACTGCCGATAAACATAATTATATATTTTTAAATAGATACATATTATAAATAAATTACACTCAGACACAGAACAAATGACCGTGACCGTGAATCGAACCCACGACCTCCGGTTTAGAAGTCAGGGTCCCTAACCACTAGACCAACAGGTTCGTCAACGCTTTGTGAATTAAATGTTTTTGTGTTATCACACATCACACACATCAACAGCCTTTTTTTTGTGTTATACAAATAACAAATTAAAATTGATCATCCATTATAATAAAAAATCTTTACTTAGCTTTTCATTGTAGGCTCTAAACTAAAACACTCAACCACCCGCAGTCAATTCCCAAATCTTTGAACCAGTGGTTAAAATGGCGAAGTGCGGCGAAAGCAAAGTTGGCATCGCGCCCACTTCCACCACAACCATTACGAGATTCTTTAATATTTTAATACTGTGCATTATGCATCACATTTCAACGCCATACATTGTGACAAACTTTAATCCGAACGAAATGGTTCAAACGCTTTCATTGTAAAGCTTTGTCTAGGGATAAAACGGTCGAAAGTTAGGTGACATGTGCAGCGCATGCACTAATGAAATTAAATACACGTAAAATTGGACAGATTGAATTTTCGAAAGTGGTGTTAATATGAGTGTCGTCCGGATATTTGAAGCTGGCAGAAAATTATTTTATAGGGTATTCGGAAGGATCAGTAATCTCTGTTGTCAATGAGATTGACAAGGCCATAACAAGTTACTAGGCAACTAGTAGTGTTACTTAATGAAGAAGAAAGAAACTGAAGGTATTAATGAAATTCATGAAGGTAACAATTATTTTGATTTATAATATTAATAAAGTTTTTATTATCAATATTCAAATATTGCAGTACATGGGTATATAGTTTATAGATGGTAAAATTACTAGATAATATGCTACAATAATTATAGTGGGTGCGGCTCTGATCTCCTAACTAGGTTACTTTATAAACTGTGTGAAGGAGTGTCAGTTCCGTTCCCCCAATAGATTACAATATAATATGTAATATTACTATTTGAGTAGGTACATTTGTATTTTACTGCTACTTAAGAGTGGTATTATTAGCAGCAACCAAAGAATAAAATAAAAAAAAATACACGTAGATATAAAGCAATAAACGAACTAAAAACTATAATAACTATACGAACTGACTACGTGTGTGTGTTTGTGTATCTGTGTGTTTATGGGTGTCTGTGTGTTTATGTGTGTCTGTGTGTTATATGTTAAAAATACATTCCTGGTCCATTTTCATCGATATCATACTTGTATTACGATATTAAATATTTTATTAACTCACAGCAATCCTACCTTAAGGGGATATTTTCCATGTCAAGGGTTTTTTTGTGAAGGGTTATCAGCAATCTTCGGGGTCAAAAGCAGTTAAATAAATCTACAATTGATTTTGCAATATTGGTAGTAAATGTGGTTTGTTTTATATTGAATACTACTTTTTAAACATAAGTTAACAATACATTTTTACATAAATGGTTTTCGTTAAATGGGATACCGTGTATTTCCTATACCTGTTATAGAAGTATTCCTCATCTCTTTCTTCCCGTTGCATTCTTTCCATTCCATTAAAAACAAATGCATTTGAGCCCATTGATTTAATTTCTTTCATTTAAAGTTTGGTTACGAGGTTTTTTTTTGTAGTTTTTAGTTTCTGAAAAAATCTTAATAAAATACGACATACTCGTACCTCAAATTAAATGGTGTGTGTAAATTATATACCTTCAGACACTACTAGCGTAGTGCCTATTTTTGCTAGTTGAAATTAATTACTTTTACTCTAATTGTACTTCCATAATCGTACCTTTTTCTTTCTACTGTTACGTCAGTAAGGATGTACAAATTCGCTCAGCAGAACACGCCTAGATACTTAATTTTCTTTCTGACTTTAAGTTCTCTTAAAAAAAGTTTGCATAAATTCCTAGCAAGGTCGAAGGAGTTTAAAAATTCTCCTCATAATTTAAGAAAATGGCGTGAAAACAAGTAATTACAGTTCGCAACACGAAACCATTTTGCTAGCCTATCGTAAAACTCGATATTCACAAATTTAAATTAGCGAAGTAACTGAAGAAGAAGTATCTAAAGTATTCTCTATACAGTGGCTGAAGTTACTGAATAAAGTCAATATTGTTTCATTAAGTTTGAAGGACCCGAGTATTGAAGTAGTTAAGTATTCAAAGTAGCTGCCATTGGTAATTTTATACTTGTGACGCAACTGAATACTGATGAACAAACGCCATCTGCCCAGTTGTGGAAGTATTTGTGGGTTAGACGCTTCAAGTAGTGGCTGCACACATAAGAAGGTTTTAGTCGCCAACCCATGACCTACTTCAATTTTAAGATCTTAATTTGAATACATTTGTCCGATTAGTACAGGACTTACGAGTCTGGTTGACCATTTTCTATTGGAATTTTAGAAGTACTTGCTATAATCTACTTTATTTTTGAAGGACTTAAAAACAAAGGAGCATTAATATTGTTTTTTGTCCATGCGCTTAATGATTTGCTTTATTTTCTCACTATTCGTCGACTTTGTGCAGGTTAAAAAGTTCAGGCAATTCCAAAATTGACACCGTACTACAAATACATCCTGGAACGTGATAACTAAAAGCTTATCCGTATGGAAAAAGTAAGAAAACAAAGTCAAAAGGAAATAGTCACACATCTTACTAATTATATAAAAGAGTAAATACTTTTACTTGTTACGATATTAACGGGAAAACTTTAGCTTGACTCTCATTTGCTAGAGAAAGTTCTAACAAGCGTTGATTAATATTGTTTATACGGGATCATCCCTCAATACCATCGACAACATGAGATTACATAAGTATAGTAATCATCAGTAATAGAACTCTTTTATATGAATTAGATATTTATGCGTCAGCACTGAACAAGAAATATCATCTAGTCGTTAATAGCTTGAGCCCTAAAAAAGTCGTACGACAGTCTTTCTACAGACAGTATTAACATTAAAAATCGTAGTTTAACACCTATCGTAGTAAACTTAGAGCCAAACCCCAACCTAGTATGGGCAAAAGGCTCGAACTGAACTGGAAATACCATAAAAAGTAATTATAAATAATATACTCGGGTATTCTAAGCAGCCAGTATAGTTTTTACCTGTAGGTAAAATTCTTATCCTCCCGGGCCCTCTCCGCCGCCTCCTCCTTGCACGTCTTCACAGAAGGATGCGAACCGCGGTAAAACATCTGTCACTACCGGCCATGGAGCGTATGACGGCCTTCCTTAATATTAAACCTGAGTTTATATGAAATTTTTGACTGTGTATTACAAGTTTTACCTGTAATAGTCCGTGTGGTGACGGATTAAGAATACGAGAGTGTGCACCACCCTATTCCTCTCGTGGGTGTCGTAAGAGCCGACTAAGGGAAAAAACTACGCAGTACAACAGCACTGCAGAGAGAAGAAAACTTGACACAAACCCTTTTTTTTTTTTTTTTTTTTTTAACGTGTGGAAATCCCCTCGGACCGTCACCCCTCCGGGGTTTGCGGCGGGGTGGTGTGTCGGACTCGGACCGACTAAACCACACGGTGTGCCACTCTGCGCCTGTAACAGGAGGATCCGGGAACAGCTGTGTTAAGACATCCGGACCCCCTCCTAGCGCCAGCACGCTCTGGTGCGGGCTCCGTCTCAATATTTTTCCTCTCTTTAGGCGACGTCCGCACACGCGGTCGCCGCCCCCTCGCGGCTAGCCAAACTAATGTGCGGGTGGAGGGGAAACCCACCCCGTCCACCCGCGGCCACACTCAGGGCGGCATGGAGGTCCCCCCCCTTTTTGGTGTATGTAGGCGGGCCTCCGCCGCCCTGCCCACTCGGCGATGACCGGCTGGAGAGCCTCCACGGCGGCGAAGCCAGCGCGTCGAGTCTCCAGCCGGAACGACCACACGAGCCATCGTGGCTCGGCGAGCGGCTTCAGCGCCACTCGCGCACATCCTCGGGCGGAGGGGCGAAATCCGCTCTCCGCCCGGGAGTCAGCCACTCGCCGATAAACTTCGGCGAGCACTTCCGCCTCCAAATCCCACGGGGGAGTTCCGGCCAACGCACATGCCACCTCCGTCGAAACGGTGCGGTAACCGCGTATGGCTCTGACCGCCATTACCCTCTGAGGGCGCCAGAGGCGTATCCCTATTCTGGGCGGTCAAAGCCGTCCGCCCACACCGGTGCACCGTACAGTGCCATTGACCGGACAAACCCCCGTGTACAGCACCGTCTTGTCGCGACGCTGGGGTCCACCCATATTGGGCAAAAGTCGCACCTAGGGCAGAGCGCAGCGCCGACCAGCTTGGGAGCAAGCTGTCGGAAGTGCTCGTTCGAAGAGCCACCTCCCGTCGAGGATCAGGCCCAGATATTTCATCTGGGCCCCGAACCGGTACGAGGACCGAGTTGACCACGATTGAGGAGCGCAGGGGGGTGGACCACGACGGTGGCCCATGAAATAACAGGGCCTCCGTCTTATCTAGGGCCACCCGTAGAGCCCAGCGCCTCAATGCGCCCGACCACCAGGGAGGACTCCCCCTTGTGGCCAGGCCGCGCCGCCTCTTGGAAGTTTGCCCCCCGGGCTGTCACCAAGGTATCGTCTGCGTAACAGATTACACCCAGCCCGGGGGGGAAATCGGCGCGAAGGGCCCTAGTCGTACCCTATGTTCCACAAGAGGGGTCCAAGAAACAGACCCCTGTGGAACACCGCACGACCATGGGCCGACACCTCAAATTACCTTCTCGGTCCTCGTACACGACCGGTACGCTCCTCTAAATAGTCTGCCACTAGCCGCCTCAGGTACTTTGGCACCCCATGATAGTGGAGTGCTTCCCTGATGCAGCTGAATGGCAGACTATTGAATGCGTTGGCGATGTCCAATGACACCGCCAACAGCACCGCCGCCACAGCTCACGGCCTCTTCGGTTCACGGCCCTCAGGCGCAACACGGTCGCGTCGACTTGTCTACGAAACGCCCCGCCCGAAAACCAAATTGGGCGTCCGACAGATCGGGGCCCACCTCGCAGAGGTGCCGGACGATGCGGCATGAAAGAACCCTCTCAAACAATTTGCCCGCCCTCGTCCAGCAGCCCGATGGGCCTATAGGCCGCGACCGAATCGGCAGGCCGTCCCGGCTTCCTCAATAGGACCAGCTTCCCGCTCTTCCAGCAACTCAGGGAAGCGTCCCGAAGCCAAGCTAGCGTCGAACACCTCCCCGAGGCGGTCTGCCAAGTGGTTGAGGGCCAGGGCCAGCACTCGGGCCGGTAATCCGTCTGGCCCAGGGGCGGTGTTCTTGGAACGGATCCGTAGAACAGCCGCCCCTACCTCCGAATCCGGACGGGCGGAACATTTTCCTCCCCGTGCTCCCCGCGTCTCCGGCCAAGGAGGCCATCGCCGGGGGAGTGTGTTCCGCTCGTTGCGGGGAAAAGGCCCTCAACCACTTCTCGCAGGAAGCTGGGCTGGAGAGTCTCCGTAAGGGGGGGGGCCCGACTGCGCGGAGCTTTTGTCGCACCGCGCGGTAAGGGCGACCCCAGGGGTCACGATTTAAGACCCTCCAGCATCTCCTGTCTCTTTTCTTCTTTGGCGCGGCTAATGGCCAGCTCAGAGTTTTCCGCGCCCGTCGGTACTCCTCATGAAGCCGGTCCTCCTCACCGTCTCCACGGTGACGCCGCCGACTGCGCGTGTAGGACCTCCGGGCTACGGTACAGGCCGCACGGAGGTCCGCCAGCTCCTGGGAACACAGTAGACCTCCTTCCTGGGAGGCCGACGACCTCGAATGCGGGGCATGGCCGCATCCGCATACATGCGTAATCGCATCGCGAAAGCGACCAGCACCCCCACGTCGACCTCCTCGGTCGGAGCCTGAGGAGACAGCACGGAGTGGTTTTGATGGCTGCCTCCTCTAGTTTTATGATCCCGTTTCAGGTCTGGCAACAGCCCCGCGGAAGCGGTGATAAACGGTCCGCGCCACGTGGCCCCTACTGGGTCCTGGGTTTTTCCGGGAGAGCTCAAATCGGATTATACAGGTGGATCCTAAGAGTGCGTCTCAACTCTTCCAGGACACGGCCAGTGTCCTTACTCCGTGCGGCGAAGGGCAGGGGGTAGACGAACGATAGGTCCACTATCGATCCCCCCCCGGGCCTGTCCCAACGCACGTGTTTGTGGAGCCGAGTCTGTTTGCGAAGGACGAGACAGCTCCACCGAGGCCTGCATCTTCACTATGTCCTCTACGGCCTCTGCCCCTTAGTCGTCCAGCTCCTGGGGTATTACCCACGGGTACAATGTGACTTTGTGCGGTTTTGATAGAAAGCCCCCCAGCCATCAAAGGACAAATGCCTGTCCTTTAATTCACGCTATGCTCGCGTAATCGAGTCTCCAAAGCTGAGTTTAATTGAAAAATATCCTCGAAGATCGTTTTGCAAAGTGGAGACTTCCTGATTGTTTTCGTGGCGAGAAATAAACACCATATATGGTGATCCCCCCCCCACTCGACGGCAACATATCCAGTGCCCTTGTCTCTTAGCGACAAAGGGCGGGGTAATGAGCCGTCGTGGAACCGACGACTGCCAACGGAGCCGTCCCGGTCACCCATCCAGTGTTTGGACGGGGAGGGACAGAATAGGGCTCCGCGACTACGGCAAACACCTATCGACCGCTGTGCCATGGTTTGCAGGAAGAGATCCTGCGCCGCGGCACAGTGGTTCAGGTTCGTCTGGACCAGGAGGTGGAGACTTGATCCATTACTGGATCGTCTCTACAACCTCCTCCATGGGCGACGACGTCGACGCAATATTGACGTCGGGGGTAGCCTGGGTCGACTGGCTAGCCCCGTGAGTCTGCCGAGAACTGCGGGGAGGCTTGCAGCCTCTCTGCCCCATCTGGTGATTGGCGGGACTTATTGCCCGCTGCACACAGCTGGGGCAGTGAGGGTGCGGGCAGAGCATTCTGCCGCCTTATGCCCCGGTTGACCGCAGCGGAAAACACAGTCCGCTCGCAGTCAAACAGCTGTCGCACTTGACGCGCGTGTGTCCCGATGCTAGGCATTTGTAGCACCTCATCGGTCTCCGGCCCGGCCAGGACTGTGATCCTGGCGCTCACGAAACCGACGAGCAGCCTGCCGGCGTCGCCCAGACTTTGCCGACGCTACGGGAACAGCTGACCACACGTTGCGCCAGAGTGTGGGGGACCCCGTCCAGGACCGGTGGGCGACTTGGTGCCGTGATAGGCCGGCGTGACCGGTTTCCGCGCTGCATTTTCCCGCTCGTAGTCTTTCTTCGTCCGGATTGATCACAGCGGCGACCATCTTTTGTCTTGCGGCCTGTTCACTTGTGAGTTCGTCAGTTGTGCCCGAGATGGCGCCTCCTTTCGCGGCGTGGACACGGTTAGAGACCCTATACCAACCCGATCTGTGGTGTCATTCGTGCGTGTATATGAGGTAGGGTGTTCCAAAACCGGTTCTCTTTCTGAATGGGAAGAGCTGTATGTCCAGTCTGATGGACTATTAAGGCTGTTGATGACCTGTAATATTAGTATTCTTTAGGTGATTTTTTTTTTTTTTCATTTTCAATGTTAATTACAACAGAACTAATTGGAAACGACCATATTCTTTTATATATGATGTGAGGCCAATACAAAAAGCCCGAATACACTTGGTTTGACTTATAGTGTGCGTCGTTAGTTCTGTATCATCCACCTTCAGATCTAGCATGTTTCGCCATAGGTAATTGGGTAATACCGTATGTGCAATCGAAGTATAGAAGTTTAGAAAAACTTAAACAACGTAGATGTGGTCTAGTAAACATAGTGGTACTGTCATTAATTTAGTATTTTCACATTATCTGTTCTGAGTGGTTCTAAGATACCAATGTATGACTCCTTAATCTTACCAGCTTTAGCGAGACAGAGGTAGTATTTGTTTTTTGATAGAGTTAAATTATCCAAGCAAATTTCTGAGTAAAATCAGTTTTCTCGTAAGTAGAACCGTTGGATTCAAATTTGTATGCGACCAGCAGGATTACAATCTAGTGTATATTTCTCTTATGAGTTTGTATTCAAGACCGGTACACGTCTTGTGTGGAACGTGTGTAAATGAAAATGTAGGTGTCACACTCTCAAAGATTACTTTTTTTTACGTTCTAGCGTAATACGAGAAGAGCATGTTCAAAAATACAAAGTCTTTACTTCCTCTCCTCTTATATCAACTTCAACACTCTTCCGTAGATATTGTAAGACTCCTTGGGACCTTTATGCGTGACGTAGCGTCGATACTGGCTGGTGGTGTAACAGCTACTACTTCTTTTTGTAAGGAGTTTACCTCATCAAGCAAACCGTTTGTTCCCTCCGTGATGCCTTTTTCCCAAACTTAGGTTGAGGTCTGAGGTGGCTTGTTAGTCTACTCTGCGAATATGCTGTCAGGAATGAAACTATCTTTTCTTTAACGCGAGCGCTTCTTATTCCTCTCAGCCCCTCCTACAACCCGATGAGTATCTGTTAGGGCGGAAGAGTGAGGTGGGTGGGGGGGGCAAGTTCTGTGAATAGACTTTTGTCGGACTTTTACGGGCTCCAACGATATGTAACGAATTGTCACAGATGTTTCGTATGGCCACCGGGACCGAAGTCTTAACGTGCTCTCCCGAACATATATCGTATAATTTTGAGCGATGACCTAGATTATTTTATGTACTAGCCTAGCCTAGCCTGTAATGCTACAGGCATTGCAGCCAAATGAAGTGTTAATCACTAATAAAAAACATACTGTATTATCTAATTGACGTTATTTTTGGTAAGTGGTTTTGTAAGATAAAACCTTACTGTGGATAAAAAATTACAATGCCTATACACCTTAATGTTGCAATACTTTGGCCGACGCTACGGGACAGCTGACCCACACAGCGCCAAGCCCTCCAGGACCGGGGCGGATGGTGCCGACCCTGACGTTTTCCGCGCTGCACCCCGTCTTCTCCCGAATTACAGCGCGGACATCTTCGGCCGTCACTGAGTCGTCCAGGCCCGAGATGCGCAGTTCCGCGCACTTAAACCCTATACCAACCCGTCTGGTCAGCGTGGTATAGTAGGCCAAAACCTCCTTTCTAAGGAGAGGCTTATGTCCAGCAGTGGACTATTAAAGGCTGTTGATGACCTGTAATAGTATTCTTTAGGTGCATTTTTTTTTCATTTTCATGTGAAATACAAAACTATTGACAATATTTTGAAATATTTGCAAAAAAAAATATTGGTGACTAGCGAGTGAAACTCAGTCTATTTCGCCATAGTATTGTAACCGTATGCAATCGAAGTAAAAGAAAACAAAACTGAATTTCAGTAGAAATAGTTTCATAATAAATTTCAATATTTCTAATGTAACCATACCTTAATTTACCACTTACGAGGCGGAATTTGTTTTTTGAAGTTAAATTACCAACAGTTTTGAGTAAAATCAGTTTTGAATAAAAAATGATTCAAATTGATGACAGAGATTAAAAAGTATATTCCTTATGAGTTGTTAAGAACCTACGTCTTGTTGAACGGTAAAAAAGAGACACTTCAAAGATTACTTTTAGTGTTAACGAGAAGCGCAAAATCTTTTTACTCTTTATTACTACATCCAGTATATTTAAGACCTGCCTTTGAGTAGCGACTGTTACTAGACTTCTTTTAAGATTTGACCTCAAAACTTTTCCTCCGAGCCTTTTTCCCAAACTAGGTTGAGGTGGGCTTTAAGTCTACTGCGATACGGATGAACTTCTTTTTTTACGCGGAGCGTCTACCATCAGCCCTCCACAACCCAAGTACTAGGCGAAAGTGAAGTTCTGTGAATAGACTTTTGTCGGACTTTTACGGGCTCCAACGATATGTAACGATTGTCACAGATGTTCGTATGGCCACCGGGACCGAAGTCTTAACGTGCTCTCCGAACATATATCGTATAATTTTTGAGCGATGACCTAGATTATTTTATGTACTAGCCTAGCCTAGCCTGTAATGCTACAGGCATTGCAGCCAAATGAAGTGTTAATCACTAATAAAAAACATACTGTATTATCTAATTGACGTTATTTTTGGTAAGTGGTTTTGTAAGATAAAACCTTACTGTGGATAAAAAATTACAATGCCTATACACCTTAATGTTGCAGCTTTAACAGCAAACAAAAATGGTCTTTTTGTTATCTTGTGGATGGCTTTCGCTGAAATAGTCGTTCCACTGATTATTGTACTTCCTCTAACCCTTCCTTAGACCCTCTTAGTCATCGACATGCCTTCTATTCCTATCAGTTAACCAGGTAGTCGACTAAAAAATAAAATAACAACGTTCTTAACTCTGCCTAGTTTAAGAGCGGACGGCCTTATGTGATGTGCCTTGATTCATTAATATTATAAATATTATAGGTTTTTATTAGAAATCAACCATGTACATAAAAAGTTTGACTGACGGGTTTCACTTATCTAAGAACGAGAGGGGATGATCCACTTCACACAGACACTTTCACTTCAAAAACAGACACACAGGTTACCGAGCCATATTTTATTTCACTGTTGAAGTAGGTTAACTGTTCAACTGACACATAAAAGGAACTGAACGAAACAATCCGAATGTAAATGTGGGGAGGTGAGGCAGAGACCCTTGGGCTGCCCTTTAAAAAAACAGATATGGCGACTTGAACCCCCAAAAAATTACTCGAATTCCTGCAAGGGCTACTGAGTTAAAAATGGAAGTTAAAAAACAAAAAAAATAATTATTCGCCTCCCGGACAGGATGGATGGGAAATTATTAAAATTTAAAGGTTTAGGGGGAAAAAACAAAAAACTGTTTTTTGTAAAAATTTTTGGGTTTTTAAAAGAAAAAAGGACCCTTTCAGGCAGGTGGACGGTAATTTTTTATTTTGCTCACCGAGTGTCCGGGAAACTGGATATATAGAGATAGAAACGACGGATATTTTATATTAATTTATACAACGACAATTCGGTATTATTTTTTTTACAGACACTAGTCGTGCAACACATATATTAGGTCTTTACCTAGAAATTGCCTTTTGTATGCGGAAGGAAAGTACCTATCTTTTTTCGGACTTTTTTTTCTGTTATTCGAATAATCACCCATGCAATCGCCATCTTTGCCAACGCATTGGCAGTTTATTGATCCCCTTTTTAAAAATCAGCGGGGACGGGGGAAAAAACTCTTCAAAGGCATTTTGTACTGCCTCTCGGGGAATTTAATTTTTTTTCCCAAAAAAGTTTCTAAATTTTTTGGAAAAATAATAGTCGGTAGGTGCAAAAAAGGCTGGTTCCTTTTTTAAAACTCGTTTTAAATTTTTTTAAATTTGGTACTATAAAGGACATTACCCTTTGGGGCAAATTCTTAGTTTAAAGCTAAAACCAAAAAAAAAGAAGTATTTTCGTGTATCAATATGTCGTATATATAGACTTGACAAAAAATAACAAATACTTAAGCGTGCTTCTATGATATTTTCACAAAAAGTGCCCATGTTAAAGTTAGGGCTACCCTTTAAAACTTAACATGGGCGTCGATAACACGCCATCTATATGGCATGAATAATAATTTACTTGATTACTAAAACACTGTACGAACCAAAATCATGATTTCATTCTTACGTTCCTATTTCTACAACGTAGTTTATCACGTAATTTATTTTTTTTCTAGTTACTCTGTCATTAAGACTTGACATCTTAAAAGAACTGTAAATAAAAACTTTATACATGTTTAATAAAGAAGATCAAAAGTTCGCAGATGTGTTATAAAGTTTTGTAACAAAGGGGTGTAAGTTATCTTTAAAAAACATTTTCAGAAATTTTAAATAGTATTGGATAAGTCATCCTAAATTGTATTTTACCTTTTTAAAAAATTAATATTGTCTGTTTTCTTTACTTGACTCTGTTAGTGTTAGGTGCTCCAGACAGTTTACTACGTTTAAATCTTATCTCTATCTAGTAGTGACGTGTGTGTTTAAGTTTTATTTGTTCTGCGATCCACGAGACGTGTTCGAGAAAAGTCGTTTAAACATTTGAAGCGTTCTGTGGGAGAACTGCCACGTTTATATGCAGACGTCCTGGAGAGGTGTAATTTTAGCGAATCATTTGATTGTACTATGTTACGTTCCCAATCGCGTGAACACAACTGTTTCGGATGTCAACCTTAGCATCTAAATCAGTACTGTTCTTGTAGATATTTCATTATATTTTAGAAATGTCTATGAATATTTTTTAAGTTATAAATTGTTCTCTTTCTTTATTATAATATTTTTTAACAAAATAGTCTAATCGGGGTAATCGTTTTCAGATACAACAGATACTCGCAGATTGCGCATTTTGGCTCCGCACATCACCTTAAAGGTGAAATTAAAATATTTCATGTTCAATTTATTTAAAAGTAGCTGGTACAGTTAATGAGGCCTCGGGTTCGATTCTCGGACCGACCAAAATTTCACTTTGTTTTTCTGAGAGGAAAAATAGCCTTAATTATCTCATAGTAAAATATTATCAAAATAGGTCCAGCCTTTTTAAAGATAACTCGGAACAAACAGAGAGACAGACAAAAAATATTTTAACTGGTTTTTAGGCATAGGTATCGTGCAAATAAACGTATGAGCATGAAAAAACAAGTATTTTGACAGTACAAACAGACACTTCAATTTTATTTATTTGTATATGTATAGATAGAAAGATAATGTAAACGGAATTACATTTTAAAAAGTATAAAAACTTCGTCTATCCCGAGAACTGTGAGTGAAATTGCTTTACCAAAATGTATAAATATGTAACATACTACCACATGCACACAACGCCGTCTAGTCCCAGACTAAGCAGAGCTTGTACTATGGGTACTAGACAACTTACATAAATATATATATACTTTTTTCGTAAATACATACATATTATACATAGAAACACCCAGACCAAATCAAATCTCTTAGTGTTGCAAATATTTTGGTTTTCGAAATATCGATATATGTCATGGTCAAAATCTTCAGATGCAAATCTGAACTTGAAATTCATAAAAAAAATATGTAAGTAAGTTATTAGTTTTTTTGTCGTATCTTGAAAAAAAATATTTATTGTAGTTGAAAATATTCCATATTCTAATAAATAACTTTGAATTATTGAGGTATATTATTGACGCATCAGTCAGTTCTTAATAATATAAACTTATAAGTATATAATAAAGTATCCGTGGATAGGATTTCTATTTGTTGGGCTCCTATTTATTTTCAATGCCTCTATCCTTTCCTAGAAAGCATGTTACCGTTTTGAAGAACTCAGTTGCAGACACAGAAACAGACGAATGCCTACTAAACATCAGATTACTCTTGACCTATTTTCTTGATGAAAATTAAAGCAAGTCTTAAAAGTTACCAAACCACTTCCAGGTAAATGTTATCCATGGAAAAACTTTATGCAAATTAGTTAAACAGGTACCCGGCGATAACACAATGCTATTATGTTCGGTACACTGTGATGAAAATATAATGTTTGTAGTATGTGGTCATTCTGTGGGTCGGAGCCAGTAATATACGTGTCCCATCAGCCATTGTTGAACGGGGTCTTTAACTTCATTATTTTTTGGAAAATTTACTGAAGTATACAACAGAGAATATTTAAATTAGGGTGTAGGGTATGCCAGGCTGTCTTTGGTTAGTGCGTCACTTTTATAGAACGTAGTGTTTAGAATAAGATATAGGTTTAAATATACGTACATGAACTTCGGTTTTAAAAATTTAACAGTGTCGAATTTGTTTCCAATATCGGTAAATGCGCCTTAGATGTGTTAGTGTTGAATTTAATAATAGGAATTTAGAAGTACTGATGACATGACGATCATATGATTTCTTACGTGCCGCTTCATACTAGCAGTCGGTAGTTAGCAGGTTTGAAATACACGTAGTATATTAGTTTCATAAAACTATACAACGCTATTTAGCGTTATCAATAATAATAATATTTCGGACATCTAACGCATACGCCATCCAGTTTCAAACTAAGCAGAGCTTGTACTATGAAAGCTAGATTGACTGATAGAATACTTATAAGTTTTTTTTGTAAATACATAGGTACACGTTATCCATAGAAAACACCCAAACTCTGAAACAAATGTTTGCAGATCATACAAACATTTGGTCCGACCCGGGAATCGAACTCGAGATCTCAGCACAGCAGTCGCATACGCAACCACAATGTAATATCTCTAAAACAAATATAACTTAGATATTACTTTACTTATAGAAGAAACAAATTGTGACGAAACAATTGTGTGAAATTAATCTAAATCCAAGGTTTCAGACAGAAACCTTGTATTTAGATTAATTTATGGAACTTTATAAAGTTATGATTTCATGTGCGAGGATCGCGATTGCTATTTTAATGAAAAAATATATAGAAAAATTATTTAACCGATTAAAATATCAATGAAATTAATTACAATAATATATTATGTAAAGTTGACGTTACTTTCAACGATACTTTTCACTGAGTGAATGAAACCTCATTCACTCAGCGAAAAAATTGGGTTTTAAGTAACAAAAGAAGGGTCAGTACCCACTTCTTTTGTAATTAAAAGTTGTACCACCCCTGTTCATCCCATGGGTGCTATAAGAGCCGACTAAGGGAGCAAACTTTGCAGGACAACAGCACTGCAAAGAAGGCTAAAACTTTAAACAAACCCTATACCAACGCCACGGCCAGCGTGATATAGTAGTCCTAAACCTCCTTTCTAATTATAGATCTATGTCCAGCAGTGGACTATTAAAGGCTGTTGATGTGACTGGAGACCCAACTGATCTCTAGTAACCACCCGAGGCCTAACACCCCCCGTCCCCCGGCCCCCGTCCCCCACTTCTCCTCTCAACTCTTACACTCCAAAGGCGGTAACCCACTTATGTTTCTTGAGTAGTAAGCGTCCATGAGCGACGTAAGTCACGTACAAACGACCCGTTCCTTCTGCTATTTTACCCTTAATCCATAAAAACACATGTATAGCATTGAAATTTAACCAGCTATCAAGACGCTAGCTTGTTTGTTATTCTCAAAAGGTGAGTGTAATACTAAAAAGGGTACACTTACTAGGATCCAAAATGGTTCATAAACGAACCGTATGAAAGCAACTCAGTCATTCAACTCAACAAGTAGACAATAAAGCAGAAATCTTGTAACAAAATACAAGCTAATATTATTAAATATAAAATCTATGCAACCATGATATGCTCATAAAAATGACATTCAAAACGAATACCTACGCGAAAGATTGAAATTCTGTTTCGAGTAAAGAAGCTTCATATTTAAATTGACTGCGTGCCTTGCTCTGTATTTCGAAACTAGATATGAAACTCATGCTTATAATATCTTCTAAATAACGGAGAATAATATTTTATTAGAGAGGAATATTGTATGTGGAATGTTAGGACTTCGTAACTGTCTCTTTATTCCTTTGACACATAAGATGTATGGTTTTCAAGTTTATTTATTGACTTTATAAGATAAAGGATAATTTGGAGACTGATACAGTGTCCCGGGAAACAATATAGACTGTAATTAAAGTAAGTTTAAGTTAGCAAAAATATATTTTAACAATTAATTTCGATTGGATTAATAAATCAACTAGAAAAGGAAAATCAAAAATAAAAAGGAATCACCTTATAGATATTTGTTTAACTCGAAATCAATATCGTTTTTTAACTAATTTTATACTTGCCCCAGATAAATACAATATTTCTTGTCTGTAAGCCCATCTCTTTAAAAAAAATGTTCTACAACATCCGAACCCCGAAATTGTAACTCTCACACGTTTTCTGATTTATACTATATCTTTGAGATAAAAAAAAATGTACAGATACTATCTAAATTTATATTTCTTAATCCTCCTGAGTTTATTTAATAAATAATGACTCGGTGGTATGTGGGGCAAATAATGGCAAGTATCTCATAGCCCGGGTGAGCATTGAGCACATAATCCTCTCGTTCTAGCTCACTGCACAAACTGACAGCTCAAACAAACGGCCCGTGGACTAACATGGCAGGTTATTCTCTCCTTTAGTTGAGCTTAAAAATTTGGTTTATGTTTTATTTCAGGTAGCTTTTTGAAATTGAAACTATTTTGCGATATTTTGGTGAATAAATTTATACGGAAGACTCCTTAGGAAATTGTTTTTTTTTCTTTTTTACAGCGATTTGTAAAATTGGAAATTGGATTTAAAACAACAAACTTTAACCTTAGGGTATATCGTCGATTGACACCACGAGCTGTTTACACCACGGTTCGAGTCACACACGGACCCTTTTTAAAGACGTCGTTTAGGACCACGGTGTAAATGTACGTATATCTTTATTATACCTGGTCAATTCGGACCGTGATACAAACAACAGCAGTACTGTTTTTGACGGTGTTGATTTGGACCACAACCAATTTTATTAAACATCTCTTGTAATTTTCGTACTGTCGAGTAGAATTTAATGAAACCAAAAGTTCCAATGAAAATTTAATATTATCTTGTTCAGACATAGTTATATAACTAAATCATAAACAATTATTTTTAAATATTACTCATAGTGAAGAAAAAAATAATCACAATATTCCTCTAGGCTATAAAAAATAATGAGTAGATTACTGTTATTCTTATCAAATCAAAATTATGAGAATATACTCAAATTTAGATTTCAATTAAAATTTGAGTTTATACTCAAATTTCATTTTACACGAACATACTAAAAATAAACTATCTCGATTTACATACGCTCTATTCCAACTTAGGTGCAGCACAAACGAAAAAACCACACTGTCAGCATATTACGCATACGTAACTCCTGGTTAAGATACGGCATTATGTTATGGGGAAACAGTGTACACTTTCAGGATTTATTAATATTGCAAAATGTATTAGAAATATCGAACAAATTGGAAATTGTGACAGTTGTAGGCCCCAATTCATTTAATATAACATCCTAACACTACCATCATTATACATATTTGACATTTGCATATTTGTATCCAAGAACTTGAATCACTTCACAAGAGTAAAAGACGATTACAATTTAAACACACGCCACACAGACAGGCTATACCTACCACCATCAAGAATTAAAATGCTAAACCAGAGCCAGAGCTACATGGCTGTAAAAATATACAAAAAATTACCTATCCACTTAAAAACTGAATCTAAAATTACACTATTAATTAATTAATTGAAAAATGTTTCTTTTCAGTTAAAGAATACATTGAAGCAAAAAACACATGACAAATTACATATCTTATTACACGAATAACAGAATGAATATACCTAAACACAAATTATAAAAAGAACAATCGGTTTTGCTACACAATAATGCCAGGGACAGTAGAAGAATATGTGTCGATGTAAAATGTCGAATGCCTTTGTATTTTGCATGATTTGTTCAATTTTTATACCTACTGTACTATTGAGTCACTAACTTATTATTATTCTAAAATGTTTGTACTGGTTTAATAATTTATACTTCTATATTCGCTCTCAATGTCTGGAAAAGGCTACTAAGTTGAGCCAAATTATTATTATAAGATTAATATACACTTGGTTGGCAAATGGCATTATTAGTATATTTTATTAACTTTTTAATTAACAACATGAACTTATCTGGAATTTTACTGTAATGTTATTCGTATTTATGGGGTGGGGACCTGGTGATCTGTATTACAGGCATATCCATGCCTATCTCAGACACCAGCTCCTCACATGTTAACACAGAGATAAGTGTTCTACGTAAATGTATACCTACCTACTAGTAACTATCGAATGTAACAAATCCAAAATTGTAAACATTGTGAGGAGAAATAAAGTTATTATTATTATAAATAAAGATTTGATTTGATTTGAAAATAATATTTATTTATTTTTTATTTTATTATATAATAAAATAATGATTCGCACCGTGGTTTAAACAGCTCGAGGTATCAATCGACGATGTACCCGAACCTTAAGCCAGTAATGTTAAATGTACAACGTTTCTTAAATGATTAATTTATTAAATTCTTAACTATTATGTTAATTAGTTTCAGTTGTTTTATTTCTGTATAATATTCTTATCTGAGGTGCTGCTCTTTTATTAGAAACTTAATGCCTACGCCTATTAAAAGGCAACAAACAACTGCGCTCCTTTTGTTTGAAATCTCCAATCAGTATACACTAGCGCCATCTATGATGGACGTAGAGAACTATGAGATACAGATAACTCAAAATGTAAGAAAATACATTATAAAATTGAATATGAACAATTCGTGTATTGCAAAAAAATGCACATGTCAATATAATAGCAAGGCATATTAATATTTTTTGGTTTCCAAATAAAGGAAGCACGTGTTTGTCGGCGACTCAAAACGATTGAAATAGGATTTATATAAGTGTAAGAGTTTATTAAGAATTCAAGTTCTTTTACCGTTTCGTTGGCTTATTTGTGGTAAAATACTTTGTCAGTATAACAAGTTAAGTACAAAAAATAACCATTAATATTTGGTATTTTGAATCGTATGACGAGACGAGAAGAATAAAAATAAAATTTCCTTTTCTTTTTCTGATGGCTGACAATTGAAGGTCCGTGTGGTGACGGATTAAGAATACGAGTGTCACCATCCCTATTCATCCCGTGGGTGTCGTAAGAGCCGACTAAGGGAGCAAACTACGCAGGACAACAGCACTGCAAAAAGAACGAAAACTTGATACAAACTCTATACCAACCCGTATAGTAAGCGTGATATAGTAGGCCAAAACCGCCTTTATAAGGCTCTTCTTAGGCCTCTGCCTATGTCCAGCAGTCCAAGACTATTGATGTTATGATCTTATTTATTTACAACTTTATGCACTTAAGTACATCGGCGGACGTAATATCCTGGGCATTCTGTACTTGCCAACCTTTGGGTGGTATAGAAATCTGGTAAGGTAGGTACAGTAAGGTTACAGTTGTAATAGTAGTTATTTTGTTCATTTATTTACTTGTTTTATTATTGTATTATACTGCGGTTTTATGGATAAATAGGAAGTGCGAATAAATACAACCCATAAATTGTAAATGGTTTTCCAAAGCCTATTTTATCTGAATAAAAATAGCAATGGTACTTTAAAATCAGCAGCAGATTATGTAGTTTAAAAGATTAAAGTGGATTCTGCACCATATTACGTAGTTAATGTTATTTCAATTTACATTAAATCCGGTGAAATTTGTTTTTTTTTTTCTTTTAAAAATAAGACAGTTGTATTCATAGCAAATCCTTA